>JAUTXW010004311.1:0-73796 GCA_030620095.1 Kuschelorhynchus macadamiae | reverse complement strand
AAATGTATTTTCAGACAAAAATATATTTGTTGTATTCGACTTATAAGTGATTTTACTAATCTATATAAAAGTAATTTTAGGTTATATTTACTTATTAATGCAGGAAAGCTTTATTCATACTGTCCTTTTTGGCAACAATATTACTTTTTTTTTTTTTGTATAAATACCACTTTATTTTAGGCGACGAGGAAAATAAACGATACAACATCTAGATCACGAAAGAGAAAACATAGCAGCGATGAAGATGACATTGATGATGATATTGAGAAAAAGCAGGTTGCAGGAAATAGAAAACTTATTGATTTTGACTTGAAGTATTTTCCCAGGGTTCACATTTTATGGCAAACAAGAGATGTCAGTTGCCAGATGGGTCATTTAGAAAACAAAGAAAGGTAAAACTATTAGCTCATTTTCTGAAAAAAAAAACGTTTTCTTTATTTAAATCAATAGCGAAACATTTGCTGTTCAGGTTATGTCGCTCTAGGGTGCAAGGAATTCAATTTTTGTTGGTTTATTTTTACTTCTACGGCTATCATTTTTATATGAAAATTTGTGAGTGGAATTCATTGATATGATTGGAAGTGATACATACCAGAGATATCTAATTTACGATTTTTTTTTTTTCTTTTAAAGGCAAATTTCAACTTATAACTCTAGCTAATTTTGAAAATAATAAAATTAGATCAACCTCTAATTTTTGTATTTACAAAACTGCATACTTGTCTTCTTTTTAAACTTTTTTTAAAGTTATTTTTTTTAAGATTGGAGATCAGCTTGTAAAAGTTGTGTAAGCATGGGACTATAATTTAGATTATTGTTTAAAGTAATTTGAATTTTCTATTATGAATGAAATAGATTGTCATCACACTCTTGGATATGGAAACAATATAAATATATTTGGAATTCTGAATAGTCGATAGACTCGTTTTGAGAAACGGTACCTAAGTATGCTATTAAAGTAAGATGGTTGCATTTAAATATTTTTCCCTCTCCCTGTATTGTAAGCAACCTATTTTGATACTGCTTTGACAGACGTAAGTGAAAGTTACTCATCAAGGTATTGGTTGCCCTTAACGACAGGATGTAAGTCAGCTTACATCCCTAGGGAAATAATAATCTAAAATTATTATAAGTAGCTTTAATTTTGTTTTCATCAATATTGCAAAAATCTGGACAAAAATCTGGTGATATTGATTGAAATGAATATTAATAGTACAATTATTACAATTATTTACAGCTATGCTTTCAAGATTTGGAAACACGTTTTCTGGTTTCTTCCCGATGTATTACATTTTCTGACTCCACAGATCCTTCATTTCTAACCAATGTTTCTGTCACTGTTAGCTTGCACAGAGACTTCTGGCTGGGTCTTATTGTATAAAATTTTATTCGCTACTTCCTTTTTTTGTTATTGAGGCTCTCAGATACGTAACTTTCCGCAATAGTATTTGGATTTCCATCCACCATGTCGCTTGATAGCTAATACATCAACTCTAGTATTTGCTAATAAAGTTTTCCGACGTTCTTCTAAAGTGTCCAGTATTCATTTTGAAGTTCTCCAAACTTTTGAAATTCCGCAATTTTACTTGGAATTGACGAAAACGTATTTTTCCCGACAGGCTGGTTTAAGCACTTTCCATTTTGATATCGCATAAAGAAGCGCAGATTAATAGTCGCCATGTAGGATCTTGTATCAATGTACTTTTGAATTATTTTGAAATGACAGACCTGAGTGTCGTCACTTTTGTCACTGTAAATGTACGTGATTTTCCATTTTTTGGAGTCAGCAACTCCCATTAACACTACGACCTTCATCAATAAGTATATATCATGGGGGCTTCAAGCATAAACTTATTCACATCTTCCCTGTTAAACACATTCGATTTTTGGGTCTATAACCATCATTTTTCTTTTCAAAAATGCTCGAAGTTTTGGATACTTAGAAATATCTATATTTTTTCTCTATAAAGGGGTGGACTTCAATACTTGAATCTCACCATAAGCTTGATGGGGACTTCATTATAGCACTTTTTCGTGGAAATACGCCAAAAACAAGGTGTCTGAAACTGCAGTAGCCGTCTTGCTTTCGCACCAATTCTTAAAGGATTTGTATAGTGGTTCATATCTTTTTTTTTTCGACTTTTCCGGTAGTAGAGATAAACAAGCAATGTTCGCTGTTTCTTCTATGTCTGAAACATCAATTTTGTCCACACAGAATCAAACAATTTAACTTCTTCAAACTTTCCGCTGTGAATTGTCAACTTGACGTTGTTGATAAAACAAAAACTGCTATGTTGCTCTGGCAACGGATCACGACTGCCTTCATAATTTGTGAGAATGCTATCGAATAATAATGAAAATCCTAAAATATATTCAGCATTTTCTTGTAAACATACAATACGGGGAGGGAAAAATGTATATATTACAACCTGTCTCGAACTTTTTGCCAGCTCTCGCTATCGCTCGAGCGCAAACTCGTCCTCGACTGGTAAATGTTACTTACATACATTATAGTATAAATAACTATTGAATTATAAATTAAAAAGTTGGTTAATCAACTTTGGCATCTTCAAAAGCAAGTGATTAGCGAAAAATGATGTATGTATTTTCTCGCATTTTATTTGTGCATTCAGTTTATTAATGTGATTTGAAGTTGCTCATACTCGATACACTATAGTTGGAAAATTAAAAATTATTTAAAAAATATTCAAGTTGTACCAAAAATAGTCTCTAGATCCCAATTAATATGTAAAGACCAACAATTTAAATGCTTTTAAACCCGCTATTATTTATTCGTTCATTCGTCCACATAGTGTGGAGGGTCCGGTTCATCCGTTCGTTTTTCGCGCAGCGATACCATCTTTTGAGCGAATAATCAAGTAGGCTTTGATCTCGGCGAACAATTCATCCGAAACTAATCTTTTCTTTTTGTGTATTTTTCGATATTGTTAGGCATGAAATAAGAACATTTGATAAATAGTGTGGATGAAATATTCGACAATTCGTTGATTCGCTCATTCGTCCATTCATACGAATGAACCAATGGAACCAGATAATGAGTAGCAGGCTTTAGAATATTGTTATTTTAGGATATGAAGAAGTTCATGTTCCCGCTTTGAAACCCAAGCCTTTTGGCGAGAACGAGAAATTGCAGCCAATTGATCAACTACCGAAATATGTACAAGGAGCTTTTGATGGTTTCAAAACTTTAAATAGAATCCAAAGTAAACTATGTAAAGCAGCATTAGACGGAGATGAAAACCTTCTGCTCTGTGCCCCAACTGGTGCAGGTACATTTTCTATTAATTTACTTATTTAATACTTTCTTTAAATAACTGCTAAATATACATTCTAGTATACAATAAATATTAACGTTAAAAGGTGTGCTATTACAAAACGGTTTGTCTGGTATTGAAGTACAGCTTTTTAAGTTTCGTTACCACCTCGTCGACACCAGACCAAATGAAAACGAGATTTTCTAAGTTTAACATTAAAAATTAAAAAAAAAACGCTTTTTAGCAATATCAGCCAAGATTTTTCAGATAAAGCGATTATATAAATGTAAAAAATGAAGGTGATGATGTCCTGAATCAAAACAAACGGTTCTGTTAATTAATGAAAGTGTTAATTTTTTGTTTCTATAAAATTTCATACAAAAATGTTACTTTTTTGGCATAATAAGGTCCAAACAAATAACAATATATAAAGCACTGGTTTCATAACGTCTTGTAGAGCACTTGTTTATCAGAACACTCCCTCTTTTTTGTCCTCTAAAATCGCATCTTTTGAAACTTGTACATACCTACTTCAATAATATATCTCTTTAGGTAAAACGAATGTTGCTTTGCTGACTATGATGCGGGAAATTGGGAAACACATAAACTCAGATGGCACAATAAATGCAGATGAGTTTAAAATTATATACATTGCTCCTATGAGGTCTTTGGTCCAGGAAATGGTTGGCAATTTTGGTAAAAGACTTGCAAGTTACAATATAATTGTACATGAATTGACTGGTGATCATCAGTTGACCCGAGAACAAATTGCTGAAGCCCAAGTTATTGTATGCACACCGGAAAAGTGGGATATTATAACACGGAAAGGTATATTAAACGCCTGCATTATCCTGCAGTAATTTATTTGTATATTTGACAAAATATGAATTTTACAACTATTTTTAACAATTTAAAATGGTAGACTCTCAACTGATTATGCATTATAAACACTTAAAAATACAAAGAAATGTGTTATTATCTGAGATCTTACTATTAGAACATTTCGAGAAAGAGTATTGAAACTCTCATTCATCAAACAATAAAGGTCACCAGAATCACCAAGAGCAAAATGGACATTTGTGGTTGGGGACATCCGAAATCTTCACCGGACTTGATACTCTATTACTTTAATGTGGTTTTGTTGTTAAGTTTGGCGCTAGTCGTACTCTGTCTCTCAACTAAACTGCTGGAACTTCGAAGTGCACCAAGGAAATTTTTATTGGAAAATCAAAATGAAATATTTTCAATTCGGATGAAGATTTTGAGTTGCGATTTTCGACTTTGGTTTGATCAATACCTAAAGTTTGCAGTCTGATAAGGATAGCCTCAGGACAGGGTGTTATATAAGACTCTGAAATTTATTAAAAAATTTGTTTCACCACAACTTTTACTGTGGAACATTTCTTTTTCTCTTTGTGCAACCAAAGTAATCTAGAGCTAGATACAAAAAAACAATGTCTAGCGATTTTGAAATTTTTTTGTTCTCGACATACAGGGATTTTTGCAAAAACAACTTTTTAATGAACTGCTGAACAAAGCTCACTCGTGGCAATCTAAGGTCTGTCTATCAGATTATAAACAGGGTTGGCACCTTTAAATCTTCCAACATGAATATTGTATACAGGGTGAACCAGAAATCAAGGGGATGACGTTAAATAATGACTTGTTGGGTTTAGTTTTTTCTAATGATATTTAGTAATAACGAACATTTCTACCGAAAAAGTTTTTTAATTTGAAATTTGCTCTAGTTTAAATATCGCTTTTTTTCGTTGACATTTTTCCCAATAAAATAGAGTTTCACGTGTTATTTTAAAAAATTTTAAAACCGCTAAAGTTGTTTTTTCATCCCTAGCTCTAGATTATTTTGACTGCACAAAAGAGAAAAAGAAATCTTCCACAGTAAGAGTTCTGGTAGAACTATTTTTTTAAAAAATTACAGAGTCTATATAACGCCCTGTATAAGACAATTACGTTGAAGTCCTGAGGCTGTTCGTATGGGGCTGCCTATTCTAGGCGTTGATCACATAAAAGCCGAAAACCGCAACACAAAATCTTTATTCATATTGAAAATATTTCATTTTGAAATTCCAGTAAAAATTTCGTTGGGTGCATTTCGAAGTTACAGCAGTTTAGTTGACTGTACTGATGAAGACCTTAATTATTCAGAAATACGTATCTACATTTTGTCAAATTTTATTGTAGTTTAGGGGCCATCCCAAAAAAAATTCTTTTTCTACTATATAATAGTACTTGATGTGTTTTATGTTTTCTATTTGAGTGACTTGATTATCCTTAAGCAATGAGTTTTACCATAGGTGGCTTTATGCTGCTCCGTGGTAATAAAGTATGAAGTCCGGCGAAGATTTTAGATGTTGTCTTGGTAACCACAAATGTCGGTTTTGCTCCTGCTGGTGACTCTGGTGTGTTATTTAGTTTGGGGCTAGTTGTATTTGTCTTTTAACCAGGTTACTCTACTGATGAAGACCTTAAGTCATATATATATATATATATATATATATATATATATATATATATATACTAATTTTGTTTTCTCGGGTATTTTGGTTTGATAGTAGGAATAAAATTAAAACAAATTTAATTTCATTTTTGTTACATTTTTATAGACGTTTCGACCATTTATGGTTATCCTCATCAGTATTTTTTATTAAATTTAAATATTATAGTAATTTTTTTAATCTGTATGACGTTCTTTTCAATGTTTTTAAATGTGCTGTTTCTGAGTGTTGTATGGAAAACGTGCTGTTTTTAAATGTTGCATAAAGATGAATTCTGAAAGATCCTTCTTATGGTAAGTTCATCTAAAATGTTAAAATAATATTATTAATAATTTGTCCATACAATTTATAATAGTCTTTGAAGAAAAATATCTTATCTCGGTTTTCTATTGTTACAGACACACAAAAAAAATACTGATGAAGACCAACCATAAATGGTCGAAACGTCTATAAAAATGTAACAAAAAATGAAATTAAATTTGTTTTAATTTTATTCCTACTATCGAACCAAAATACCCAAGAAAACAAAATTAGAATCTATATGTATAAAAGGTTCAGAACTAAACAAAAAAAAATCTCTAAAAATATATATATATATATATATATATATATATATATATATATATATATATATATATATATATATATATATATATATATATATATATATATATATATATATATATATATATATATATATATATATATATATATATATATATATATATATACATACAGTATGGCCAGTAAAGTCTGCATCATATGGGATTTTTTTTCAATAAGTGACTTGGCTAAAAGATTTTGCTTGAAAAATAATGCGAAATGGCAATAAAAAAGTTAGTCACGTGAACTATCTTATCTGTGAAATTTGACATTATTTTTTATATATCCATTGTCATATGTCAAAACTCAAACATATCGGTTGACTTCAAATTTTTGTCATTTTTTTTTAAATTTCATGCTTTTCCACTTTACCGAATGTAAGCAAACCTAAATTAAACCATTTCTTTTTTATAAGTACATCGCCTAAATGCATTTTCTCAACTGATATTTTATTTTAAACGCTATTTTGTTAATAAAAATATAAATGAGTAAAAAAAATTAGTCGAACTTGATGCAAAGTTTATACCTTTTCCACAATTTAACATAAAATAATTGTAAATTGGGTTATTTAATAAGTAAATACCTGTCTATACATATTTTAATAAAAACAAAACTGAGATTTTTTTTGTTTTATATCGTCCTTTGTAAAAACAAATAGAGCACCTATTTTTATTGTTATTAAAATATCGAAGTAAAGACAAAATTAATTACAAAGTAGCCTTTGAAAACAATTGAATAAATTCATCACACGATTCTGTTCTTAAGACATTGTACAGTAATAGGTAGATTATTTCAGGTTTGTTTGCATTTGGTTATGTAGATAAAAAAGTATTCATTTAAATAAAAAATATTAGGAAATTTTAATTCAGTGATAGAGTTGAAATTTGGTACATTGCCTAAATGCAATTCCATAATTAGCCCAAAAAACAAATGCGTCCAGCTTGATGAAAATGTTATGCAGTTGCTTCTTAATTTAATATAATTTTAAAATAGGTAATTTATTTTTTACAAAAACAAAACTGAAAAAACCCATATTTTTAATTTTTATACTACCCTCTTAAAGATAAATAGAAAATTTTATTAAAATATTGAAATCAATAATTATTTTATTCAAATACTCCATTTTATAGGTCAGATAGTAAGGCGGAATTCGCCAATTCAAACGAATTTTTTAACTGATATTTTTTTATGATATAAAATAAAAATTTCTATTTAAAATTTACTAAAATAAAATATTTATAATTTAAATAAATAAAATTATTACATTTGTGTGGGCCTAACGTCGCGCTCAATACAAACAATAGTTTTTTAGAAACATGTTTTACAGAGTTTTTAATACTTTGCCGTCTTATAGTCACAATGCACTCCCGAATAACATTTTCTAAATGATCGATATTTCTAAACGGTCTGTGTTTGTACACATTTTGTTTTAGGTAGCTCCATAAAAAAAGTCTAAGGGAGTCAAATTTGGCGAGGAGGCCAGTTTTAAAAGAATATTTCGTCCCTGGTATTCTATCATAAAATTGGGGTTTCTTGGGCCCACCGTCTGCAATTCTGCGAACTAACCACGCCATTTGACGTGAAGGTAGCCTCATCTGTCCATAAAATTTTATACGGAAAGAAAAAATTGTCTCCCCTTTCCCCTTGATACCAAACCGAAAATTCCAAACGAATATCGAAATCTCGTTCTTTTAAGGTTCTTATAAATCTTGGTTTAAATGGTTTAAACTTACACCTGTCGTTTTGCAATATTTCTAATACTCGTTTTTTCATCTTCTACAACATCCAGGCACACATTCAATTCCATTTCTTCATTAATCCTCAAAGGTTTGTGGGGCTTTTTAAAAGTATTTTCGACTGAGCCACTTGACTTAAATTTAAGCATAATCCTACTAACGGTACAGTATCGGTGCAAATTTTTACCAGAATGACGTGCATTAAAATATCGGCCTACTTCTCGGTGAGAAGTAGTTTTGCCACATATTAATATAATGTCAATTCTTTCTTCAAATTTTCTTACATTTATAAACGACTAACTGTCAAACTATATACTTTAAAAATGGAATACTTGGATTGATATTGTATTCAATTGTTTCCATAGGCTTCTTGATAATATAGATTTTATTTATTGCCATTTCAATTTTTTACCTAAAATGTTTCTATTTATTTTCAGGGCGAACATTATAAAAATTAAGGGATTTCTTAGTTATGTTTTGGTAAAAAAAATAAATACATATGTATTAATTTAATAAAAAACCTAGTTTTAAAATATTTTATATTAAATTATGAAACCTGGATAAACTGTGTATTAAGTTAAGCAGATTAATTAGTTCAGAAAGTGCATTAAGGAGATAAATTGATCAAAAATAGACATTTCAATTAAGGTTTGGTTTACGTTTGGTCGGGCGAAGACCCATTAAATTTGAAAAAAAATTGAAACTGTTGGTACATGGGTAAAAAATAAAGCAAAATGGGAATAAAAAAATTCATCACGTGATTTACCTTACATCTCAAAGGACCCCACACACTTTTTATGGGAAATGGCTTTAGGTCAATTATCCTGAAAATTAAATAAGTTGCATTTTTTGACCTTCTTAAAGAGATTTGATGTCAATCCTGCTGCGAGATTTTAACATACAACATGATGAACTCTGACCGAACCCCTTTTATAAAATCTGCAAGGAAAACAGGATGATACAAAAAAACCTATTTAACGTATTTGGCGTATAATACTCCCCCAAATGATATAAACATAGGGGCGAAAACGCTTTGTTTCCCAGATAAAGGGCGAGTAACGTTTACAAAATAACAACCTGTATCTCGAAAACAAAGCGTTTTCGGACCTATGTTTATGTAAAACTTTTTTCTTATTTTTGGAATACTATACGCTAAATATATAGTTTAGTTTTTATTTGGTTACTTTAATGATTTAGTAAAAATATTGAATTTATTTTTAGAAAGGACTATATAAAATAGAAAAACCGTTTTTCTCAGTTTGGTTTTTATTAAAAAGCAGACAGATATGTATACACTTAACAAATAATTCATTTTAGAATTGTTTTACAGCAAATTGCCGAAACTGTATGAACTTTCTATTTCATTTTAACACTCCCCATGATTAAAAGGCCACCTGTAAATTTAAATGGCAAAGAATAGCGTGCAGATTTTCTCGGTTAAACTTCATCTCCCTTTTTTCAATTAAAAAAAAATACGAGAAAGAAAAGTTCAGCAAAAGTGAAATTAGTATTCTCCGGCTATATCGTTGGGGATAAAAAAGTTTTTGCTATTGGATATTGTACCATTGTTGCTGGTTCTGTTTCTGAATTTAGAGGTCTTCCCCCTGTAATTAAACCGTTGGAAAAGCAGACTCAGATCCTGAATCGTTTTGAGGTGTTTTCGAGCTTTTAAAATGAAAATGAGCTTCAGGAAATATACAATTTTGACCCTTAATCGCGAGGTCCCATATCAATTGGTGTTCTCACGGTTTCTACCCTATCTGAAAGTGTCATGTTTTAAATGGTTTTCGAGATAAGGCCGTGTGTACAAATTCCTTTCAAAACGATCTTTTAAAATTCTGATTATATTTAACGTTAAAATTATGAAATATTCAATATTATTAAAACAAACATTTTAATTGTTTGAAAAGACCTGGGACAGTTCTGTTTTAGAGTAGTTTTGTGTTTTTTACTAATAAATTGAGGGCCATTATCACAAGTGAAAATTAGAGGAACGTCATAAAGAAGAAATATTCGATTTTCTATAAATTTAATTAGACCTTTCGATGTAGCCTTAGATGTAGACTGTACAAAAACAAATTTGGTAAACCAATCTACTACAAATAAATAACTTAATGGTTATCTTGTTTTGATCTGATCTAAAGACCTAAGAGATCTGTCAAAAGCATTTTGGAATGGGACAGTAAAGTGTGGTGCCAAAATGCGTGTGATCTGTATATACAGTAAAGATATCTTCTACATAATTAAATTATTCAATGCCAAAAAATAAGACAAGCATTTCCTTTTTGGACACAGAATATTTACGTTGGCCTTTATTTAAGGTTTTGCTAGCATAAGCTATAGAGTATTCGAAACCATCTGGTTCTTCAAAAAGAACAGCACCTTTACCAGTGTCACTGTCTTCTGTTTGTATAAAAAAAAAAAAAGGTTTAGAGAAGTTAGGACTAGTTAAAACAACAGTATTAGTGACTCTATTCTTAATTTCAAGGAAGACTTTATGAGCTTCAGTCCCAAGTGAGATTGGACTTTTTTGGCCTCAGAAGATTTCTTATAGGCGAGGAAATAGAAGAAACATTCTTTATAAATGTACAATACTAATTCATTGAGTCTTTTAATCTCCAGTGTTGTTAAGAATAGGGTAGTTTTGAATGGCGAATACTTTCTCTTGGCTAGTGTGTAACCCATTTTTGTCAACTACATACCCTAAATAATTT
This sequence comes from Kuschelorhynchus macadamiae, assembly GCA_030620095.1. NCBI lineage: Eukaryota > Metazoa > Arthropoda > Insecta > Coleoptera > Curculionidae > Kuschelorhynchus > Kuschelorhynchus macadamiae. The sequence goes on along the minus strand of JAUTXW010004311.1, from coordinate 62,952 downwards.
AAAGATGGTATGCAGAAATTACATTTTGAAGATTTGTTGTTGAGTTAGCATTTTTTAACTGACTAAAAACTGTTTTAAAACTTTAATATGTAACTCAAAGGTTGAGTGCTTATAATTGTATCATCCAGGTATACAAAACAGTAACCAGGATAATGTCCGTCGCACGCTATTAAACCAAAAGCATTACTTTACATTCAAAGGGACCCAGGACTTGTACTGCAAATGCGTTTTTTTTTGTCCAGAAGAAAGTTATAGAAAAATTTGATGAAATACTTTACATAGATCTATCGAGGATAAATATTTCGCATCACATAATTTAGAGAGTATTGTATCAATTGGTTAAAAATCTTTGACCGACATCTGGTTAGTTTTTCTGGCGTGATATGCAACTCTGTATTCACGTGATTCCTGACGGGCATGCATTACCAGTATCAATAGAATGAGAAATAACTTATGTTAGATCTAATAGGTCAGAAGAATATATGCTTTTATAAATATTAATTACCATATTTAATTAACGTTGTTCTAAAGTTAGTCTATATTTAATATTGAATTAATTGTGTTGCATTACAATCATATGTAGAGTTAATGAAATCTGCTTTAATTTTAAATGTTTGTAAAAATCCACATCCACAATTAGTTCATGTATAACACACGGTGGTATAATAACTTTAATTTGATGTGAGACCTTTGAACTAATTGGTAAATAACTGTATCCTATATAATCTTGTATTTTTCTATCTGATGTGATTATTTTTTTGTAAAAGAGAAATACCTGCAGAGCCGAAAATACAGTTATTTGAACCAGTGTCAACCAAGGCCAATATCTAGATGTTATTACTAAAGTCCGTTAGATAAGGTGATGATTTTCTTTTTGTGCATTTCTACCCATAGTAAAACCCAATTTGAAAAATTTTGTTTATTAGTGGAAAACCAAGTCCATGCGGGAGCCTTTAAAAATATCACCAGCTGACAAAAATAAGTCTTGTTTACCGACATTCCTACTTATTCTGAGTTCCTTCAGTTTTCTTCAAAAATAATATAACATTTTTTAAATTGTTTAATTTAAATGCAAAATCACCTTCAAGTTGAAGAATAGTAGGCAAGAGCCTTTGAACTCTAGATAGACAAAATTAAAACCTGTACGTTTATTTGCTAAGCTAACTAAACTATTAAATGTTTCATAAGCTCACTAATGGTTTATTATGTGATGGTTCAACAAAGCCTCGATTTGAGCATTCATTTTACGTCGTTCTAATTCATAGGTTAGTTCATTAGTTTTAGTATTATTAACATTAATTAAAATTCAAGAGTTCAGGATATCTGATTAGTATTTTAGCTGATGAACTAGAAGTTCCTTAGTATATCTGAAATCTTTACTAAATTAAATTTAGTGTATCTAAAATAGAGTTTCAAGACAATAATAATTGCTTCACAACTATATATATATATTATCTTTTATTATACATATTGTTTAGAATATAATATGAGAATATTAAAAAGTTTTTACTTGATCTGTGTCCTAATTTCTCATATGAGTACTCCTTAGAGATGCCAATGAAATCATGAATCTATCAAAGGGCCTAACAAATTTATCAGATCATTCCTAAGAGACTATTTGAAGCTTAGTGGCTCCCAGTTAAGTAGATCCAGTGCAGACGTGTAAAATCCAGACTATAAATAAAATTTTTAAACAACTTTGTTAAAAACAGTAACTTAAATGTACAGTTAAATATTCTTATTTATCGTGTACTTATTTCTAAATTTCAGTGTAAATTGATATTTCTTTTATTGATATTATTATTTCAAGATGTGGCCTTAAATAAATTGTGACTAAAAATAAATAAAACCCAGTAGCCGAGGAAATCTTATTTTTGGGACAAATAACAACTGGTCAAAATATATATATATATATATATATATATATATATATATATATATATATATAGATATGATGAATGTGAAGATAAATCTAATATTGGGTATGAAAACAAGAGCAGTTAGGCTAATAACCCACCGAGAGATCAGCCTTAAACTCTTAAAAGATACCTTAATAGAAAATTCATATCCTGTAAACTTGATCAATACATTTTTGGATCGCACTAAATATAACATTTTCCAAAAACCAAGTCAGCCTATTCCATGGTAAGCATTGCTCTTTGTTTTGTCACCGACTATTGTTCGAGACCAAACAGAAATTTTTGAATCACGTTTTTGCTCATAACTTCTTATTAAAGATTTAATTTATAAAATCAAAGGCATATTCTTTAGTCAGGCAGACATAAAATTTGCATTTAAATAAATAAAAACTATATCCATACTATATACAAAAACTGAAACTTAACCATTAATGAAAATTCGAATATAGTATATAAAATCCTTTGTTTAAATTTCAATAAAATTTATTTGGCCAATGTCATGCGTTCTGTCTGAACATGTGTTAAAAAAAGGGACATTTGATACATTTTCAGAGAGCATCTATCTTAGAAAATGAGAAAAATGTCATAAAGGAATCTTTACTGAGAAATGGTTCATATTAACAACGAACTAGTGCTATGGATAAACAATCTGATAGATATAAGAATCTGCGAAATCAATTTATATCATCTCTCTTAATTGCTATATAAGATGAATGTTTAAATATCATGTTTTGTTTAACATCCAATAGGTCTATTGCATTTTTATGAATTATACAGTCAACAATATGACATTCCAACGTTGCAACGGTTTATTATTATTAGTTGGTTTTTTTTATTTTTTTGGGTTTAATTTGATATAGAGCAACCAACTTAACATAATAGTCTTGTTTTTCCAATCCAAATTTCCTAATATTGAAAGTAATAATAAAATTAACATCGTCTAAACCTATTTAATTAAACTACACGCATATTAATTAAATATAGTGTTTCATACTTTTGAACCCAATCCCATCCAAACTACATGCATATTAATTAAATATAGTGTTTCATACTTTTGAACCCAATCCAATTAATTTCCCATTCACTTTATATTTTACAACCAATTTTAATATTACGTTTCATTAATTATTTTTTATTTCGGTACCTTCTTCTTTTGCCTTTGATTAATTTTCGTATTTAAAAGATTTTTCCGGCTATCTTGAAGTCGTAGCACCCATCCATACCAAACATGTAGCGTGCTTTACAGTTTTTTTTGTAAGTTACCTACTACGGTTTTTTCTTATAGCAATGACGACATAACAGCACTCAGAGTTGGATCGCTGCTGAATATTTTAATTGCATTTAATCATGTAATCTAGAATTTAATTACAATTATTTTATGTGTGTGTGTTTTATAGGGGGAGAGAAGACATTCACATCATTGGTAAGATTAATTATTATTGATGAAATTCATTTGCTGCATGATGAAAGAGGGCCGGTATTAGAAGCGCTCGTGCCAGAACGATAAGAATGATAGAGTCAACTCAGGAAGAGGTAAGATTGATAGGTCTATCTGCTACATTGCCGAACTATCAAGATGTAGCTGCATTTTTGAGAGTTCAAACGGATTCTGGCCTATTCTATTTTTGACAACAGTTTTGACCTGTAGCATTAGAGCAACAATATATTGGTGTCACCGAAAAGAAAGCTACTAAGAGATGCCAAATCATGAATGAGATTGTATATGAGAAGACGATGGAACATGCTGGGAAGAACCAAGTTTTGATTTTCGTACATTCACGAAATGAAACAGGTATGTTACTAAAAATATAAGAATCAATAAACAAGGAATTACAGTATTTTTGACAAAATACTACTTTGCTTTGTTGGAAGTCTTACTTAACTTTTTTGCGAAGTGATGAATTTGAAATGTTTAGGTCTCTTTAAATTTTTTTCAAGAATGAAATTTGTTGTACTAAGTTTAAATATTTTTTCCACATATATATCACCAACCCCCCCCCCCCCTCCCACCACTTAGCAAAAATAATTTACACTAATTTTGTCCCCTTAAATGTGACATTAAAAAAATCCCCGTAATGGAAATTGGGTTATTCAAACAGTTGGGTTAACTACATACCGAGGTTACATGCTAGCAGAGTACCAATTTCAAGGCAACTCTTCTTATACACACGATATTAGTATAACAATAATTATTATATTTATATTAAACAAATACACATATCTATAAATTAGGCTAGATCATTGTAGAAAGGAACATATATTTTTAATCACTAAACCAACACTGCACGAGATGGTTTTGGTTGTTTACTTTATCAAGTAGGTGAACCCTTATAGTTGGAACATTACATGGCGATCCTGCCAGCCGCGTGAACAAGTGAATGTGAAAAAAAAAACAGTGATTATGAATAGTAAAAACTAATCATGGGAAAAACCAATTCAAAATACTCTGAAGTCACAGATACCGGAGTTGTGAATTCAAATTTCATCGTAGAAGAAGAATCACTGACTGTCCCTCACGATATTCGCATAGTTTTTTACTGCCTCGCATTGGGAGTATGGATCCTAGTAGTGATGAAGATTAAAAAAGCATACAGAAGAGGTATTAAAAAGAATTTGTCAAGGAGTATAGTTTTGCGCCCGACTAAGGAGACCTGAGTTTCACCTGACGATTTTTGGCCGCCTAAAAAACGGTCCATCGGGAACGTCAACTGGTGTTCACCAACACACTGGCTTCGAGGGAACACTGGTTGTTAGCACGCGCCGCTAGAAGTGCATCGATGGACAATTTTGGAAGCAGCTCAGCTAAATTCCAACTCAACTACAACCAGAAAAATGTTAGAGTGTAGGTTTTATATGTATTTATATTTTTTGATAATAGGGTTATATAGTTATGGTCTTACAAAAATTTAAAGATAGTTATGGATTAGTAGTAAAGTTTTATGAAAAATTGAAAAAAGAACCAGTAGACCGCCGTATAAGTTTAAATAGAATAAGTACGCTAACGTTAGAAATAGGGAAATTAGAAGCACAATGTTATAAATTAAAAAAAGAGGTCCAGCTGGAAGCAGTAGCGAAAAAAGCACTCCTAGAGTACAGTAACGCTACCAGTGCTTATTTAGTAAAATCTAGAGCACTTTTAGATGAAAGATTGCAAACCCTTGCCCCGGAAGAAAATTTAGCAAACTCAGTTTTTGAAACAGCTAATATGTCTCAAAATTTCGATTTAAAAACTACAGCGTCCTTGTTGCCCTCTATGGATGGCACCGAAGAGGTTACAAAGCAGTTGATAAATGCTATTGAGTTGTACAGTGACTTTATTAGCAATGACGGGAAGTCGCTATTAATTAAGTATGGCTTGAAAGCTAAGTTAACGCAAAATGCGAAATTAATATTAAAAAACTCGTATGATAATATAGAGTCGTTACTAGTAGATATGTAAATATATTTATTAAGTAAAAAATCTGTAGCAGTCCTTTCGGCTCAAATGCATTGTGTAAAATAAGAATCCAAGACCATTGATGATTATGCTAGAGTTATTGAAACACTTTTACTAGATTTAACAATTGCCCAAGCTGAGGGCCATGATGCTGTGTTACCACTTTTTCGCAATACAAATGAAAAAATCGCTATAAGTGCATTTTCGAACGGCTTAAGAAGTAGTGAGTTACGAACGATTGTGAAAGCGCGAAATTATCAAAGTCTAAAGAACGCAGTGGTAGGCGCTAAAGAGGAAGAATTGAAAAAAAAATCGAATTTCAAAACCGGTCCTAATGTATTTCACATGAGAGGCCGATCTAATAATTTTAATAGGTCTAATAACCATGGTTTTAGGGGTAGATCTAGTCGAGGAAATTTAACTTTTTCTAATAATAACCGTGGCAATTATGGGCCTAGAGGGAGTTTTAATAGTAAACAAAACTACCGTAGTCAACCGGGTCATAGAGGACAAGGCCGGGGGCATTACTACCGCAATAGTCGAGGACGTACGTCATCGCGTCATCATGAAGGTCGACTGTACGTAGCGGATGCCGCCGAGGGTAATGCACAGAAAACCCAAAACATAGGTCAGCAGTTTTTTCGAGACTAATGAATCTAATAAAAATAATACGCACTGTTATGATGTGTTTAATTTTAATATGAATGCCTTAAATTTCATCATGGTACAGTATAATAGAAGCGAGTTATTATTTTTAATAGATTCAGGCGCGAGCATTTCATGTATTTTTTCGGAATATTTAGGGAACAATGAAAACGGATAAAAACAAAAAACTGAAACTAAATGGTTCCGCTTATTCGTTAGCTTCTGTGAATATTTCATTTAACATAAGCAAAGAAAAGTTTTGTCATGAATTTGTGGTCATAGACAAATTTGATTCTTATATAGAAGGTGTGTTAGGTTAGGTTAGGTTAGGTTAGGTTAGGTTAGGTTAGGTTAGGTCAAGTCTAATAACCATGGTTTTAGGGGTAGATCTAGTCGAGGAAATTTAACTTTTTCTAATAATAACCGTGGCAATTATGGGCCTAGAGGGAGTTTTAATAGTAAACAAAACAACAAACAAATAGTTTAACATAAGCAAAGAAAAGTTTTGTCATGAATTTGTGGTCATAGACAAATTTGATTCTTATATACATGGTGTGTTAGGTGCAGATTTTTTAACAATATACAAAGCTATTCTTAACTACGAAACTTTTGCCGTGTCTTTTCAAAAAGGAAATAAAGAAACAGTGGTTTCAATGCATTCTAAATGTGATTATTATACAATAATACCCCCATGCTGTGAGGTTTTAAAATATTTTTTTAGTAGAGAAACAGACGATTGTGTGATAATAAATGATGAAGTGTGCGAAGGAGTGATAGTGGCAAGTATTATAGCAAAATCTGAAAATAATAAGATTCCTGTTAGGATATTGAATGTGACCGAAAAGGAAGTTACGCTTCGTAATTTTCAACCTAATGTTAGAAAGTTATGTGACTATGATGTATGTGAATTTAACAAAAATGGCATGTCTGTTGAGCTGGTAGAGAAAGTTCTTGATTCACTAAATACAGCATCATATAATAACGAGGAAGAGAAAAAATCAATCTATAATATGTGTGCTAAATATGCTGATATTTTTCATTTAGACGGGGAACCTCTTACTAGAACAAATGTTTATCGCCAACGAATTAGGTTAAAAAGGGATGCAATTCCGGTCTATGATAACCTTATCGGTTGCAGCATGCGCAAAAGGAGGACATACATAAACAAGTTGATAAAATGTTAGAGGAAGGTATAATAGAGAGCAAAATCTGAATGGTCATCTCCACTTTTAATAGTACCAAAAAAACTGACAAAAATGGGGGTAGATCGGTAAGGGTTGTTTTAGATTACAGATTGCTGAATCGGCAATTAAAAGACGACGAGAAGTTTCCATTACCTAATATTACAGAGATTTTAGATTACTTATCAGGGGCAATGTATTTTTCTCATTTAGATTTGGCACAGGGATATTATCAAGTAGAGTTACATCCAGATAGTCGGCCCTGCACGGCGTTCACTACTGAACGAGGTCAGTTTCAAATGAAAAGATTAGCTATGGGAATGAAAATATCCCCAAGCGCATTTTCAAGACTTATGACAGTTGCAATGGCGGGCTTGAATTATGAAGCTTGTTTTATTTATCTTGATGATTTAATAGTTTTCGGCAATTCTCTGCAAAATCATAACAAAAACTTACTTCAAGTGTTCCAACGACTTAGAAAAGTAAATTTAAAGCTGAACCCTAGCAAATGTGAATTTTTGAAAAAGGAGATTCTTTATTTAGGCCACGTTATATCATCCAAGGGTATCTTACCAGACCCCGACAAAATTTCAGCACTGGCTCTTTACCCAGTCCCAAAAAATTCAGACGAAGTAAAGCGCTTCGTAGCGTTTGCTAATTACTATCGAAAATTCATTAGGAATTTTGCCGAATAACATATCCATTAAATACTTTATCGCGCAAGGGAAAAGTTTTTAATTGGACAGAAGAATGTGGAAACTCGTTTAAGTTACTAAAGCAGGCACTAATAAAGCCATCAGTATTGCAATATCATGATTTTTTTGAGAATAACGAATTTTTGCTTAGAACCGACGCAACCGGTTACGCGTTAGGTGCAGTTCTGTCGAATAGGGATGACGGACCAGTGGCGTTCGCATCCAGGAGCTTAAATAAAGCCGAAATAAATTACTGTACCATCGAAAAGGAGCTATTGGCGATTGTGTGGGCTGTTAAGCATTTTAGGCCCTACTTGTTCGCTAAAAAATTTAAAGTATTGACAGATCATCGTCCATTAGTTTATCTATTTAACATGACCAACCCTTCAAGTAGGCTCACCAAATTTAGGCTAGTATTAGAGAATATGATTTTTCAGTGCATTATGTTAAAGGTTCAGAAAACGTAACAGCAGATGCTCTTTCACGCGTCTCCATAAGTTCAAATGACTTAAAAAGCATGAGTGAAAGGTTGAATGAAAGTATGAATGTGATGACTCGAGCACAGTGTAAGACTGAGATAGCTACAGCATCAGAGAAACATATCAATGCGTCGAGCGATAATAGACTTGATCACCCTGTTGTCGTCGAAGTATTAAGGCAACCACACAAATACAGTTGAGTTAAGACTTTTATCGGAAGAAGACTATTTAAAACTTAAAAATAAATACCTAGGTTTTTATCAGTTCTTTAATAATTTTATATATGATGTGAATTCACAAATAATTTATTTTAACCAGAATGACCGATCAGCGTACGACTTAGGTACATCGCTGAGGGATCTGGGAGTGTGATCTCACGAAATTTGTGGAAGGGTATCCATTACCGGATAAGGAGCACGCTGTTGCGAAATCGTTTGTTGAGAATTTTGTATTACGATACGGTATACGTAGGGAGATTGTTACGGATTTAGGAACTGAATTTACGGCACGTATTTTTAAAGAATCATGTAAATTACTTGGTATTCAGCATCTTAAATCAACAGCATATCATCATGAAACTTTGGGTGGACTTGAAAATTCACACAAACATTTGGGTGCATATCTTTGTATGCATTTTGCCAAAAATATTGAAAACAATTGGAGCGATTGGGTTCAATATTGGTGTTTTGCATATAATAACACAATAAATACAGTAACACGCTATACACCGTATAAGCTTGTATTCGGAAAACCAAGTCAAGTACCTTCAAATATCACAAGTACAATTGACCCTATCTATAATTTTGATGACTACCCGTTAGAGCTAAAATTTCGATTGCAAACTGCGTGGACTGACGCAAAAACTAATTTGCTAAATTCGAAAACAAAACAGAAAGAAATTTTTGACAGAAAAGTCAAGAATTATGATTACAAAATTGGTGATATGGTTCTTGTTCAAAACAAGACACTAGAAAATAAGCGTGATCCTTTATACAAAGGTCCATATGAAATTTTAGATATTAAAGGATGTAATTTAGTATTAGATATAAAGAATAAACATAAAGAAGTCCATAAAAACTTAGTTAAATTGTATTTCAGCTGAATGTACATATATATATATATATATATATATATATATATATATATATATATATATATATATATTTTGTGTTAAGATTAGAATGTAAGTATTTAAAGTTGCAATTTTAAAATTGTATATATATATATATATATATATATTTTGTGAATTCGAAAGATTATTTTTAGGGCATCATATTATTAGAGTAGAATTATAATTGAGGGTGTGTTGTAATAAAAGTGAGAGAATAAAAACAAAATGCAATATACATTTTATTTTTATTTTTGCTCCGTGGGAGATGTAATGGAAATTGGGTTATTCAAACAGTTGTTTATTTGGGTTACCTACATACTGAGGTTACATGCTAGCAGAGTACCAATTCCAAGGCAACTCTTATTATTGCAATACACACTATATTAGTATAACAATAATTATTATATTTATATTAAACAAATACACATATCTATAAATTAGGCTAGATCATTGTAGAAAGGAACATATAGTTTTAATCAATAAACTAACACTGCACGAGATGGTTTTGGTTGTTTACTTTATCGCGTAGGCGAACCCTTATAGTTGGAACATTACAGTCCATGCTAGAGCTACGTCTTTTGTTACACATTGGAATTAGAAATGTGGGTGCAAGCCAATGCTGCAGCCTAGTTGTCAAAAGAAACTATGTCATAGCCTATGTAATGTCCAGAAATAACGGAAATGTTATTGAAAGGTGAAATCGTGAACTGGGAGATGTTCTGTTTACAGAAAGTCTGAAAATTATTCATTGATTAATACATTTATGAATGCTGTTAATTTGTAAGATTTAAAAAAATGCATAAACTGTCGTTATAAGTCTTTTCGTCATTAAATCTTTATTGTGGCTTGCTATATCTATATTTTGTACTTCGATTTCCAGGAAAGACCGCGAGAGCTATACGGGACATGTGTTTAGAAAAAGACACCTTAGGTCAGTTTTTAAGAGAGGGTTCTGCATCTATGGAAGTCTTGAGGACTGAAGCTGAACAAGTTAAAAATAATGAGTTAAAGGATTTATTACCTTATGGTTTTGCAATCCATCATGCTGGCATGACTAGAGTAGACAGAACATTAGTTGAAGATTTGTTTGCTGATCGACATATCCAGGTATATGATTTTTAAAAAACTGTTAAATATATGCGCAATATTAGATTTATACCACAATTTTAAATTTCTTAAAATCACCAGGCCTGATCACATGATGCAACTTTAACTACTAGTTCATTTCGTGATTGGGAGAAGCTGAGTGGCTAATACAACCTGGGATTAAATTAAAATTCATATATTTACTTGCAAATTCCATTGATTTCTTTAAATCCTCTCTTAAGTAATGTTTACGTAAATATGAACTTTAGCCTATATATTTTATTTATTGAAACTCTTATAGCCAAACAAAGTTTTCAGTGGGATACTCTTTTGATTACAACCATATACAATATTGGAATAAAAATAATCCAATAAATCTTGGACAAAATTAATAATAATTAAAATAAAATAGTTAAAACTACCTTCAATGGCAAAATGTTTTTTATAGCATCGACTACAACATACCAAAATATTACAGGAAGTTTCATGGATGAGATTTTGTAAAAATACATTTAATCCATCGGGTTTTAGGTATTTGTTTGAGAAAGTCATTGATCAAAGAATTGCTTTAAATTCTTATTTATTTGGATAGATACTGTAAAAGTGTAAGAAACACATTTTACCCCTTTTCAACCCTTAAGGATGGAATTTCTTAAAAATACAAAAATTAATTTTAAATTTAAAAGCCATTGATGAAAGAAATGTTTCAAAAATTCATTTAGTTGAACCGGTATGAATCAAATCAAATCAAATATTCTTTATTTCGTATATAAATATAAAATTTTCATTTTACATTAGAAATTAGATGAGCGTCAAGTCGTAAATATATGTATAGTACGATATAATTTATTACTGGTTTGTACTCGCAAGCCGTAATAAGAGCGCTATAAAATTTTAAATACGGGACTGCTATCTTTACAGTAAACTGGATCATTAGCTTTTCGGCTGAAATAAATAAAAAAACTTAGTTACATCACAACGAGATTTTTATATGTTAGCTGGGATAGTACTGTATAGTGTAGTACCACTAGTCTGAACTCGCAAGCCGTAATAAGAGCGCTATAGAATTTTGAATACGGGGATGCTGTATTTACGGTAATAAGAATTGTTAGTTTTTCATTGAAATAAAAAAAAAACTTACACTTACATAGAAATAAGACATTTATATGTTAGCTGGGATAGTACTCTATTGTGTAGTACCACTTTTCGATAGTCGGAAGCCGTAATAAGGGTTTTTTTCGGCTGAAATAAATAAAAAAAACTCTGAGTGGAATGTGTGAAAAAATGTGTTGCTTAAAATCTAAAGTCAGAATGGCGAACAAAAACAGATATCACACATATTATTATATATAAAGTACAGAATATCATACTCTATGCATTTATAATGTACTAGCCTCTTACAAAAATAGCACGGCGTTAAGTCGTTAAGAAATTCATATTTTAGTGCATATTGAACACTTTTTAGACATGGGCGATCAACGTTTTAAAATTAAATCTTTAATATTACACCTATACTGATCTATGCGTTTAAACATTTTCGACTCTGAAAGTAATGTCCTTTTTGCTTTTAACAGGCATTCTGTTTTATATGTGAGGGTTTTGTTGATAAAAGTTGTTACTGAACTATAAGTTTTTCTACGCCTTTAACGTCCGATGTTATTTTTTCTTTGTGACAAAAATTTTTAGAACTATTAACTATTACCAAATTACCTTCTAAGACAATGATACGTTTTTTACATGTTTCGTGTTTACAAATGGCATATAATTTTATATGTCCATTGGCTAGGTAAGACTTATCTTTTAATATTAAAATGCATGTATTGTTAATACATTTTTGAATTGTATATTTAATTACAAATGGATAGTAACATGAATTTAATTTATTTTCTTTCATGGCCAGTTGAAAGAAGTTCTCGGTAAGTGTGCACATGCCTTCCAAAAATGTTGCAGTCGCTAAATTTAGATTCGGGGGGTCATGGGTAATAACACAGAAGGCCTCATTAATGTCCACTATTGGGCGTAGATCACTTTTTACGGGTATTGTTATTATTACATCATATCCTTTAATCGATGGTTCCGATATCGGTTTTGCGATGTTTTTTAAAATTAAATTAATATCAAATGTCGGGTATAAGCTAGGTCAACAACATAGGGTTACAATGATCAGTTATCAGAGAAGTATTTTCTATACCTATATATCACATGTTAGTCTACTATCGACAATGGAACTTTTAAAATGTATAAGTAAATCACTGCAAACAACGGTGGTTGCAATCGTCTCAGTTTTTAAGCAAGCTTAAGACTGGCTTAAGATTGTTTTCACAAATTTGCATATAAGTGGTACAATAAGAGTGTTAAAGTTTATAATATTACCTGTAATTTCATCGGAAGTATTCGTCTGAAAGATCGTAGATATATTTCTAAATTTTCTGGTTTCGATATATCTTTTACAATGATAATAGACTAATATTATATTTTTGAAAGTCTTTTTTCACTAACTTTTTACAAAAATCCCCAAACATATCATTCTTTTTAACGAATAGAAGATTTTCGACCTGTAAGTATGGTCTAATATCTCAGTAATATCAGATTTAGTTTGGAAAATTTGTTGCTTTTTATTTTTATACAGCAAGTTCTTAATCTTGATTCTATCATTAAGGCGTCGAAACAACCGATCTAAAAGTATATGATCAAATTTTATATGAGTAAGTTTCTCTAAAAATATGTCATAGGTTAAGTCTAGAATTAATTCATTGTATACTTTTTGTAGCAAGTCTTGTATATGGTGATCTGAAGGCGTAATTTTACCCTTGAAAACTAATATTTTTAATAAAAAAAGTATAGGTACTCTACTATGTAATAAATAACCTCAACATTAGTTCTCGCTTCGGCGGTACATATACTAAAATTGGAACGATACAGATAAGATTAGCACGGCCCCTGTGCAAGGATGACACGCAAAATCGTGAAGCGTTCCACATTTTTAGCAATTAGTAGAGTTTGGTGGGGAGCAGATCCTCTTACCTTAACACACATTTACAAAGGAATAGTCAGATCCCACATGGAATATGCGGCACAACTTATAAAACCTATCTCTAAAAAACTCCTGGAAAAATTGGACTCGCTTCAATATGAAGCCTTAAGAGTAATTACTGGGTGCATGAAATCTACCCCTACCAACACTTTATTAGCAGATTGTAGTGAGATGTTCGTAGAAACTAAAAGAAAAATGTTGGCCCAAAAATATATCCTAAAAAATATGGCTCTAAATGATAATCCCGTAATCAAAAATATACAAAAACTATCAACCAGTATATTCAACGAAAACAATAAATACTGGCGAAACAAAGAAACGCCTTATTTAGTACAGGCTTACAAGGATCTAGAATACCTAAAAAACCTCTTAGAAACAGATGATACCTTACCCTGTTATAAATTTGATTTTCAAACACAATTTGAAACAAAACCATTGACTTGGAATTGCATAAACATGATAGCATAAATAATAAGCTATTTATCGAGAAAGCAAATAGAAGGGCTGGTGCTTATACTTGGATATATACAGATGCATCAAAAGACTCGAACACAAACACTATGGGATGTGGAGTGTATTGCCCCTCAAAAAAATTCGAATTCTCGCAAAGACTACCTTCAGACATGCAGATTTGTTCAGCTGAGATTGTTGCGATAAACAGAGCACTCGTGTTCTGTATCGAGAAAAACTTGAAAAGGGTTGTAATTTTCACTGACTCAAAGAGTGCAATCGAAAAAATAAACAAATCCGAAATTACACCAAAACGAGACCACATTTCATTTTATACCAAACAAATGATCTTATATGCTAACTCCTCTCATTTCGATATCCAAATATCTTGGATACCTGGACACGCGGGAATACCGAGAAATGAGGTGGCAGATACGTTAGCAAATGTAGGAAGAGTCGTAACGTCCACCTAGACATCAAATTAGATAAAAATGAATTTATGCCCCTGATAAATCAACAAATTCAAGACGAATGGAAACATATATGGAAGGAAACAACTCGGAGTAAAGACAGTTGGTACGCATCAATTCAAGAAGTATTCCCTAAAACCCCATGGTACAAAAATATAACATATAGGAGTAGAAGACACATAACTACCATCATAAAAATGCAAACAGGGCATGCCATCTTCCCATCTCATTTATATAAAATAGGGCTAATAAAAATCCATATTGCGAATGTAATACGGGCATTGCAGACTTAGAACATATTCTATTTAATTGTCCGATTCTAGACCAAGACCTATACCTGGAATTAAAAAAAGAATAATGGAATTCGTATAGTACCCTTTAAATCGTTCTATGTAGAGGATTATAGTGGGAAGAGGGCAGGCAAATAAAACCACTATGGTAATTTATATCCCAATGTTTCGTGGTCAATCACCTCTTTCTCAAGGGCCTATAATAAAGAAAAAGAAGACACGTTACATTTGGTCGTACTATGATAAATCTATCTAATTGGAATGTCAGAAATTGTACTTAACCCTATTTGCTTTGTTGCTCGTCATTTTTTAAATAGGGTTAAGTACAACTTCTGATATTCCAATTAGATAGATTTATCATAGTACGACCACATGTAATGTGTCTTCTTCTTTTTCTTTATTATGGGCCCTTGAGAAAGTGGTGATTGGCCACGAAACGTTGAGATATAAATTACCATAGTGGTTTTATTTACCTGCCCTCTTTCCACTATAATCCTCTACATTAAAAAAAGAATCTTTACCAGGTCCTATATCTGTTAGAACAATTTTGTCTAACTTTAATGAAAAAATCATTCAAATTATTATGAAATACCTCTCAGATAACAAAATCAATCTTTAGCAATAAATCAATGAATATCCTAAATAGTTATATCTACAATTCCTCCTAACCTTTACAATTTTAGGGTTCTTATTCCGAGGCAACATTTTTGGGTGTGTAATCCTCCCCCGTTGCCCGAGAGCGAGAAAAGTCATTTCCTGTGTTGTGCTATCTGTTTATAACTAACTCCTTCATAGTAAAATTTACAAAATCCGCAAAATAAACAAATCGTAACAAACATAAAAAGAAAAAGATATATGTATATGGACTATGGCTCACGTCAGAAGCCTTTTATTAGACGGTCCTGAAGACTAAGAAAATAAAATTGGTGGGTAAATGCTACACGCGAAACCCACAACCAAAGCAGCAGCAGCATAACCTCAACATTTACGCAAACTTACAGAACAGAACATATGAAAGAATCCTAATTCTGCAATGACTAAAAATAGGAAACAAATAAAAGAAAAGTTTCTAAATATTCCTAAACGCTGACAGAAATAATAAAAAGATAAAAAATAATACACAGAAAATCCAACTTGGACTTGAATCGGTTCGTTCTGGTATCAGTTCTAGGTAATCTTTGTTCTGTGAAAAGAAATACTTCATAGTTTTAATAAAACAATTAAATGCAGATAAAATCAAATAAATATCTGCAAAATAAATTATAGTTTGAAAAAACTACAAAACACGCTTTTGTCAGTAACGCACTTAAAAGTAGAAAATAATGTATTTAATTAAAAAAATATTATGTTCAATGACTATTCCAAAATGTATGGAGCGCTTTGTCGAAATTTATCAATGCTTTTTAAAGAAACGTAACCAAAAAGCGCTCCAAGCTCTTTGGCATAGTCATTGATCAAAATATTTCTTTAAGTAAAATACATTGTTTTCTATTTTTTCGTGCGTTACTGACAACACCGTGTTTTTCTAATTTTTTTAAACTTTATTTTTTACTTTTTAGTGTTAAAATATCGTTGACATATCGGATGTATAAAATTTTTGATATACAAACCGTGTATTGTGGGGGTGCCCACAACAACTTACCAAAAGCAAATCTATGGATATCTCCTATTTGGGATACCCTGTATATATAAAAAGTAATACTGGAACCTTCGCGGGTATGCCTACAACTTGCCAAAACAAAATCTAACCAATCTAAGGCTATTTTCTATATGGGACACCCTGTATATAAAATTGTTAAAACTGATACCGTCACGGTGGTGCCCACAACAACTTGCCTAAACCAATTCTAATCAAATCTAACCGAATCTATAGATATTTGGGACACTCGATATATAAAATTTTTAATACAGATAACTACATGGGGTGCCTACAACAACCTTATCAAAATCAAATCTAATAAAATCTAACCAACTGTAATCGAATCTATGGTTATCCTCTATTTGGGTCACCCTGTATATACAATTTTTAATATAGTATTGTATTGTCATCCGAATTATTAAATACACTTGCAAAATTCCAATTTGATACGACAGTAATAGGTAATACGTTAAAATCGACTTTCTAAATTTGTTTACATACTTGCCTACATATATACCGGGTGGCCAACTAAGAATGGACGCCGGCCATAACTCGCTAACCGTTAATCATATAACTTGGGGGAAAAAAAATTATTAGCTAAATCGACTAAGAGAAATCGCTGGAAAATATTTTGAAGTTCCGCATATGGCCGCTAGGGGGCGCAACTGTTATGGTCAATCAGAAAAAGGGCTGTTTCTTAAAAAATATTCATCTAAAGGTATATTATAAATACTGCCATCGTAAAGAGTAGAAAAATTGTGATTTTTTTGTTAAGGATATTTTGCTCTATCTCGTAAAATGTAGTGGTGGGGGAAGGTCAAACATGTTTTTATTTAAATGTCAATAACTCCGTTATAAGTCAACGGAATTGAACAAACTAGGTCTCGTTTAAAAGAGCCCGTCTTAACTAATAATCTGATGTAAAAAAAAATCCGATTTGATTTCGCCGTGGTAACTAGAGGGCGCTGATTGACATCACAACAATTATTACGCATTATTTTGAAAATTTTAAATAGCACGCTATATCTCTTTTAACACAATTTAATAGAGGAGGAAATTCTCAATAAGTCAGCGCAAATTTCAGCTTCCTAACTTTTTTCAAACCGGAAATATAAATAAAACAAATATTAGGGCGCTGGGTACGCAACATCTCCCTAATCTGTATGGACATAGCCTACATCACAATAATTCAGTAATAATACCACAGATAATATTCAACGCAAATCGCTAAAAATTATACTAATGTTCTGAAATAACCACCAGGTGGCGCAGTAGGAATCAATAAGTGCAATATTAAATTTTCATTATAATGGGAAATGAAAGCCATTTAAATGGAACGTGTGAAAGAAACGATAATAAAAATATAATTCAATTAATGCCGCCCTAAATGTTCAAATTGTCGGCCATCGTTTTCGATGCACTTATGCATCCTATCTTGCGTGGATAAAACTGCAGCCTCCAGTTCACCAACTGAAATAGTATTTATACAGTCTCTTATTCGCTGAATCATATTTTCCCGTGTAGTGGGTCTGGTGGCAAAAACTAAATCTTTCACTCGACCCCATAAATAAAAATCTAAACACGTTAGGTCGGGTGACCTAGCTGGCCATGGAAGGGTGCCGCCTCGCCCTATCCATCGGCCAGGATAGTGGGCATCTAAAAATTCCCGAACGTTGACCGCGAAGTGCGCTGGACAACCATCGTGCTGGTATAGCAATCGTTGTCGGACGTTCAGAGGTACGTCCTCCAACAAAATCGGCAATTCCTCCCTTAAAAATCTTAGATATCTTTCACCATTCAATGGATTATCGAAAAAAAATGGTCCGATAATTCGTCCGCCTAAAATCCCTGCCCAACAATTTACAGACCAACGGCCTTGGTGCTGGACTTCGCGCATCCAATGTGGATTTGTTCTGGACCAATAATGTGTATTGTGAAGATTGACACGTCCATCGCTCTGGAAGGTAGCCTCATCGGTCCACAATATTCGCCTCAGAAATTGCCGATCTTCCCTCATTACACCCAAAAGCCAGTGACAATGGTTTAGTCTGTGATCAAAATCTGCAGCAGTCAATTCCTGATGCAGCACTAAGTGATATGGATGTAACCTAAAACAAGATGAAGATATTTAATTGATGTTCCAGGAAATTATTGGTTTTCTAGGCTTAAAGACCTATGTGACATCAGAATCACGTGACTTTTGTTAAAAAATATGTCCAGTTTATATTTGCAATGTCGTTGCTTACCTGTGCTCTTTGAGTATATTTTGAACAGTGGTTCGCGTTACTCCTAGGACTAGCGCAATAATTCGAGTACTTAGTTGAGGATTAAACTCGATATACGCTAGCACATTAATTACATTCTCTTCGGTGCGTCCTCTGCGTTGTCTGCGGTATACGGGAATATGCACGTTTCCAGTGGTTCGCAAACGTTGGATCACTCGAAGAAAAACCTTTTTACTTGGGTGGCGTCTCTGCGGATATTCCTGCACATATACTCTTGCAGCAACCGTAGCATTTTTCAAACATTCAAAATAAACACCTATCATGTCGAATAGTTCTTGATTTGTATAAATCATTTTGTTCTTAACACAACGCAACACGAACAATAACAAATCTTGAACAAGAAAAATACGAACTACAACAATAACATGAACAACAGCAACTAGAAAAACTCAAAAAACACGAAAATCTCGGACAAAAACGCGAAATGATAGCAATACTATTAGGAAATTCAAGAACGATAAATAGCAACTAAAAGGCACTGACAAGAAACTATTGTTTATTTTTTGACGTATTACTTTCAATTTTGTTTTCACAGCCTACTATTTTTTTTGCTTGATGTAGCAGAAAATTGCTAAGGAATTATTATTTATCTATGTTTTTAGTTTATTGTTATTCTTGTGCATAAATTGTCGATTTTAAGAAAGACGGAGATTTGCAACGGTCGAATATATTAGGATTTTTCTTATTTATTACCTTATAATATCTAACTTACTGAAAATAGAGTAAACTACAAAAAAATATAGAGAAAAGTAAAATTGCGAGTAAAACTATGCTTATTAACGTCTACTGCGCCACCTGGTGGTTATTTCAGAATATTAGTATAATTTTTAGCCATTTGCGTTGAATATTATCTGTGGTATTATTACTGAATTATTGTGATGTAGGCTATGTCCATACAGATTAGGGAGATGTTGCGTACCCAGCGCCCTAATATTTGTTTTATTTATATTTCCGGTTTGAAAAAAGTTAGGAAGCTGAAATTTGCACTGACTTATTGAGAATTTCCTCCTCTATTAAATTGTGTTAAAAGAGATATAGCGTGCTATTTAAAATTTTCAAAATAATGCGTAATAATTGTTGTGATGTCAATCAGCGCCCTCTAGTTACCACGGCGAAATCAAATCGGATTTTTTTTTTACATCAGATTATTAGTTAAGATGGGCTCTTTTAAACCAGACCTAGTTTGTTCAATTCCGTTGACTTATAACGGAGTTATTGACATTTAAATTAAAACATGTTTGACCTTCCCCCACCACTACATTTTATGAGATAGAGCAAAATATCCTTAACAAAAAAATCACAATTTTTCTACTCTTTACGATGGCAGTATTTATAATATACCTTTACATGAATATTTTTTAAGAAACAGCCCTTTTTCTGATTGACCATAACAGTTGCGCCCCCTAGCGGCCATATGCGGAACTTCAAAATATTTTCCAGCGATTTCTCTTAGTCGATTTAGCTAATAATTTTTTTTCCCCCAAGTTATATGATTAACGGTTAGCGAGTTATGGCCGGCGTCCATTCTTAGTTGGCCACCCCGTACATACATACAAGTGAAGCTAATATGGCCGTTAAAAAATCTTAAACCTTATTCTACCATTAAAATCATTAAATATTAGGATTACTCATATTACTTACCAGTCAGTCGCGTCAAAATGGAGTTTAACAATCGGGTCTTCAAGGGTAAAACTATTAGTTAAAAACTGAAACTGTAATTTACTAAATAGAACTGCCAACTTTAAAGTTTTCTTTAATTTTAGAGAAGTATCATTTTTAGTTATATTATCAACGTTAAATCTGTATTCAGCTACACAAACCATAAACAAAAAGAAACTTCTATAATTTCTTTCTAAATGTTTCTCTTGTTTTCTGACTGAACTATTTTTTATAATATCATTACAGGAAACTGTATCAAAAATATAGGGCAGTCCAACAATCTGTCAAGTCCTACGACAGCATAGGTTGACAATTTAGGGTTTGTTTAAAAATTACACCTAATTGCGCAACTTGACCAATGATAAAATAGTAAAGTTTTGTCTTAAATGTAATTTCCAATCAGGCAGTCCAATAAAACAGCTGCTTCTCCTACGACAGCTATTTGACCAATTGATTGTGGGACTTATCAAACCAATATTTAAGCCTCATTGGCTAAATCAGTTTGTTTGTCCTACGACAACCCAAAAATGACATGACAGTGACAGATCGTTGGAGTGCCTAATTGCTTTAAGATAGAAAAGCCCTAACACCAGCAGACCAAACAATGAGGTTATTTTGTTGTTTGTCTTGATACGTTAAATTATTTAACATTGCCTAATCTGTACATACAGGGTTGCTCGTTAGTCCGAGGAAGTCCAATATCGTCGTTGTTAACATAGTTAGCAAAAAGGTTTATATAAATGTTGTAAGGTAAATGTACCAATGCTTGAGTGTGCTAAAAGCTGACAATCTTACACAAAGAATAAAAATACAGTTTCGTTAAGAAAGTCGTGTTATTGAAGAGCATGTTTTATTATTTTGTTAGTATATTTTTGTCATAGTTATTAAGTTTTTTCGATATTTTTGCTATTTTCAGGTTTTATTTATAAACTAATAATCCTAATTACTGTAAATATTGCCGCCCCATTTTCAAAATTCTATAGCGACCTTATTACAAATTCAAAACATGCTTTATTATTATAAATACATAGTATTTGTTGACAAAGCATTACATAATAAAAGAGAAAATATCAATTTACTAAAAATTAAGACCAAAATATAGGATCACAAAAGAATGTAACGATAGGGTTATTAGTTAAAGTTATCATTATAAAATTCTTGTAAATTGTAGTAAGCTTTTCTTTTCAGTAAAAAAGATACAGACTTTTTAAATTTTATCTGTGATCATACATTTTTTACCTGTGTTGGAAGGTGGTTAAAAACCTTAATGCTTTCGTACATTAAAGAGTTCTTGATGAGGCTAATTTTAGGAATGGGTAATGGTAGATGGTTCCCCTGTCATGTGTTATATATACCTCCAAGGTAGTGATAGCATCAAGGTTTCCTCCCTTGTAACTCTTATAGACGAGCCGCTGTTTCCAACATAAACAAACATGTTAATGTAACTATCCCCTGTTGTACAAACAAAGGCCGCATGAATCCCTCATGCTAGCCCTGCAGAAAATGCTATCCCATATCTGAGATGGTTTTCAATTAATGAGAAACCCACCGACTTGGCGACCGTGCTGCCCAAATGTTTCTCAAATTTAAGGTTTTTGTCAATTAATAAACCCAGAAACTTGCACACTAGTTACAATTTTTCTTAATATTCTCAGATACAATGCTGATTAGTGAGTCCGGACTTTTATGGGACCATAAAATAGTGGTGTCAACAGCAAAGACTGTAAATTGTCCCGGAATATCAAGAGCAGTCAGTTCATTTATGTAGAGAAGGAAGGGTATTTGGCCTAGCACAGAACCCTCAGGCACTCTATGTCTGATAAAGCAAGCATCTGATATTTTATTTCTAGATCGAACAATTTGTTTTCTGTCAGAGAGGTAAGACTTAAACCATATCAGGGTATTTCAGCCATAATGGGCGTGTTTCCCTAGCAATATTCTGTGATTCACACAATCAAGTGCCTTGGAGAAATCATAAAACACTGCCGAGGCTACATCGCCTTCATTCAAGCTTCTAAAAAGCCAAATATCGCATCATTTGTACTTCTAGATTCTTGAAAACCATATTGACATTTGCTCAAAGTATTATGTTTATTTATAAACTTAAGCATTGTGTTCTTAATAAGCTATGATGTAATATAAAAGTCTCATTTTGAAGTTTAAGTACCCCTCTTTTCACCCTCCTAGGGGCGAGTTTCAAAAAAACCCATTCTTATCCCGCAGCTACATCACAAAAGGAAGGTCCTTGCAAAATTTGAATGTTTTATCTTTAACGGTGATCAGTCCGTCAGTGCGTGTATTTTGCTTTTATATGGATGTATAGATATTTAGATTAATGCCAGCTTTATCTTTTTGCTCATCTTTGCAATTATATTTTTAAATAACATACATATTTTTTACAAATTTCAAAATATATAATTTATTAATTGTATATGTTTGTATGTTTTGAGTTTACGCCCATACGTTTAAATTATCTATAACAATTTAAATTTCAATAATAATAATAATAAGACACAATATGAATGCAAAGTATTTGTTGACATATTTTTAAGTTAGTTACAAACAACATAGAAAATACGCCTAGCGCCTTAAGGCATAATTGGAAGAAAGACTGAAAGAACGTTTTAGAGACTACTTTACACCTAGCGCTCTTACAAAAAATGTTAAACAATAACCAAATATTCTTGATTACCTCGATTTTCACCTTTATGGCCACGCAGTTACGTCATTTAGACGTTTTATTCAGTGTGTTAACGGTAAATCAGTTAATTCTGTTTGTTTTTCATTTTCTTTTGTGTCATAATTAGTTTTGGTTTGTACAAAATTTACATATTTTTGTAGAACCCTTTCATACAAGCAGTACAAAGAATACTCTGTTGTTTTTTTTTTTTACTTTTTTTTGATCACATACAGCATACACATTTTGCGTATTGTCCAATCATTTTACATTAGAAGGTCTAAATTCTATCTTATCTTGAATATTATATTTTATGTTGACATCTTTGGCTATTCGGTGGTTATTTAATTGACACAAGCATTTTTTTTTCATCTTCAGAATTACATATTTGCGAATTCTACATACGCCTCCTTCCTTTTTTCCGGTTGTAAGGTTGAATTTGTCAGATTCAAAGTGACTATAAACTGTACTACAATTTTTTTAAATTTAAATTAAGTTTCATACAAGTCTATATGCAAACTTTATCTTGTTTTAATATAATTACTAAATTTACATCTCCACTTGTTGGATTAAAAAAAATTGATATTTTTAGTAAAAATTACTATGAAAATTGAGATACTCTGAATATATAATATTTAAAACCTTTATCTTTAAATATTCAAAGTTTTTAAACTATTAAAGGCAGATACAAAAGACTTTTCCGCAAATGAAATCCAGCAAACACCCAAGAAACAAGCCAGTGATGGTTGCATTCAATAACCCAGAGCATCGAGAGGTTGTCCTACAAAATAGAAGATTTAGAGGCTTAGAATCAAGCAAAGACCAATATTAAGGGCCCTGAAAATAAAATACATATGTAAGTGAAGATCTTCCAGTGGAAATTCGAGTTCTATTCTGCGAAATCAGGAAGATGAAATTCATTGGTTTTAAATTTGTATGGCAGAATTATGGTAGTGTAAAGAAGGGGTTTTGTTTTAAAATTTTCTTGCATCTATGTGAGTGACTACAGTAAGCACCTATCATTGATATATTGTACATGAATACCTGGTCTGTGAAAAATAAAGATAGCTGTAACATTAGTCCTAAGTGAGCAAATGTGAACAAAAACAACAATTATGCGAGCAGAGAAAATGAGAGGTGAGGAAGAGAGGTCATTTAGTTCAACAAAGTTAAAAAGGTTCAGAACAAAAATTAGTTTTACGTACTGATCCTACTGACAGAATATAAAAAAAATATGGGTGTCATCTGCAACCCCCTACAAATAATATCACTGATGTTTTGGAAAAGAGATGTCAACGCTTAACAATAAACAGGCAGTTATTCTTGGAAAACTTAATATCAATAAGTTGGGCTCTACAGAGAAAGTAAATTGTACAGAGAAATATTAAAAACAAATAATTTTTATCTACAAAATACACAGTACAGCTTCCTATAATTGATAGCCCATTAAGCAACTATGAAATACATTTTTAAAATCTTGACAGAAATTCAAAATAAAGGCGGCCAAAATCCTACAGATGGAAAAAAATAAACTTCAATAATATAAAAGAAAACCTTCTAATGTTAGATTAAAGCTACTCACTAACAAAATTGTTTTACAAAAAACACAGAATATAAATTTCGAGTAAAAACTAAGTTATGGTTTGGAGTTGTACAAAAAAAGCCATAAAACACATACGACTATTTCTACTAGAACCCCGACGATGAACACTTGCAGTTGTTCCATAAAGATTTTTAGAAAAAATGTTAAAAATAGGGTTATGAGAGCAAAATAATTTTTCTATTGAGACAAATTTAGAAGTATTTAAGGCGACCATAAGAAAAAAATTAACAGAATTCGTACAAACAGTTCAGACAAAAATAAAGTACAAATATTAAGAATTAAAGAAGCATCAAATATAACAGTGATAAAGCTATAAGAAGTCAGTGAGATGTTGTACAGGGTGAGTCAACGAATAAGTAAATTTGCTCCGAATAGGTAAAATTTGGAAACAAACTACAAAAAACACATATGTATGTCGCGCACATTTTAAATGGGACACCTTCTTTTATTTGACTTGATTTATAGATTCTACATGAAATTGTAATACTATTTTATGTAACATGATTAAAATTGGTAGCTTTTTTTAAATATTTGGCTTAAAAAAAGTCAAATTTGATGAACATTTATGATAAGCAGTATCCTGCATATTTGTGCAACATCTTAAACTAATTTATTTCAGTCTTTTTAAATAGCACCCCTGTATATTTTTATTCATTCTTGTAGAGCATAAAAAATGTACAACTTTTATTAAACACGTTATATACCTATCCGAAATATTTTAAAATTTCCTTTTTTTTTATGTAGTAGCCATGAAAAAAACAATCTATAGCAAATGGTGACTAAAACTATGAAATGTCAAAAACGTGTTGATATTATTCTATTGTATTTCTTTCTCGTTTATTTCAAAATGAATTTATTCCAGAATGAATGAATAATGGATATGATCTATATATTGGATCAAGCTCAAAAAAAGTTTCCTTCTCGCCAAAAGGTTGTATGAAACAAAATATCTAGACTGATGCACGCCTTCTAAGTGGCCTTTCAAAATCTTACGGAAAAATTTGATGCTAGTGGCAATGTGGTATATCCAAAGAGGACCCAATTTAAGTAGCCGACAATATGCTAGTTTCACTGAAACACCACATTCTACAATAAACAGGACCTGAAGAAGATATACAGATGACAGGAAGATATAAATATCATCCATATCATATGGAATTACACCAAGAGTTACACGATGAAAAATTTCAAAAACATGTTAACTTTTGCAACTTAATTATAAGGCGAATAAAAGCATATCCAGGCTATTTAGCGAATATCATAATTTTGATAGAAGCATTGGATCCGTGAACAGGCATAATATGCATTATTATGCGATAATCAATCCCCACTGGACAAGAGAGGTAGACCAATACCATTGTTCATTAAATGTTTGGTGTGGAATCATGAAAGCCATATTATAGGTCCGTATTTTTTTAATAACCATCTAATGGATAAACAAGTTTTAATTTTTTGAATGTTGAGCTGCCTATTCTTCTTAGAACAATCAGCATAGAAAAAATAATAAACATGTGACTACATCACCTGCCCATTACCATCGGGTCGTTCGAAAATTTTTGGACTTCACTTTTCAACAGGCTGTGTTATCAAATGGCCACCCAGATCTTGCGATAAAACTGCATTAGATTTTTTCTTGTGGGGTTATATTAAAGATCGTGTTTACACTCAACCACCTACAGTGGAGAACATGCAAGACTATATATTACCATACATGTTATCCAGAACTATGCAAAATATTATTAAAAGGTTCAAGATGTGTATTCGTGTAGGCTGACATTTATTTGATCTTATTTTAAATTATACAATGAAAACATTTGATTAACCTGTACAAACGATTTTCTTAGTTTGATAAGAGTTTTTTTTTATATAACTTTAAAAATTAATATAAGTTATCTTTAAAGTTTATTTATTTGCAAAATAGATGGGTAGACCCCATTTTCAATACAATTTTCAAATCTTTATACTATATTATATCTGTTCACGGCTCCCTTGCTTCGAAATATAGATTCATCCGGAAATGGCCCTATTTGTCTTATCCTTAAGTAGTTTAACGTAATATGAAACGGATGATATTTATATTTTCTTCTGGTTCTGCTTACTGTAGTTTATGATGTTAAAACCTTAAGTTGATATCATTATTTCATTAGTAGCAATTTTGTTAACAAATTTTAGGTGTATTTTGTTTTATTATCTTTCTTTGGACTCATTTTAGTTAGTAAATTATTGTTTTTGTATTAAATACGTTTGTTTTACTGTCAGCTACTATAGCAACCTTGATCGAGTTGAAAATTTTCTAAATTACGAAAAATGACGGAAAGTATTTCGAAAACTATTGAGGATATGTATATAATGTGATTAATACAATTTGTATATTTTTATGCTCTACAAGAGTAAGTAAAAATTTAGTTCAAAAATATTAAAGTTTGGTATTTAAACACCTAATTTCGACAATTTTTATTTTTTAAATATTTTTGTATAAAAAGTAAATCCGAGAATAAATCTCTAACATACCTATAGATTTTTTCTCTAACGGCACCAAGAACACCGCAAATTCCAAGGCCTGAAGATCTCCAGCGTAGGTTGTGTGTGCACAGCGAACGATTTTTAAAAATGATACGTAGAATTGGTCAAGCGGCGCACGTGGCTTAATACGGCGATTTATAGATGATTTGCGGCTGCCCTGCGGCGGCAGAACACAAGAGTTGCTTTGTTGTTTCGTTCGTTCTGTTGGTTCTATTAAGTTGCATAAATATGAATTCAATCGAGTATTTACGCACTCATTGTTTTAGCTTTTTGGCATACGAAGAAAATTAAAGAACTTGGTCGACCGACTCACACATAACCATGAAAATTATTACGTTTAAATTATGTTTTTAAAGGGGTTGCTTATAAGTCAATCTATTCATAAATTCAAATATAATAAACTACCATTTAATATAAAGTCTCAGAAATCTTATAAAAAATTTAAAAATAAGAGATTATTTGTTTAAAAATCAATTTTAAAAGCTATTAAGTAACATAAAAGTATGGTTTCTAAAGCTAATCTAGAGTAGTCTATAATATTTAGAATTTTATGCCATAGGAATGTTAATTGTAGCATTTATGCTAAATAAAGAAATTAACTAACTAAAAAAGTTTAATGATAGAGTTTATAGTAATACAAAATGGTTTTTTGCTTGCGTATTTTTAATGCAGAATACACCCTTGAACATCTCAAGCGCCGCCACTGAATATTACGAAAAATATTTTATCCCATGTTTATTCTGTGCAGAAGCAATATATTTTATTTTTAGTTGCACAAATAAGAGTTATATTGCTAATAATAGATGTGTATCAAATTTAACATTTTCGTAAAGCCAAATATTTAAGAAAACTATCAAACATCGAACATCAATGTTATGCAAAAAATTTCATGTAGAGTTTAAAAATCAACTCCAATACAGAGCGTCCCATTAAAAAATACCACTTTTAGTTGCGCTACTTTTTGATGCATCCTATATATGACTCATGCTGTACAGATTTTTTGTTATGGTCCATAATACCCAAGCAACCAGTTTGATTCGGCTGTAGAAACAAGATTTTTATTTTTTGCTAGGAACACTATGGGATATTATTAAAAGAATTGTAAAGAACCTGGTCTTACCAAAGGCACCTAGATATGAGTATTGAAATTAAGACCATACAAATTGGGCGCATGAATTGAAGAGAATTTTATGCACACTCCTAACTAAATGTTTAGAAATAGGCGCCGTTCTATTTGACATGAAGAAGGCCAGAGTGACTCCAATTTTTAAGTCAGGCATTAAAGAGCGATTTGTGAATGATCAACTAATATAACACAAATATCCACTCTTAAAAAAAATATAATTGTTACTACTTCTCAATCAGGCTTTCTCCGGAAGTGTGACACCAGTCATATCTGTCAGGCATTAAAGAGCGATTTGTGAATGATCAACTAATATAACACAAATATCCACTCTTAAAAAAAATATAATTGTTACTACTTCTCAGTCAGGCTTTCTCCGGACGTGTGACACCAGTTCAGTTGTAGATTTTATTTCTGAAATTCATAAACTAGAAAAAAAAATTAAAGGTATGTTAGTGTCGCTCGACCTCGACGATTTGCCGTAATAAACACATGTGGTTCTCGGGAAATGTACTGTTCAACCATCAGCCAAATAGGAGTATGCTTAGGTGATATGTAATATATTTTTGGAGTGTAAATAAAATTTAAAAAAAAGTGAATTTCTAGGTATCCCAGAATTGCCCCTTTTCTCCCATAGCTTGAAAACTGTCCGATCGATCCCTCCAGGAGGGGAAACTATTTAAATTAAGCAGGGTAGTAGTATAGATAATCAGGTGTCATGACATGTGATATATCAAGATATAAGATACCTAACACTAGGTATACAAGTGAGAAAGGGTCTGTCATTATGGAATGTGTGGTTTATTTGATACATTTTCTCTTTAAATTAATTAGAGCGTTATCGTTTTTAGAATAATATACGAATATATGTTCAATCCTATCCTATTTTCACTAATTACATTCCTTAGGTACCTCTGCCTTCATATATCATTTTAAAGATTCAGACTACAATTAATATTTCCAAAACCGCCGCGCCGTATAATAGTCATATTTTCTATAATTGAACAAAATAATTTAAGAGTGCTTGTGAAAATGTAGGGATACAAAAGCGTTGTTGGTGATTTCTCACTATCCTGGGGTTTCAGAACAAAGTCTATAATTGCTGTAAAATAAAGTTCCGGTTGAAGGTCTTTCGAGATCAGTTCTACCAAGGTTTTTCTTTTATTAATGAAAGTGAAATATAATTAAGTTGTATATGTGAATATTACTAACTGTGTGGTGAACTAGATTTTCTTCTTGGGTTTTAAAATCACATTTCTATTATTTAGGTGAGTCAATACACACCATTTTCAACAGGTAAATTCCAATCCATTCCGAGTGCCTTAGAAAAATATACCTTGACCTTAAAAATAGTATACATTATACACAAAACTATAGAGGTTTTCCTACAAAAAACTCGGTGGCGACGTATCTGTATCTTGCATAGTTTAAAGTGGCACAAACTTTTTCTATTTCCAACGAATTCATATTTTGTCCTTAAATCAAACAAGCCCTTATGTATAATAGGAACTATAATGATTATATTTCGGGGTATAAATTTATCTTCGTTCAAAAATTGTAATTATAAATAACAAAAAAAGATCAGATCCAAAATTTAAAATGCATTTTCTTTGCAGCTCATTATCTTCAAATTCATTCGCTTCAGCTGGTTTGAACCCACAGCAAGTGTTAATATCAACATTTAATAAAAAGTTTACAAAACATATAACAAATAAAAAGTTTTCACTTTTTGCGATAATTTGAGTCGTTGGCCTATTAATCATTCCTAACTGTAAAGTTATGTCATTGTTAGTTATTTTAGGTCTTAAATAGAAATTTTTAATAAGCCAACCACGGAATTTATGGCAAAGCGGGAAGACATTGAATATATAGATAATGAGCTAGCGATGAAAATAGTTAGAATTTGGAGCCTAGGGCCAATAGTTTAAAAAATATTCGAATTTATAATATTCATACGTTTATTATATTATGTAATGTTATGTTTCAAATTAATATTAACTTATGTATATCGAGAGTTTAAGAACAATAATGACCAAAATATGACTTCGTTGGAAATGACTGCAGACCTTTGTTCTACTCTTATGTTTAAACTATTGAAGATAGAGATATGCCTACTGAGTTTTTTGTAGAGAATTTAGTTTTCTAAAAACTTGTTAACATGTTGCCCTTTTCTTAAAATTGACGTACTAGTCCAGGAGGCAGAGCTATTTTTTAGGTCTATCCTTAGAAAAATTAGGAAGCAGATCAATTTTATTTAAAATCGTAGTGAGTCAGTTTTCTAAATAGCCAAAGTTTACATTTTTAGACCCTCAACAAGTAAAAAAAAAATGTAAAAATTATATTTTTTGACAATATCTGTCAAAATATTGTAGATAGGCCAATTACGTAATTGTAAAAAATGAAGGTCAAGATAATCCTGATATCCTTGATTTTTTATTGAATGTGATAGTTTACGAGTTGGATCCATCCGAAAACTGCAGTTAATTTCTCTTGACTGACAACTCCGGTGAAGATAAATGAAAATTGTAAAAGCATCCGGGAAACTTTCTCCGTGTGATTAATTTTCACTCAGTTTAGAAGTTCATTTCTTTTCTCCATGTTACAAAAAAGACGATATTCAAAATAATCAATGGAAAGCTAGTGAATTTCTCTATAATTTCATAAAAGGAATAATAACCCCAGAAGAAGTGAAGAAAAAGAAGAAGTGAGTTAAAGAAAAAAAATTGTTATATTTAAAACTGTAGAACTGCTAAAACGATATCTTAATTTCTAAGATTTTATTTGCGATTGATCATGGTATTTTCGAGAATTCCGGGAAAGTACTAAAAAGCATGATGAAAAAAAATAATTATTTGCCACATAAACAAAGTGAGGTTTACAATGCAATACTCTTATTCTAGGTACTCTAGGATGAACGTGAATAAACAATTATTTATAAAAAAACTGTTAAATCTGTAAATCATAAAATATTAGGGAAAAAAACTTTTTCCTTGGAACGGTATATATTTAAAACTTGCAGAGGGTTTATAAATGTAAACTATGGCTGTTTTCAAAGAGCTTAAACAAATTTTAAAAAATTCTAGCTTTCGGTTTGTATGGTATTTGTTTGCGTTTCTTATTCCGATTATATTTGTTTTTACTAAGGTACTGGTTTCCACTGCAACATTGGCTTGGGGTGTAAATTTGCCAGCTCATACAGTTATTATTAAAGGCACTCAGATCTATGATCCCACTAAAGGCAGATGGGTAGAGTTAGGCGCACTTGATGTTTTGCAAATGTTAGGTAAGTCTTTGTGTAATTATTGTAATATTCTGATTTTTTTACAAATGTATGATTTTTGAATATTGGTTCCAGCATGTTAAAATAATTATTATAATTTTTAAAGATTCTTTTTAAGGGCTATCAAGTGGAATTTTCCGCATAATTAGAATATAAAATGAATAAAAAAAACTTTGTTCAACTCAAACTTGCAAATTTGCTCTTTTTTGTCTAAAAGAGTTTTTCTTTAATAATATTTTATTCCAATGGTCGCAGGAAGCACGTCGCGACTACTTTGATCCAGTAATTGTATTATTTTAGTAAATATTATTTTTTACTTTAAAAAGTTCTCAAATGCCTCATTTTAATGCGTGTTTTCATTTCATAGGTCGAGCTGGACGACCACAGTATGATGTTAAAGGAGAAGGCATTCTAATAACTAATCACAGTGAGCTACAGTATTATTTGTCCCTTCTTAATCAGCAATTACCTATTGAATCTCAACTTGTGTCAAAATTGCCAGATATGCTGAACGCCGAAATTGTTTTGGGTACAATTCAAAATTTACGAGATTCAGTTACATGGTTGGGCTACACCTATCTTTACATTAGAATGTTACGAGCACCTACACTGTACAGCATTTCACATGATCAAATAAAACACGATCCTTTGTTGGAACAGCATAGAGCCGATTTGATACATACAGCTGCGCTTCATTTGGATCGAAGCGGTTTAATTAAATATGATAGAAAGACAGGCCAATTTCAGGGTACTGAGATTGGTCGCATTGCTTCACAATATTATTGCACTCATGACACAATGTCTACTTACAATCAGCTGCTAAAACCTTACCTCAGTGATATTGACCTATTTAGGGTATTTTCACTATCTGGAGAATTTAGGAATATTGCAGTTAGGGAGGGGGAACCAGGTGAATTACAAAAACTTATGGAAAGAGTACCAATACCTATTAAAGAAAGCATCGAAGAGCCCAGTGCTAAAGTAAATGTATTGTTGCAAGCGTACATATCTCAGCTTAAATTAGAAAGTTTTGCGCTGATGTCTGATATGGTTTATGTAACTCAATCAGCTTCTAGATTAATAAGAGCTATCTTCGAAATAGTCCTACATAGAGGTTGGGCACAACTTGCAGATAAAGTATTGACTCTTTGTAAAATGGTAGATAAGAGAATGTGGCAGTCCATGTCTCCTCTGAGACAATTCAAGAAAATGCCTGAAGAAATTGTTAAAAAAATTGAAAAGAAATATTTTCCATGGGAGAGGTTATACGATCTTGGTCCCAATGAAATTGGTGAACTTATTAGGGTACCGAAACTCGGAAAAACCATTCACAAATACGTACACCAATTTCCTAAACTTGAACTTTCTACACACATTCAACCAATCACTCGATCAATGCTAAAGGTCGAATTAACAATTACACCTGATTTTCAATGGGATGAAAAGTTGCACGGCCACGCAGAGGCATTTTGGATATTTGTTGAAGATGTAGATTCCGAAGTCATTTTACATCATGAGTATTTCCTGTTAAAACAAAAGTACTGCCAAGATGAACATTTGGTAAAGTTTTTTGTGCCTATTTTTGAACCCTTGGCGCCACACTACTTCCTAAGGATCGTCTCTGATAGATGGATTGGAGCTGAAACTCAACTCCCTGTATCATTTAAGTAGGTATATTTTTTGGTAATTTAAATTTATTTTCTTTTTATAATCCTATCCTTAAGGTAAAAATCGATTTTGATTAAGAACAAATTACTTTTTTACTTTTTAACTGACTTTAAAAAAATGAGGTTATCAATTCGACCCAATGTTATTCTTTACATACCACTCCGCGATGTTTTGACCAATTTGGATGAAATTTTCAGGGAATATTTGGGATATTGCCAGAGTGGTCTCATAACGGTTTACGCTATGGGAGATTCAGTAATATATGCGTTTACCATTCCATGAGAAAAGGTGGTACATATGCTGTGGACTCAGTGGCATTTGTTAAACCTGATTTTTACCATAAAACTCTTATAGATAAAACTAAAAACATGAAATATAAATTTTTATAAAAAAATTAAATTTCACAAAAATGCATTAAAAAGTAAAAAAAAAAAAATATTATTCTATCTTGAAAATTTTACTCTGTGAAGTCGGTGCCAAACTAAAAGATATCAAACCATTACTAGCAGGCCCGGCAGACCTTATTCTGCCTTTTCCGTTACATGGCACGATGAGTTTTCCGTAAAATTATAAGAATATATATCGTCCAGAAATGTTATTGAAGGAAAACGTATTGGTATGTATAAAATAAGCTATAAAACAATACAAAAAATAGTGTTGAAAGGTCTTGGTAAACAGACGATCATTTAAAAAAAAATCATGTAAATTGGTGCAGTACAACTCTTTCTCGAGCTTGCTGAAAAATCTGGCTTAGTGTTTTAAATATATAGATACTCGTAGTATTAGACATCAAAACACTCAATAGATAAATATATTTTTGTGATTAAGTAATTAAGAATAAGTTTGACGTCGACTTTACAAAGCAAAAATTTTCAAGATACAATAAAATAGTATTTTTCGCTTTTTAGTGCATTTTTTTTGAAGTCGGTTTAATTTTTTTGTCAGTTTTAGAGTTTAGCATAGGTGATATTTTTGCTTTGATAAAGTATGAAAAATGGCATATTCGGCAAGTAAAAATAGAAAATTGTTATGAAGAAAAATGGTGTATTTTTAGTTTTAGATTACTGTTGTACAATAGGATAAGTGTATATTATGAACTGAGCAGTTTGAAAATTTGAAGTTTAAATCAATGCGTCGAAAAAGGTTTGTCTGTTTATAGATTACTTTCTTGTATGAAGTTATCTGTCAATTGCCATATCTGATAAAAAAGGCTAGATAGTTACTATAGAAATGGAGTCAATTTTGTCACAAATACAAATCTATCTGCCCAGTTTACAACAATCGTTTGTAGAGCTGGGTATTTGACCTGTCAATAAATTTCATATCATCTGTCAACATCTTGGGTAAATTAAAATGTAAAAATTGTGCTAAATGTTTTGGAAAAAATACATACAAAATTGATTGTTCGGTTGGCTGTGGTATTTGGTACCATGCATTGTGTACAGCTGAAGAACTTCAAAACAGTGGACTATGTAAAACTAAAAAAGCCCTGGTTCTGTGTTCAATGCAAAAGGAAGATTAGTGCTTTTAGTGTCAATAACATAAATTAGCTATATCTCCACCAAATATAGCCCCTTCTACCAGAACTAGTTTTGGCGGGTCATTGACATCCGAGGGACGCTTAGACAGTTCACAATCTGCCCTCTGCTACCAAAGCAAATTTTGGTGCGTCCTCGTTGATTTCAGAAGCAAGTTTTGGTGGGTCAAGGAGGATGTCAGATGTGGGGCCGAGCAGGATCCAGGAGCGCTATTCTGTACACGTTTCCGAAAATCGTCGCTATCGGTAACTCTCACTTATCGACAGCCATCGGCAAACCACACTGTGCGGTATTCTATGATGAGAATAGTTATCTCTACCGTGACCTCGTCAACCCCACGGTAAACGCTACCGATGCAGTCATTCTATGTTGATGTTTTGTTTTGATTGAAATTTTGGATTATTTAAGTGAATTTGGACTATTTGAAGATTGATTTTACAATATAGTGTTTAGTGCTTTATAAGGTAGGCATTGTTGGGTGTGTGTATGTAATTTTCTGTGTCAATCAGTGGTGGCTCGCCAGGGGACGCGGGTGAAGCGCCGCTACACCTACATTTTCCAATCAATTTACTTAGAAATAAAAATATTTTTAAAATATTAAGCATTTTATAATCTACATGTCTATTATAAAAATGTAGTATGTTTTTTATAACTGAACACCTTTTCATAAGAGCGACTCGTTGAGGAATCACAATCAGCAGTTAACAAATTCCGCTTCAGACTCCTCCCGCACGTCGGCTTTCGCGCTTAGATTTGTTTACGGCAGTTGTTATGGCAACGCAATGGTGAATATCCGTAAGCTAAATAGAGATGGGAGCGGCATAAAACTGCTGCTGCACGCTGCAGGCGCTTGTTATAGAATTAATGTAAATTAGTGCGTTCGGATCATCGGACGCGGAAGTAGTTTTGCATCGTGTCGTGTATCGTGGTATATAACTGTTTTCTACGAACGAAAAAATATATTTCATATCTTATAAATTCATATTATTTCCCCTAATTATTAAAAAAGCTCCAAAACTATGGATAACTAACATCATAAAAATGTAAAAAATAGCCATTTTGGGCGTGGCATCCCGAAAATTTTTCACCTCCGCCGCTATTTTTTCCTGGGGGGCTGTGCTCCTACCTATGCCTACACTCGTAGCAAAAAAATATTTACCTCACCTGCGTTTTTTAAAACGGAACATCCTATTTTTGATATGATATATCAAGTCTACTCAAAAAATAGGTATTTTTCGTATAACATATGCACGCTTATTTGTTTACAAATCCCGTCGGCATTTGACGCTCAAGTCACGCTCATTGGCTGAACGTACCCAATCGAGTGACATTCAAGTGACGTCACTCGCAAGCCGATAGTTGTCAGTTGCATTTCCGACTGTCGGTAACAGTGGCATACAGAATAGCGTCGTCGTGATCCGGTCGGTTGCGCAACCGATAGCTGTCGGTAACATACCGATACCGACGACCGTCGATGCCGAGTACACAATAGCGCTCCTGGGGTCCGATTTCGGTAATGGTGGGGACTACATCCAGGCCACTCTAACTAATTTGGAACCAACGTTGTCCAGTATGTTCGATTACACTTTAAATACTTTTAGTGAAGTGGGTTTTCTTATGAATTCATCAGACCTTTTACAACGTCAGAATATCAGTTTCAGAGATGTCATGAACCTTATGCGGAGGATGCATCAGCAACTCATAAGTGCAATCTCTGCACAGAATAAAGCTGTGCAAAAAGTTTTTCTAGAAATGTAAAACATGCAAGAGGGAATGATCTTTCAAATTTAGGTAGAGGTGGCAGAGCTTTGTGGTGAGTTTTAAAAACTTAAATATCAACAGCAGTTATCCTCTGCTGCCCCCCATACAGTCACAGTCGTCAATTGACTAGCAATTTAACTAAGTTTTATTTTAAAAGAAAAATACTATTTTCTAAATGTAAAATACGATCACGCATAATGTCCACTCCTTTAACTTATTTATCTTTGTCACTACAAAAAGTAAAAAATTATGCGCTCCTCGTATGATTTTTTTGTATACTTTTTCAACAGGTATTGGAAGACTATGTAAACACTTCTTTGAAAATTATAAATAACATGCGAAATTATGATTACTTTATACATAGTGTTCCAAGTAAAGATTAGTTTAAGTAAAATTGTGAAAAAAAAGAAAAGTATTGTTTTCAATGACTGTCCGCGCAATTTTTGGGGATATTCTGTATAACGCAAACATGTATTGTGTGGACACTTCATAATAATGTGGTAAACGTAAAAATAATTGCCAGCAAAAAATGCGAGGTTGTGTTTCCATTTTCAATAAAAAATTCGAACTCTGGGAAAAAGAAAAATTTCAAAAATAGGTGAAATTGCTTTTTACATTTTCAGTTTAGATCATACAAATTGAGATTACTAAATATTTTAGATCATTTTACATTACTTCATTTTGTGTTCTGTATCATCTGATACTACATATTAAATTGATACCTCATTTGAAAGTTAGTTATCCAGTTATTCCGAAAAGTACCTATTCATTAAAATCCATTGTTACTTTTTAAGAATTGTATAAAAACTTAGTGCTTCGAGTGTTGACCAGGTTATTTACACAAAACTGTTTTTAAGTTCTATTTGTTTTTGTACTAATAGGATATTACATTTTTTAGACACCTTATTCTACCAGAGAAGAATTTTCCTCCAACAGAACTTCTTGATTTGCAACCATTACCCATTACTGCTTTGAGAAATGAAAATTATGAGTCTCTTTATAATGAAAAGTTTCCACAATTTAATCCCATTCAGACTCAAGTTTTTAATTCTGTATATAATGGAGATGAAAATATATTTATCGGTGCCCCTACAGGATCAGGCAAGACGACAATTGCCGAATTTGCTATTTTGCGCCTGCTTGATAGAAATCCTGATGGAAGATGTGTCTACTTGGTACCTAGAGATGCTTTGGCCGAACTTATTTTTGCTGATTGGCATATAAAATTCGGACAGATCTTGTGTAAAAAAGTTGTACTTTTGACGGGTGAAACCGGTACTGATTTAAAATTATTGGCAAAGGGTCAGATTATCATTACAACAGCGGAAAAATGGGATGTACTTTCAAGACGCTGGAAACAAAGGAAGAATGTACAAAATATTAATTTGTTTATTGTAGATGAATTACATTTAATTGGAGGAGAGGATGGCCCCGTAATAGAGATCGTTTGCTCAAGAATGAGGTAAGACCAGTATATTGCTGGATCGAGAAAATATCTTGATTGATTTTTTTATTTCTTTTAGATATATTTCGTCACAAATCGAAAGGCCTATTCGAATTGTGGCACTTAGTGGCTCCTTAACTGATTACAAAGATGTTGCTCAGTGGCTGGGTTGTAATGCCAATGCTACTTTTAACTTTCATCCAAGTGTGAGACCAATACCTTTAGAATTACATGTTCAAGGTTTCAATTTAACCCACAATGCCTCAAGACTTATTGCTATGGGGAAACCGGCTTACAATACTATTGTAAGGCATAGTCCACACAAACCAGTCATAGTATTTGTCCCTACCAGAAAGCAGGCTAGATTAACAGCGATAGACCTGTTGACTTATGCTGCTGCTGAAGGTCAACCAAACAAGTTTTTCCATGCCGAGGAAGAAGACATTAAACCATTTCTGGATAGAATGAGTGATAAGGTAAATTTAACTAACTATAGGATAGTCATTTTATGTTTCAATACTAGGAAAATCGTTATTAAGTAATGCCTGTATTTTAGGAATAGTTATATTAAACATGCATATTTTTTAAAATGAAGTAAACATCAATACATAGCATGTTTTTTACTACATTACATGTATTGTAATCGTCAAAAAAATCACTTTTTCTGGTTTTTATAGATACTTACTTTTTAGAGTCCCTAGAAGCCAAAAAAACATGTTCCCAATTCCATCAATTTCTCTAGGTCAGTGTGACTGTTCGCGGCATAGCTAAAAAATTGCTTACCCGGTTGATTTTGAACAAAATTAAATTTGGTAACATTTTGATAAAAATTCAATATGGCAGAACAAAATGGGGACCTAGTGAAATGTTAAAAAAATATTACTAAAAAACTGCTTATCCAATTTACCTTTGCACAAAAATTCAAGTATTACGTAGGACTGAATTGGTACAATTTTGGTACTAATCCAAGACGAAACAAAATGGCGGCTAATAAAATATTTATCAGCCTAAAAAAACTACTTAAAAATTTGATCTCAAATTTTGTGCGAAAATTAAGTGTGATATAGAGATGAACTGGTAAAATTGTGGTACGAATTCAAGATGGCGCAAACAAGTGGCAGCCAAATAAAATTTTTGTAATCGTGAAACAATATCAGGTTTTTACAGATTTTCCCGTTTTAGGGTCCTTCGATGCCGAAAAACATGTTTTCTCAATTTTGTTGGTTTGTTTGTCAGTTTGTGGTATAGCTAAAAAATTGACCCGATTGAGTTCAAATTTTGGTCAAAAATTAAAGATCATATACGGATAATGTGGTAACATTTTGGTAAAAATTCAATATGGCGGAATAACATGGCGGCCCAGTGAAATGTAAAAAAGACATAATTTAATTTACCTCAAATTTTGTACGAGATTGCGAATAAAATATTTAAAAAATCAGCCTGAAAAACTACTCATTGGATTAATTTCAAATTATGTGCTAGAATTAAGTGTAATATAGAGAAAACTGGTGAAATTGTGATACGAATTCAAGATGACGGAACAAAATGGCAGCTAAATAAAATGTTTGAAAAGTCAACTTCAAAAAAAATCTTCTTTTTCAATTGACAAAAATTAGATGTGGTATAGGGATAAATTGGTAAAATTTTGGTACGAATTCAACATGACGGAAAAAAATGGTGGTCTAGTGAAATTTTAAAAAAATCATTGTAAAAAACTACTTATTCAATTTATTTTAAATTATGCCCAAAAATCAAGTGTGGCAAAGGTAAAATATTGGTACGAAGCCAATGTGGTGAAATAATTATAATATTACTAAATTTATTTATTTATTTATTTGTTTGCAGTTAGTTATTACATTTTTTATACATATACATACATAATTAATAATATGGCTATCACATCTTATTAATATACCAATTATCTTACAGTTCAAAACTAAACTAACCACTTAGCGCACAATGATACTTAAAGTACTGTGTGTGCACCTTCATACATTATTAGCTATCACATTTGGTTATGCATTTTTTCAAATTTAAGCAAATATAATAAAATAAAATAATTTTTTAAAGTAAAAAGAAAATGAGATACACTCAATGCTAAAATGTATACCCTAAATTACCTAGTTTGTAATTATCGAATTAATGGATCAAGTTTAAACACTAATTAATATAGATCAATATTAAATATTAAGAATAAACAATAAACAATAACAAGAATACACAATAACACTATCAATATTAAGAATAAACAATAACAACCATTATCATCACAGATTATACTCAATTCGGTGTGTAGCAGCCACTGAGTATCCATTTATTTAGTTCCTTCTTAGATTTATAATATGGGGTTGTTCTAATTGTGTTTGGAAGGCTATTAAAGATTTTTGGACCTAGTCAATATATATGAAGCTGACAAGTGGTGTGCCTGGGATTTTGCAGCATGACATTATTTTGTGCAACCATTCTTGTATTTATCCCATGGCCGATTGGTTTTTTGTAATATGGCATCTTTAACATAAATCTTGCTATTGCCCTAATATGCATCTGGCGAACATTTAGCAATTTACTGTCCTTAAAAACCAATTCTGTAGGATATCTTTTGTTTTTAAATAACATAATTTTAATAATGTATTTCTGGGCTACTTGAAGTCTGTTCAAAATTGTCACACCAGCACAACCCCATACAACAATGCCATAGTTTATAATTGACTCTACCAGTGCATAATATACTTTTTTTAAGGTATTTAAAGTTAGAATGTTTCTTAATTCATAAAACTTGAAAATCAATTTTCTTATCTTATTTGTTACATAGTTGATTTGATCATTCCATGTAAATGTTTCATCTAAAAATATTCCTAAATATTTCAAGGAAGATTTTCTTTCAATAGTATTTACACACTTACACGTATTATTATACATTGCACAGTTATAATCGTGAATTTTTAAACTATGATAATCTGGTAAGTACCTGGAGGCAAGTGAAAAAGCAACACATTTAGTTTTATGTACATTTAATGAAAGTAAACTATCATCCAGCCATCTTTTAACTTTTTCTAGTGCAGCCTCTGCTACTCTTCTAGTACTATCCCAATCATTCCCCCAGAGAATTATACCCGAGTCATCAGCAAAACAGAATACTACGCCATTATCCTGCAATATTGACATGATACCATCTATGTATGTATTAAAAAGTAAGGTTGAAAGCACTTTACCCTGTGGCACACCAAATTCCACATCTTTCTTATCGCTAACTTCTCCCGAGATATTGGTACAATGTTTTCTTCTTAAGTAAGATTCAATTAAATTATAGGATGTTTCTCTTATGCCCATGGAATCTAAGCGTCGTAGCAGAATTCCGTGCGCCACAGTATCGAAAGCCTTTTGTAAGTCGAGAAAGATCTAAATGTGCGGAACTTCCGGGGAAGTTCCCGGTAAAGGAAATCCATCGATTTTTTTTTATTATTACGGATAATAAAATTTATTTTATCATCGATTCAATTTTATAAATGCCACAACTGCTAGCGGATCTAATAACAGTAGTGTGTTGTCTGTTTTGTTGTATGAGTGCTTTCCATCATTGGATTTGGTAGATCAAATGCTTCTAAAAATCAAAATTAAGTATCCAGATCCGTATTTAAAAACACAAGTAACAGAAAATTTTATGTTTTGAAAAATTTTGGGCAATAAAAAAGTTATAGCATAATTTATTTTTTTCCAAATATCTCAAAAATCATAATAGCTAGTGTGCTATTAGACCTATAATAAAATTGTCTAAAACTTTCCCCATTTTACCATTTCTCTGTCTCTTCTAATAAGCGAAATCCCCATATAGAGACTCGAATTTGGGACACATTGTATTAAACCTTTATAACATTTGGGCAGTATCTGTGGAATCTAATCTACTTTTTGATCCATGTCCATTTTACCGCCTCTTAAAACATTTGAGGACTTATTTGTAAAATATCTTAACTCATGTTCGTTTAAAAGTTTTGTAATTTTTTTTTTAATAATTGATTTCTCCTCGACCTTGGACTAAAAAAAAAGAAATCTACTTATTTTAAGAAAATACGGGTCTGCTTTAATTTTCCCGTCTAACAACCATCTCATCTTCTCTAATGTGTTCGACTGTCGGACCCGCAAAACGCCTCCATATGTACACCATTTTTATCTCTCTTTATTTTAAACGTACTTCGAGATTTTTCGACAGGAAATCCAAAAAAAAATGCCCTCCCTTGAAAAATTACCTGTCGCGATCTAAACCTTGCTTCAACGGGGTTTCAAAAAAATTTTATCGGACGCTACCACTTGGTAATTATAGGCTTTATCGATTTTTTTACCAGAAGTTTTCTTCTTCGATTGGCCCGTAGACACTGTTTTCCCCGACGTACCGGGAACGCTTCGAAGTTCAAAAACACGTATAAAAAAAAAAGAAAAATGTCTGATCGAGGGTTATTGTTAAAAATATTAAATCCGGATTAATTTTTTTATTTAAATATTATTTATTTAAAAAAAACATCAAGACTATTTGCGATTTTGTTTATTTGAATATTTATATTGTATTATTTTCTTTAGACATTAAAAGAAACGTTGTCGCAAGGAGTAGCCTATATGCATGAGGGATTAACAGCTGCTGACTTGCGTTTGGTAGAGCAGTTGTTTGACTCTGGAGCTGTACAGGTAGCTGTAGTGACTCGAGACTTGTGTTGGGCAGTCAACATTTTTGCGTATTTGACAATCATAATGGATACTCAATTTTTTAATGGTATGTATTTAAAATATGCAAAGACATCCCGTTTTAAACCAATTACTATGAAGTCTGTAAACTGAAGGTTCAATGTTACTCTCATCCATGTTTATCGGTAAGACTGAAATTTGACATCATAAACGTAAGTTCATTTTTTTTTTTGCTTAAGCATTTCTAGTCATTAGTGACATTTGTCATTCTCTGTATAAAGATTTACTCTTGATTTGTGCTTTTTTGTGTAAAATGTAGCGGAGATATAGTAAAATGAACAAAGACTCGACTGATTAAACTATTTTATTTATTATTTACCTGTATCTGCTGGGTATGAGGTAAGTGAAACCACCGAGCACAAACCTTCAAAAATTGTCTAATATATAAATCGAAAATATTCTCCTGTTTTATTGAGAGTATCGGACGCTTTGGAGTTTTACTGTTCACCATGCAAAAACTGGGTTTGAAAGCACACAAACACATTGTAAGGACGCGCTTTCATGCGATGTGTGCCGCAGATACTCAGATAAGTTTATTATTGTTGATCGCATTAAATCACTGTCTTTTATCTGCTTGCAGGAGAACATACCACATTACGAACCTTGCAAATAAACGTCCAAAACATTGATGATGTACAAATATAAGTAAGTACCTTGACGTAAGGATTAAAAGATTTGCACTTCCAGTAGCAAAATACATATACCATTTCCACTATGAAATATTTAAAAGGACAATAGTATTTTTCAATTTTCACAAAAGAAAATGCGTTTTTAATATTATGTAATCCTCCAATTTCCCTTTAAAACTAGAATTTTTTTATGTTTTGATTTATAGTAAGGACGAATTTAGGAAAATCTGGCTAAATGGCAGTCTAGAAACAGACATCAAAAAATCTGGAGTAAACATTGTGATTTCAATTAAATATTTTTATTGTTGAAGATAATAAGTTAATCTGTTCATAAATGCATATTATCATCATCAGCATCCCGTTTGGTCCACTACTGGATAGCGGCATACCTGTCGTGTAACATACCTATGGTGTATGTCCTAGTCGTTATTACACACGTAAATAGGATCTACAGTTTATCGTCGGATCCGAACGACACTATTTAAAAGGTAAATTAGCGTAGGAAATAAACATTTTCTGCAAATGAAAGGACTTAAAGATAAGTAAATAAATTAAATAAAATAGAAATAAAAAAAATGTTTTAATGAATCTTTTTTCCTCTTGAAGGGCTGCTTAAGAATGTGCAGAGTGTTCACACGTAAAGTCTGACACACAAGTCGTGGGCTAGAGAAACTATGCGGGCAAAAAATATTCTTTACAAATATTAAATGTTCCGAGGAGTCGATAAACCGACAAATATATCGAGTGTAAGTTCTTATGCGTTTTGCTGCTGGGTC
Source organism: Kuschelorhynchus macadamiae (assembly GCA_030620095.1). Taxonomy (NCBI): domain Eukaryota; kingdom Metazoa; phylum Arthropoda; class Insecta; order Coleoptera; family Curculionidae; genus Kuschelorhynchus; species Kuschelorhynchus macadamiae. Next base: position 18,817 of record JAUTXW010004311.1, on the reverse strand, counting down.
CCTTCAGACCAAGATCCGTGCGTCGGACTTTAGCCCGTCTGGTTTACGAAAATATTGTCAAAAAAAGGGTTTTTATCCAATATCTTCCAAAAATTTTGCAGATAGAACAAAATTTTGCAATAACTCGAGTAAAAATGTTTTTTTATTTATTTTTAGTGACCATAATAGTATTTTTGGTGAGGTGTATTAGGTTGGATGATGACCAATAAAACGCACATAGAAAATTTATTGTTGTAATATATAACTGTTGTTATATATTGTTTTTTAAAATTATTATTTCAAGGGGCAATGTTCTTTAGAAAATGTTTATTAGAAAAGAGAAATAAATAAATGGTTTTGCATTTATACGTATGTATATACGATAAAAACCTATAGCGTATCTAAGTACATTTGAAATTGACGGTGCATATTAAAACACATTAAACATATAAAACAAAAACACACAATGCACTTGGCACAACACGGTTAAAATACAATACGACTTAAATAAGGATGAAATAAATTTAGATTTAAAAATTAGTAGTGTTGATTATTAATACAAAATATTTTTTATTTATAATTCAAAATGCAAACCCAATTTTTGCAAAAATTGTAAGAACTTCAGAAAAAAACATGAATACCTTTTTTTTAGGTAATAATCTGCCGAACATTTTTTGTATTAAACAATTTTGCGATAATTTGGAAGATACTGGCTTTTTTTCTCTCCATTTTTTTATGAACCGGACGGTCTACGTTTGAGCACCCGCACATTCCTAAACAGCCCCTACTATTAGAAAAAACATAATTATATTTTTCTGTGGCAGCCTCCAAAACAGCCTCTAGTAACTGGGCTATTTGAGGAATATTAATAATTCTTTTTATGTTGTCGTTCCCGACCTGTAGTTTAGTTTTCTGAGAATAATTTGGGGGTTCGTCGGTTAGTTTCGGCGCTATGGCAGTTCATGGGAGTAACCCCATGAATAAAATTATTTATTAACAGTCAAGAATTTGTGACAGAATCGTGACAAATAGTTTAAAATTAGCCCCTTGTTATATTTAGTTTATACAAAAAGTCGAAGTTAAATAGCATTATATTTTAATAAAAAATATTTATTGTTTTGCACATATTTGACTAATACCCTGTATGATCCACAGCTAAGTATGGCTAAAGGGAGTACCCTAATGTTAATTATTCCCTTATTTATTTGGTAATTTTATACAGGACGGCTCTCGGGTGGCCCATATCAATTAATTGTATAAATATAAAGATAAGGGAATAATAATTTAGTTGTATATTTATTTTAAATTATTATTACATTATAGATACAGAAGGACAATTTGAGTTTCTTTGCAAGTTTAAGTCCAAAATATCTTGCATTTATTTATAAAGGGTGCGTTAAAATCCCGTCAGTTAATACTAAATATAAAGAACGATAGAAGTACAGTTCATATATTTCCATTAAGTCGTGTGGAGTTTCGACTACAATTTTACATTATCTTATATTAGTACCTATATTTTTTACCTTCCTATATTGTAATAGTCACAATACTTATCAAATACTTTACTGCATTTCGTAAATCAAAAAGCAAGCATTTCCAAGGGCTTTGTCAACCCTATTGCTTTGTTTGTGGCCCTCGCAATACTTATTATTCCCAGTTGATGAAGTTTGTGATGAACAATTTTAAGTTGAGGGTATCAAATGCTTTTGATAGGTCGAAAAACAATCCCGCCACAACATGTCCTGATTCTTGAGTTCTTGGTGTATGAACTCCAGTTCCATTGCCGCTGTCTCAGTGGATCTTCCGCTTCTAAAACCGTGTTGATGCTTGCAGAAAATCTGAAATGTATTTAGAAAATTTAGAAGTCCGTCGTAAATGGCTCTTTCAAATATCTTTGAGAAAGCATTCAAAATTAACACTGGTCTATAGTTGTTTATGTTTGTATGGTGAACTTTCTTGTATAGCGGAATCACTTTGGCCGTTTTAAGCAATTTTGGAAATTTGCCTGTTTCCATGGATTGATTTATCAATATCTGAAGTGGTTGAGCAATTTCACTGCAAACTGCCTTTAGTGCTTTGATGGGAATGTCGTCAGTGCCAACTGATTTTTTGTTTTTCAAATTTTTAATGATCTTTTCCATTTCAGGTATTGTCACAGGTTCCAAAAATATACTATTTGGTTGCAGCTCAGACGTAGAATATGTGGTCGTAGTGGCATCGTTCACCCTTCCAAAGTTTTGTTTTATTTTGTTTTCAGCTACAGTCGAAAAGTACATTCCAAATTCATCAGCCACTTGGCTTTACTCAGTCATCATTTTCCCCTTGATGTTAAGATGTATTGGTTTATTTTGCTTTGTTCTTCCTAGTTCTTCATTGACTATAGCCCCCATTTGCCTCGTCGTGTTTTCGGAGTTCATTATGCGATCTTTGTTGAGATTCACTTTGGCGCTGTTGACTGATTTCCTGTATTCCTTTTTCAGCTTCTTATAGAGTTGATGGATATTCTCACCTTCTGTCTGAATAGCCAGGGAATACAGATTATATAATCTGTCTTTTTCCTGCCCCAGCTCGGTTGTAAACGAATTATTGTGAGTCTTTCTGATTTTTATTTGTTTTCTTGGGCAGGTTGCATCGAGATGCCAAACAAAGCACTGTAGGAAAAATTCAAATGCAGAATCGATGTTAGTTACTTGCATACCACTCCAATTTTCTTGTGTCAGTCTCTGCTTCAGATCACTGAGATTTTTTTCAGTTAGGGATCTTTTATTTATTTGTCCGTTTTTAATGGTCGTTTCTTGTGGCTTGGTAGTAATCAATAATTCTTGCAATGTGTGGTCAGATAGGTGCGGCTCTGACATTTATTCTTTATAAAACTGTTTTTGCTTAGTTCTGGTTAGTTTTGTTAAATTTTTTAAAAATATGTGACTTGAATGTTTTTTTCTTTTGTTTTGTATTAATTGTTACCAGTTAGTAACATAAAAAAAATGTCAAAGAAAATATGTTTTAAATAAAACAGTATCAACCAATGTTTCTTGACCTAACTATAAGGATTCAGTAATAATCAAATTCTTTTAACAAAAAAAACTATAAAACAATATTAGTGGATATTCCCTTACTTCAGACGCTTCTTCCCTCGGGAACACTTCCTGAATGAGGAGCTAAACAAAGGGATGGAGCAAAGGGCCTAGCCAGAGGGAGGGGACAAAGGGTCTAACCAAAGAAATGGGACAAATGACCTAATCAAAGGGATGGGGCAAATGTCATAACCCAAGAGTAATATTAGTCGTCGAAGTGAACTATGACATTTTAGGTAGCAAACGCCATCTGTTAAAGGTAGCTGTGTTTATGTTGCTGAGGTTGGCACGGTTTTTAACAATTTTCACCGTTGTCTTTAAAGATAAAGGTATTAAACCTGGTATATTTGTAATCAGTAAGAAGAGGCGCATTCGAAAGTATATAATATGCAGAATATCCATAGTAAACAGGTATCTCTGATGTCTCATATATTTGTCGTCCACGTGGCCTACGTCATTTGTCAGAGTCACCTGTCAACTGTCATTTGTCAAGGTCAACTGTGATTTGTCAAGATCATATTTGCGGGCGGGGTCCGATGCAGGATGACGTCATAAATATTTTAAAAAAAGCTTGGCGGCGATCGACGGAGCCGGTCCAGAGATATAGTTTTTTGTCATTACTGCCTTAACGACGTGACGTAGTAGTTTCTCCTATTAATACGGTACAATTGTGTTTTAGGTGAGAGATGATCTTTGCACCCACCATAAACTACATTGTCTTTTACTAACATAATATATGAGTTGTTTCGTTTTTTAACTTGGAATTTAAAATATTTGTGTGTGTATTATTTTGAGTTGCGTCATTTTTTAACTTTAAATTTAATATATTTGTGTGGCTTAATTTGACATTTGTCACTTTTGAAGTGTGCAAATATAACGTAATTTTTAGAAATTAGTCTAGAAGGTTTTTGATGATTATAAAAAGAGGGAGCGTAGATAGTATGCTCCGAGTTTGTGTGTGTGTGACTTAAAATATGTTTACAATAATAATAAGTTTAGGTACAAATTAACAACTAGAGATGTAAATATTTCTACATCGTTAGAGAAATAGTGTTTAAAAAAACTTATTCTGTCTGAAATTTAAAACCATATTTCCAGCATATAAAATGCCCATATGTAATAAAAAGACAATTTCAGCGGTTTAAAAACAAAGATATTGTTAGTTTCGCAAAACGCAAAAAAGATCGCTGCTGTGGTTTTTTTATTTAGGAAAAAAAAGTTTGAAGGTTTTCGTCTAATTTGATTGGATTTTTAAATTTAAAATTTGAAAAAAAGGCTTCAACTTTAGGTATATGAAATAAATAATAAATAGGGTTTTGCCACCCCTTGAGCCTTTTTTAAAGCTACAAAAAAATGTTTATATAAATGATGTTGGATTTTTCTTAAATATTTACTATCAACTTTGTTATTTTAAATGTAACACATTGTATTTTTTGACATTTTTGGATTTTCCTCATTCTCTTTTCAAAAATATATATGTCTATACTCGGAACAGTGGTTTTTGACTTATTCGGCTTTAAAGTTGCCACATATGACAAATTTACCGTGATACAATTCGACGATACTAAAATCGCTTTACCCATGAAAACAAGAAAATTATTATTATTTTAATAATTAACAAAAAAGTCAATGCAACATAATATTTTAATGTTTTATAAATGAACCGATTGCTAACAGCCTTTTTATAAGTTAATTATATGTCACGTGACCCCCTTCATTATCAAAGCAATTTTGAAAAATTCTTTCCAGTTTCCTGATAGCATTGGTAATGAAAATGGAACATTGTATATTTAAAATGACAGTTTCGTGGTCTACTTTTTACCGCAATTCGTCTATGTTGTCCATTCTATTAAGGTAAACTTTATCTTAAAAAATATCCAGTGTTTTAAGGTTCGGACTGTTGGCTGGCCAATGAATATTACCATGTTTACCGATTAACAAACCATATCGAGCGTTTAAAAAAATTGTGACATCTTGGATGTCGTGAGATGGTGCCTCCATCTTGGTGCCAAATTATTTGATTATAGCTGCTCCAGATTGTTTTCTATCTCGTTATTTAATAATAAATTTATATATCGTTCCCCTGTTAAGATACCCTCAATAAAAACGCCGCACCACACATGCAACGACTTCCGACTTTGCTTTTTTCGTTCTTCAATTATATGAGGATTTCTTGCTGCCCAAAAGTGATTATTTTTTCTATTGAACATGCCGGCTGTGGTAAAACAATCTTCATCTGACCACAAAATCCTTTCAAACAACAGCCTATCTTGTCGCAATCTCCCCAGCATATCCTCGCAGAATTGGAGGCGTTGATTAAAATGATTGTCAGTTAACTGCACCGGTCTAATTTTATATGGACGGTACTGATGCTTCCTAAGCATCGAATGGATATAATACCAAGATTTTCCTGTTATTCTAGAGATGTCCGGAATCGATTTGCTTGGATTGTCTAAACATTATTTTTAATTACACTTTTAGACTACCTCTGGAAATATTTGTTAAGCTTCAAAATGTAATAATATAGTTGATTCCTCGTCAATGTTTAATTTCGCTTATTTTCTTTACCTATGCAGGGATTTTCTTTGTACATAGTTTTTTACTAAACATGTAACAGTTTTTCTAGAACTCGAGCTCTAGGATATAGCATCCTGTTTTTTTTTTTTCCGCTTAGGGTTATTAACGTGTAAATAAGTTTTATACTAAATTAATAGGCCTATAATTATTCCTATACTACACTATGCTACAGTTTTTATATATCACTATACAGGTTGCAATCTTTGAGAAATCCCAAAACATTGTCCAAGTCTTTATTTAAGATTTCTTGAATATTGTTTTTGAGATTGTACTTGGTTCGCTCAGCACTGTATTTCCGGCATTCCACAAGGATATGTTTGACTGTCAGTGGCATAACACACGACTCACAAGTCGGCCGCTCCTCTCTGGCAAGAAGATAGCTGTGAGTCAGCTTCGTATGGCCAAGCCTGAGGCGCGCTATAACAGTTTTGTCCCTTCGCGAGGATAAGTTACACTGCCACGGTTTAACTGTGTCTTTACACTCCCGAAGTTTCGACGGCGAATTGTTCCATTCGTTTTGCCACGAGCGCATTATTTCAGATTTTACATAACATTTAAGATCGCTGCTTATGGTTTCTGTCACAGGTATAGAGTTTATGTTCCTTATTGCATCACGGCCACGTCCGCCAGTTCGTTCCCAGTAATTCCCATATGTGACGGAATCCATATGAAGATGACCTGTTTCCCATTTGTGTGTATGTCAAAAAGAGTCTTGTAAGCTATTTGAACTATGGGATGTGTGGAGGGATGTCTAATTGCGTTGAGTGCACTTAGGGAATCTGTCAGAATAGTCCAACATTTGGAGTTGTTTTCTCGAACGTGCATCAGTGCTTGTAATATCGCGTATAACTCGGCGGTAAACACACTGGTAAATTTAGTGAGCAAAAACCTAACAGTACCACTAGGAGTCACCACCGCAGCTCCTGATCCTTCATCTGTCTTTGAAGCATCCGTGTAGATCCTAGCTTCTTTTGGGAAATCATTTAGTAGCTTGCAGATCTCTTTTCGAATTATACTTGGTGATGTGTCTTGCTTCTTCAGTTTAGTAAGATATGTAATACAATGAGGTCTAGGTATAGTCCACGGCGCGGCGGCGGCATCAGGTCGTCTTGTCGAAATAGTTTAGGAATTTCAATATGGTATTTGTCTCTATATCTATTTATGCGTTCATAAAATGCGGGTTTGGATCTCAATTTTGCATTATACAGCGGAGTGTAGCGCGTAGAATAAACATTTTTGTGTACGGGTTTAGTAGGATTCTCAGCTATCGATATGGCATACGAAAGAGATAAATAAGCTCATCGGTGACTCAGTGCCAATTCAGATGCTTGACAAAGCAAGCTGCTTATCGGCGTTGTATAGAATGCACCAAGGGCTAAACGGACAGCAGGGTTTTGTATAGGATTTAGAAGTCTCAGCACCGATGTTGAAGCTGAATCGTACGCGATAGAGCCATAGTCTATTCTGGATATGATCAATGCCCTATACACCATTAACATCACATCCGTATCAGCGCCCCATGTTCGATTTGCTAGTACCTTAAGAAAATTTGGACCTTTACGGCATTTCATCACAACATTTTGTATGTGCGGTTTCCAAGATAGTTTTTCGTCAAAAATAACTCCGAGGAATTTCACGGTATTGTAGAATCTAAGAGGGTATCTAAACATTCTTAAAAGAGGTCTACTATTTTCAACTTTGTTAGAGAAAAGCACACACATCGATTTTTCTGCGGAAAATTGGAATCCTGTTGAAACTGACCAATCCTCTAGCGATTTAATGTTGTCCTGTAGGACACGGGTCATTGTTTCAACATTCTTTCCTTTTAAAATAAGCACAAGATCATCTGTAAACAATTTACATTTCACCGGCGCCGAAACATATTTAGTGATGTTGTTTATTGCTGCTAAGAATAGAGTCACACTGAGTACTGAACTGAGTGCCATTCTTTTGTACGGTTTCTTCTGAAGTAACGTTGTTTACCCTTACTTGAAAACTTCTATGCTGTAAAAAATTTACAACAAATTTTATTAAATTTCCTTTGACGTGAAGAAATAAGTTGTTCTATAATGCGATATCGCCATGCTGTATCATATGCACGTTTGATATCAAGAAAGATTCCGATACATTTCTGATGGTTAACAAAGGCGTCATGTATCTCTGATTCCAAATCTATTATGTTGTCTTGTGTGGATCTTTGTTTACGGAAGCCACTTTGCTCTGGACATATTAGTTTGTTTTTTTCCAGGTGCCACAATAATCTTTTATTTACAATTTTTTCGAGTAACTTACACATCACGCATGTCAGAGATATAGGTCTAAATGAGTCTGCACTGTTTAGATTTTTATCTTGTTTGGGTATTGGGACTAATATTGCTTTTGACCAAGCTTTTGGAAACTTATGTTTAGTCCATATAAGATTATATATGTCGAGAAGAAACGTTTTTCCGATTTTGGGGAGATTACGTAAGAAAGCTGCTGGAATATTGTCATGACCTGGACTTCCATCTTTTAGGTCAGTTAGGTTTTCTTCAAGTTCTTCTTGGGTTAACAATTCATTTAATACTGATCCATTTTGATCATCAAGATCGAGGGTGCTGTTTTCCCTACTTTGCTTATGTCTCAGAAATTCATCTGTGAAATTTTTATCGCTAGAGTAAGAAGCATACGTTTTAGCAAATACGTCAGCAATATCATGTGCATTGGTTAGATTTTGTCCATCTTCTTCTATTACCCGAATAGGTGTAAAAGTGTTCTTTCCAGAAATTCTCCGTATTTTATTCTGAATTTTATTTCTGAAGACGTAGTTGAGGAAGTTAAAGTTGAGACATTCATTCCAAATGCGTTTTTTACTTTGCTTAACTACGTATCGGGCCTTTGCTTTTAATTTTTTAAACTCAACCATATTGTCCAGAGTCTTATTTCTTTTATATTTGTATAGAGATTTTTTGTATAGCTGAATGGCATCTTTACAGTCATTATTCCACCATGGAACAGGGTGTCGTCTGTCTGAATCTGTGATTACTTCAATAGATTCTGCTGCTGCGCTTGAAAGGACATATGAATAATTTTCTACTAGAGTATCAATTTCATGGTTATGATATGGTGTTTGGGAATTTAGGGCACGATCGACTAACATTTGATATTTAATCCAATAGGCCTTCTTAAGGTTCCATTTTTTAATAGTTGGTAGTTCACATGGTTTTAAGACGTCCGTAATAACTATTGGAAAGTGGTCACTGCCGTACAGGGATGGCAGTACCCTCCATTGCAGAGAAAGCCCCAGGGAAGTGTCGCATAGACTGAGATCTATCGCTGAAGATTGACCTGTAGACACATTAAAGCGCGTGTTGTCACCGTTATTGAGAATGTAAAGATTAGCTGATTCAATAGCATCATATAAGTGTTTTCCTCTAGTGTCGGTGCCTTTACTTACTGCCCCATGTAGCATTATATAAGTTAAAGTCACCTACGATAATTCTTGGAGCAGGTAGTTGGCCTAATATGTGAATAATATCTTGGGTGTTAAAATCTTTAGATGTTGGAAGATAAATATTGCAGATAGACACTTTTTTTGAGAGCCCTACTGATACCGCCACAACTTTAAGTAGTGAGTTAACGGGGATTTCATGCGCAGTTTGATCTTTACGGACATATATTGACGCCCCTCCACTCGCTCTGTTCTGGTTTTCTCTATTTTTAAAGTATCCATAATAGTTTTTGGGGCTGTATGTTTTCCCTTCTTTAAAATTCGTCTCCTGTAGAGCTATAATGGTTGGATTTTCCTCTTTTATTAGGATTTGAAGCATTTCTAGGTTAGAAAAATATCCGTTAATATTCCATTGTAAAACTAGGTTATGTATCATACTGTCCATTAGAATTAAAGGGAAAAAATGCTGGTCAGTTGTTTATTATCAGTTAGCTGTATCCTGTGATGAAGCGTCGCTTTTTGTACCCGAAGTTAAGCCATCGATGTGATTTCTAATTTTCCTCCTGAATTTAGTGCACCTCATCTTAAGACTGCGATTGGTAATTTGAGGATAGATGCTTTCTATCATATAGTTTAGGGCTGCAAGGTCGGGAGTATATTCCAAAGCTATATTTATGGGGTTTGCGGAGCCACTAATGTTGGCAAATAAGTCCGTAAGTTGGTTAACTGACAAAATAAATGGTGGTGAATGATTTTCAATAAAATTTTTGTATGGCAAAAATAAGTTCACAGGTTTATCAGAAATTTTTTCATGGGAGTTTTCATGTTTGGCTTTTTTTGGGTTCTGTATTGGCTTTACAAAATGTCCTTCATGTTTGTTTTGGTTTTGTTCTGCAGGGGGTGTAAGTATTTCCTTATAGTTTCTTTTAGATGTACTTTGATGTGGGTCTTCTAGTGATACTTCAGTTTGGCTTGGTGTGGATGGGCGATGTTCTTCATGTTTGTTCATATTTTGTTCTGTAGGTGGTGTTATTGTTTCTTTATAATTTGTTTTAATTACATTTTGATGGGCGTCTTCAATCCTTACTTCAGTTTGACTTGATGCTGATAAAGTGGATTCTAGGTATGCATTGTTATCGGTTATATTCGAAATCTCTGTTGTTTGTAGAGCATCTTGGGGGCAGTTCAGAGCAATATGTCCGGATTGTTTACATTTAAAACAATGACTACCAGTAGATAAGAAAATACGATATTGTGTTTCTTCATGTGATATTAGTATGGTTTCTGGAATATAAGTATTATTTGGGGGCGATATAAAAACTTGTCGGCGGAAGCTTCAAATGTGTGAATAAACCGGGTTAGGTATATTTATCCGTATATACGAAATGGGTGATAAAAGCTTGAGTCCTAAACGCTGGAGTTCCTCCTGTAGTATTATGTTTGGGATCGTTGGGCACACATTGGATAAAATCAATCTTTCAGATGGAATAACTAATCTCCTACCGTATAAGACTTCGTTGCCAACTTTGATTGCCTTGTTGTCGTTAATAAATTTGTCCACTATGGTTTTCCTGGAGAAATAGATGCAGATTCGGTTGTTAGATATTCTCGATGAGAACAAAATATTCTTAGGTTCTACTAGTGCTCCAACTGCAAGAATATAATCGATAAGCGTAGAGCCCTCGATAGCATTAAAAACAATAGCTTGAGCTTTTTTGGACTATTTTGTTGATTAACTACTGAGGCTTAGGATAAGGTTGAATTACTATCAGTATTGTTAGTTTGTAAGCTCCCCGAAGGAAGTCCACCTGACATTATGTCCATAGTTACACGTTGTGTTTCTTCTTTTTGGTCATTTATATCGATGTATAGTACGGCCCTGACTTTTCGTTAGCGCTTCGGTGGCACTTACTGATAAGGGGCTGTTCGGTTGTTGCAGCGCTCTACACTCAACAGACGTCGCTACACGCCGTCCGGCAGACTAGCCCGCACGTGTGGATATTTTACTTCTAACTAGCTATTTCTTCTATAAATGGAATTATAATTAAGCGTACTTACAGTTTTTAGGTGTAACTGATACTATAGAAAAGTGTCTCACAAACGTTTGGAATTAGTCACTACATATACTAATGAAAATTGAATTATTCGGCGGAGCTAATATTAACAATACTGTGAACGTTAATATCAGGACCGGAATCAGCATCCTGTATTGTCGTACTGTTAGTGTCGCGTTTTTCGCATTTCCGAAATACAATTGAATTATTTTATCTTTTTCTTCTTCAGTAAAAAGCATTTTATTAATAATTATTTGACTTGAAAGTCAATAAAATGTTTTCTTTACAAATAAATGTTTTGTTTTTTTCATGGGTAAAGCGATTTTAGTATAGTCGAATTGTACCAAAGAAAGGGGACAAATGACCTAACCAAAGGGATGGGGCAAATGTCATAACCCAAGAGTAATATTAGTCGTCGAAGTGAACTATGACTATGACGTAGCAAACGCCGTTTGTTAAAGGTAGCTCTGTTTATGTTGCTGAGGTTGACACGGTTTTTGACAATTTTCACCGTTGTCTTTAAAGATAAAGGTATTAAACCTGGTATATTTGTGATCAGTAAGAAGAGGCGCATTCGAATGCATATCATATGCAGAATATCCATAGTGAAGGGATATCTCTGAAGTCATATATTTTTCGTCCACGTGGGCTACGTCATTTGTCAGGGTCACCTGTCAACTGTCATTTGTTAAGGTCAACTGTGATTTGTCAAGATCATATTTTCGGGCGGGGTCCGATGCAGATGACGTCATAAACGTTTTAAAAAAAGTTTGGCGTCGATCGACGGAGCCGGTGCAGAGATATAGTTTTTGTCATTAGGGCCTTAACGACGTGACGTAGTAGGTTGTGTTTTAGGTGAGAGATGATCTTTGCACCCACCATAAACTGCATTGTCTTTTACCAACATTATGTATGAGTTGTGTCGTAATTTAAAATATTTGTGTGTGTATTATTTTGAGTTGCGTCATTTTTTAACTTTAAATTTAATATATTTGTGTGGCTTAATTTGATTTGTTATACTTTTGAAGTGGGTGTGCAAATATAAATTAATCTAGAAACGTCTAGAAGGTTTTTGGTGATTATAACAAGAGGGGGCGTAGATAGTATGCTCCGAGTTTGTGTGTGTGTGACTTAAAATATGTTTACCATAATAATCAGTTGAGGTACAAATTAACAACTAGAGTTGTAAATATTTCTACATCGTTAGAGAAATAGTGTTTAAAAAAAAAACTTATTCTGTCTGCAATTTAAAACCATATTTCCAGAATATAAAATGCCCATATCTAATATAAAAACTATTTCAGCGGTTTAAAAACAAAGATATTGTAGCCTATTAGTTTCGCAAAACAAAAGTAGCATTATCAGAGGTATTTATGTAATCGGAACTTAGGAAGGTCGCTGCTGTGGTTTTTTTATTTAGTAAAAAAAAAGTTTCAAGGTTTTTGTTTAATTTGATTGGATTTTTAAATTTAGAATTTGAAAAAAAGGCTTCAACTTTAGGTATATGAAATAAATAATAAATAGGGTTTTTTTATAATTTGCCACTCCTTGAGCCTTTTTTTAAAGCTACAAAAACATGTTTATATAAACGATGTTGAATTTTTCCTAAATATTTACTATCAACTTTGTTATTTTAAATGGAACACATTTTTGGATTTTCCTCATTCTCTTCTTTTCAAAAATATATAATATGTCTTTACTCGGAACAGTAATTTTTGACTTATTCGGCTTTAAAGTTGCCACATATGACAAATTCACCGTGATACAATTCGATGATACTAAAATCGCTTTACCCATGAATACAAATAAAATTATTATTAATAATTTTAATAATCAACAAAAAAATCAATGCAATATAATATTTTAATTAATTTTGGAATTCTTTCCAGTTTCCTGATAGCATTGGTAATGAAAATGGGACATGTGTGTATTTAAAATTGCAGTTTCGTGGTCTATTTTTTGCCGCAATTCGTCTATGATGTCCGTTTTATTTAGGTCAACTTTATCTTTTAAATATCCCCACAAAAAATATCCAATGTTTTAAGGTTCGGACTATTGACTGGCCAATGAATATTACCATGTTTTCCGATCCACAAACCATATCGAGCGTTTAAAAAAATTGTGATATCTTGGATGTTGTGAGATGGTGTCTCCATCTTGGTGCCAAATTATTTGATTATAGCTGCTTCAGATGGTGTTCTATCTCGTTATGTAATAAATTTAAATATCGTTCGCCTGTTAAGATACCCTCAATAAAAACGCCGCACCACACATGCAACGACTTCCGACTTTGCTTTTTTCGTTCTTCAATTATATGAGGATTTCTTGCTGCCCAAAAGTGATTATTTTTTCTATTGAACATGCCGGCTGTGGTAAAACAATCTTCATCTGACCACAAAATCCTTTTAAACAACAGCCTATCTTGTCGCAATCTCCCCAGCATATCCTCGCAGAATTGGAGGCGTTGATTAAAATGATTGTCAGTTAACTGCACCGGTCTAATTTTATATGGACGGTACTGATGCTTCCTAAGCATCGAATGGATATAATACCAAGATTTTCCTGTTATTCTAGAGATGTCAGGAATCGATTTGCTTGGATTGTCTAAAAATTATTTTTAATTACACTTTTAGACTACCTCTGGAAATATTTGTTAAGCTTCAAAATGTAATAATATAGTTGATTCCTCGTCAAAGTTTAATTTCGCTTACTTTCTTTGTTTATACATGAAACAGTTTTTCTAGAACTCGAGCTCCAGTATATAGCATCCTGTATTGTCGCACTGTTATTTTCGCGTTTTTCGCATTTCCGAAATACAATTGAATTATTTTATCTTTTTCTTCTTCAGTAAAAAGCATTTTTTTAATAATTATTTGACTTAAAGTCAATAAAATGTTTTCTTTACAAATAAATGTTTTGTTTTTTTCGAGTTAGGACGTAGTATATATTTTTGAAACGAGGAGAGTGAGGGATCCAAAAATATCAAAAAATACAGGGTGTTCCATTTAAAATATAAAAAATCCTACAACTTTCATATATACATTTTTTGTAGCTTTAAAAACAAGTCTCTCAGATGGTGGCAAATTATAAAAAAAAACCCTTTACATAGGTTTAAGTTTAGATTTTAATGTGAAAGCAATTAGTTTTGAGTTCTATATAGCATTAAGACTAACATTTTTGAAAAGCTAGAAAAAAAAATAATTAGAAACAAAAATACAAAACCTGAGTTTATACAATAGGATAATACCTTCCAAGACACTACCCTGATAAAATTATGAAGTAAATATTTATTACTATTTAATAGAAAGCAGTGTGAAAAACCAGAAAAGTATCAAATATATGTAACTATGGTATTGTTAAGAACATATGTCGAAGCACGAAAATAAACATAAAATACTTTATTTTTCACATAAAAATTGTTACTACATTATTTATTATACTAGACGCTGAGAATTAGTTTACATGAAAATTTACAAGAAAAATTTGCAGAATGTCTTTATACAATGCCGCTTTCAATAATAATTTACAGTTTTTTCAATAATTTATACCTGAGTTTTTAAGTTAGGCTGTGGTTTAAAAAAATTAAATATAGTTTTGCTGCAGATATTTTTTTATCTTAAATTTCGAAGTAGAGGTCTGTTGCCTGTTTTACTTCAATATTTTATCTTATTTTAAAATTTCATCCAATAGCTCGACGTATCACTTTATATTTTGGTTTTGAATATTTTTTTTACCTGGTTATATTTTCAAACTTGGGCAGTTGAAAAGTTTAGAGATATGAATATACAGGATAAGAAAAAAATATATAGAATAGAACTAATAAAAAAAAGTTTAGATTTTTAGCGTTGAAACCAATTAGTTTTTGATATTTGGAATGGTACAGTTTCTGTAAAATAGCGTTAGCGACTAGTTAGAAATTACTTTTAAAAACCTTGACTGTGTAAGATGATTTTAAATTTAAAGAGGCTTTTGAACTTGATATACGTTTAGATTAATATAACAATATATGGCCTCAAAATTTCTTAAACATCGAAACCCAAAAATAATCTAAATGTGTTTTTATTATTCAGTAGGTATTAAATTTTGTATATCAAATGTAGTTAGGTTTTTATTTATTTAAAACTAAATTACTAATATAACAAAATAAAAGTTTTTAATGATAATTTACATTTATTCACTCAGAATAGTCTATATATTTCAATTAAATGACTTGTTTAGGTGAATTTTGATGTCCCTGTAATTTTAAAGTTAGTTCTGCATTAAATTTTGTTTTAAATCTAGTTATACGTAGATTTTTTAATCTCCAAGCTTCTAAAGCATAGATAACTAAGGACCTAGTAGTAGACTGAACCAACTTAAGGCTGAATGATTTTCCGATATTTATCAGAATTATTTGTTCTGGTTGGTCATTATTTCTTCTGGCTGCATTAGTTCTTTTCAAGATATTTTCAAACTGTAATATATCATTTTTCGTAGAATATAGTGGATCTTTTAAAAATAATAGGTCATATAATCGTCGAGTTCTTAAATATTTAATTTCTTCTAACATGATATCACCTCCTGGTGTAATGCCAACTTCTTGGGATCCCATAAACCAAGTATTAGTCACTGTATTAAGCTTTAAACCATACATATGACTTATTTTAACTTTTGTGGTAAAATGCATATCAATATATTCTCGTGTGAATTGTGGAAAATTGTTTAAATAAGAATCAAACTTCTGGATTCTCGCTAATGGATTTTTGAAGGTTATCCTTGATATCTTATATAGACACGGTATCAAGCTTTAAACCACACATATGACCTACTTCATCTGTTTTGGTGAAATGCATATCAATATATTCTCGTGTGAATTGTGGTAAATAAGAATCAAACAGTTCTGGATTCTCGCTAATGGATTTTTAAAGATTATCCTTGATATCTTATATAGAGCCATCAAATCCATCATCAAAAACGCTATCATCATCATCACTTACATCATTTTTATGACTTTTAGGCTGAAATTTAGCTTGTTTAAAGCTTATATTAGGTTATCCATCCCAAATTTTGCTTGCGCTCTTTTGACTTGTGACACACACAAATACGAATCGGAGAATACTCTCTAGTAGTTAACCGCGTGACGAGAGCGAAATAACTGGGAGGCAGCCATTTTATAATCATCAAAAACCTTCAGGAAATTACGTTATATTCGCACACTTACTTCAAAAGTGTCACCACTCAAATTAGGCCACACAAATATATTAAATTTAAAGTTAAAAAATGACACCTCAAAATAATACACACACCCAAATATATTAAATTCCAAGTTAAAAGGCGACACAACTCAAAATATTACACACATATATATTAAATTGAAAGTTAAAAAACGACACAACTTATATATAATGTTAGTAAAAGACAAGTTTATTATAGTTAAAAGTAAATTATAAAAATATTTAAAACATTTTGTTTAATATAAATTGAAGATTATATTTCTTTTCTACGCCATAAAAATCTGGGGAATAATTATAATTAATATATAAAAACATATTTGAACGCTTTGGAATAATAATTAGTGTTTAATATTACTGAATAATAAATTAGTTGTAAATAGATGTGGTTTTCTTAATTATAAAAATTAACACATTTATCAGTCTACTTATTAAATTCAAAAACTCCTATCCTTAGTCGCAATTTGCTTTTTTCCTCCCCCCGACGCTATTTTTATGTTAGAAAACATTTTTTCACATACAGATAGAGGACGCAACGTCCTATATCTCACGTAAAACACAACATACTAAGTAAACTCGTTAAGGCCCTAATGACAAAAAATATGACCTTAACAAATAACAGTTGACTTTTAACATTGACATGTGACCTTGACAAATGGCAGTTCACAGGTGACCTATGAACTGCCCATGTGGGCAGTCATCCACGTGGACAAAAAATGTCTGACGTCAGAGATATTGAAATACCCTCCCCCGGGAGATGGAATGCGCAGGAACGTCCTAATCCGTCTACTATAGATATCCTGTATATTTTATGCTGTCGGATGCCAGCCTCAGCGAAATAAAGAGAGCTACTCTCGACGTTTGTATTCTTATTTATATACCTATGTTACTGAATATTAATTTTTTTAATCAATGAGCAGACCATGAAGACCTAAGTACTAGGTACCGTGGTTGCTTTAAATAAAGACAGGGAAAGTTTATTGATGCGGGATTTAAAGACTTGCAGATTAGGAGGAGAAGGAAAGACGCTGGCAACACATTCCATAATCTGGACACTCTGGGAATAAAAGAGCAGGTCTTTGGTCTTTGCAGTTGTACCGGAAGGGATGCATATGGGTTGATGCTCGTGTCTCTATGCAGGAATGACTAAGGAGGGCATAATGGATGATATTTCATCTCTACAGAATCCGTGGGTATCTGTAAAAAATAGAGTCAGATCGCCCACAATTCGACGATGCTCTAGTGATGCAAGCTTCCTTGTGCGGTTTGGATTATCAATTAGACAAATAGCTCTGCTTTGGACAGAGTCAAGAATAATAAGGATATAAGGAGAGATTGCTCCCTATATGTGTGAGCAATACTCAAGACAGGGTCTGATTTGAGAAGTGTAAATGGTAAACAGGTTGTCAGAAGAAAGGTATTTTCGAGCTCGGAAAAGAAAACCCAAATTGCTTCGCGGCTGCTGATACCGACTAGACTAAAGGAATCTTTGGCTTCAAGTATTTGATTATTCATTTGAATGGTGTGGGTACTGGGAAATGATTTGTAAGACGTGTTCTTAAGTGTTTTGAAAAAGTCGTATCTTTTTAACATTGTAGGTAATTTCGTGCATGTTGTATGGCAAAGCTGGTACTGATGGAAGGAGGAAATGAAGAGGAGGGATTAAAGTAGAATTTGCGGCGAATTGTTTTGCAAAAAGCTCAATGTTTACTTTAGAAGTAGAGATGATTTATTCACATTCACTTCAGAGTTTAAGGGTGTGAAGGAGCTTTTGCGGAAGTTTTTATTGATATTTTGGTAACCGACCAAAACAAGGAATAACTCTATTGCCTTTTATATGTATACTGAATGCATTATTGGTTTCGAGAATTATGGGACTGTAATGATTTCGTGCCTCGTTTTTGGCCTGGATATTTTCTGAAGTCAGTATGAGAAAATTGTTATCAGTACAAGTGGCGGCTCGTGGATTTAAGAACGGGTGAAGCGCAGCGTAGCTAGGTGCATAGCGCTAGACGAAAATTTTTCGGGTCACGCCCAAATGGCTACTTTTTAAACCTTTTTATAAGGTTAATTAGCTATAGCTTTGGAGCTTTTTTTTTTTAATACTTAGGGGAAATCATATCTATTTATAGATTTTAGATATATTTTCTTGTTCTTAAAAAACAGTTATTTACCTATATCTTAAAGCTAATTTCGATTCGATTCGATCGATGCAAAACTGCTTCCGCCTCTGATGATCCGAACTCACTAATTTACTTTAATTCTATAACAAGCGCCTGCAGCAGCAGTTTTATGCCGCTGCCATCTCTATTTAGCTTACGCATATTCACCATTGCGTTGTCATAACAACTGCCGTAAACAAATCTAAGCGCGAAAGCTGAGTGTGGGGGGCGTCTAATGCGGAATTTGTTACTGCTAATTGTGATTCTTATTATGAAAAGGTGTTCAACGCGCTACGTATTTAAGTCCCCCCATTCCAGATGACAGTGTAAG
>JAUTXW010004310.1:0-74975 GCA_030620095.1 Kuschelorhynchus macadamiae | reverse complement strand
TCACTGAATTTTTCCTACAGAATATTTAGATAGAGACTAAATGTACTTAAACTTTTAAAATATTCCTGATTGGCTGCCCAAAATGATAAGATTATATTTCAAGTTTCGAGAGCAAGACGACTATTTCATGCAGGGTCCTAACATTTTTTGTCGATATCTGTCCCATCTATTTCATTTTATGTGGTCGTAAAGAGACTGTCCCTTTCAAAATGAAATTCCTATTGTCTCAGTTGGAAAGGTTTCAATCAAAATTGGTTTGATAACCCGAAATAAGGAATCATTTTTGCAATCTCACTGGTAAAATCTTGGAAGGGTTGAAGGGTCATAACATTAGTCATAACGTAAGAGAAATGCAGCGAATGTAGCGATAACATGTCAAGGCAAACCATACTATTTACAACTTGATGCAGACAAACGTATTTTTAATCACCAGATTTTATGTGTTTTATGGCGCTTATGAGTAGAGGCAGAAAGATAAGGTTTGCACAATGCAGAATATCGGTTTACATGCGGTAGACTTCTTACATATTGCGATCATACTTATCTGGCAGAAGACAATGTGTTAAGTTGAACAGTTTTTCATCGAACTGCGTTACTATGACATCGGGCATCCCACAAGGATCTCTTTCTATTTTTTTTGTTTATATCGGACATTCATACCTGTTTTAGCCGCGTAAATTATTCATTATACACGGATGACTTGAATGAAAGCTCTATAAAACGGTCAGTTCGATGAAAGATTGGAAGAATCTGATGTTGACAACCTCTCTAAATATTGTGAATGTAATAAACTTGTCCTAACTATAAGTAAATGCTTAAATTTCCTCGGATAAAGATTAATATTTTGTATAGATATTGCATAGATGGTGTTTCAGTTCAGTAGGTAAATTTTATTAAGGATCTTGGTGTAATAATGGACCTTAAACTATTATTTGACGAACACTCTGAAAAGGCAGTTGGAAAAGTCATAAGAATTTAGGTTTTATTCTAAGAATTACAAAGCCCTTTGAGACAAAAGACATTAAATTTATTTTTTGTTGTCTAGCACTCCATCACAGCCTACTACAAATAGGATGACATTTTTAGAAATTCCTGAATTGTCACGTCATTTTTCAAAATAAATTTAGCCTAGCTGGCATTAAAGTAGCTATAACTACCACTACCACCCTTTAAGAGTTTTTACGAATTTATTACTAATAATCCTACTAGGTATACAGTGAAATCTCCCTTAACGGACACCTCCGAACAATGGACACCTCTGCTGAAAGGACAATTTTGAAGTCACCTAATGTCAGTATATGTATTCCTGTGTATTAAACCCTCTTGACAACGGACACGGACAGTAGAATTTGGAACATTTTAATAAAAACAGTAAAATTCATCAGAACGGACAGATGTTCAGATAATTTTTGAAAAACCCACATTTTTTTTTATTATTTAATTTAATGTGCTCTACTGCTAATGGTCATTGGCACAATTACTATACAGTCATTTACAGTACAACGAAATCATTAAAAACTAATTAGAACATTTATAACAATTTTAAAAGTTGAACTTAAAGATAATTAAATAAGTTAATGTCCTTTAGGAATTTTATAATTTTAAAGAAACTTTTAGGCGAAATACGTCAGCTTTCTGCGTAATAGTGACACGCAATGAGGAGGTGTTGTACTGTTAGGGCACCATTGCAGTGTTAGCAAAAAAGGTGGGTTCTGGGCTTCCATCAAATAACTATGGGTGAGTTTTGTGTGTCCTCTTCTTTAATCTTCGGATTACCGTCAGCTCTCTTCTATTCATAGTTGACATGTCCTTGGTTTGGTTTGGATCCATCTGTGAGAGTTTGGTGTTTGACTGTCTCCAGATATTGTGCCATTTATTCCATATTGTCTGTTTAAAAGTATTGTTGACATCTTTCTGAAGTTGTATTTGTTCTGTTAGCAAATTCGATGTTAATGCTTCTTTAACAGCATAATCTGCTCTTCATTTCCAGGAATTCCAACATGTGAAGGCGTCCAAATAATGGAAATTTTTATGTTTTTGGATGAAAGGTCTTGGTAGGTATCATGTATGTTTTGTACTAGAGGGTGTTTAGTGTATATGTTGCCTATGGAGTGAATCGACGCTAATCGGTACATATAGTAATAGTTTTATTTTCTCCTGTGATAAATGGAAAAAGCTTTAAGGATGCCATATAGTTCTCCCAGTGTGAATGCAGCAAGTCTCTGGGAGTTCTGGAACTTGCCATGATGGAATCTGTTCTGACCTAGAGCTTACAACGTTATCATCTTTGGACGCATCTGTGTACAAGGTGTGGTCTGATTTGTTTTTACTCATGAGTTCTAGGAAAGATTGCTTTAGAATGACTCCATGGGTTTCAGATTTTTTGGTTTTTGTCAAAGAGGTGTCCATAAGTGGCATCTTTTTAGTCCATGGAGGTGTTGTTGAGACTGGAAGGGTAGATATCTGGTGGATACTTTTGTCCCACATTTAATAGCTATTGTTAATAGCACTAGTTTAACAATAGGCTGGCTTATGCTGTCTGGCTTGTAGGTAAATTGCGCTGAATTGCGTAATAAATAGATCACCTTATTTTTATAAAATGTAGTCTTCATCAATAGAATATCTTAGTTTTGATGTTACTCTGGTGCGATTAATATGTCTTCAAACAAAAGAAAGTTTTTGAGTTGTCAAGAAAAAGTTGAAATAATCCAGTACGCGGAAAAAAATTTAGTGTTAGAGTATTAGCCGAAAAATTCTGTGCAGGAAAGTCTCAAATATTTTGAGAAACAAGAGCGATCTTAACAAGCAATTCGCCGAGACCGAGAACATGAAAGAGAAAAAGAAATTTTGGAAAACTGAGGAAGCTGCCATAGACCAAATTGCCTACGACTGGTTTTGTAAGTACGCTCCAAAAACATTCCAATATCCGTACAATAATAAAGGAAAAAGCACAAGAAATTGCGAAGAATCTAGAAGTTGATGGTTTTAAAGGATCAAATCGATGGTTGGAGAGTTTTCTTAACGTTATAATATCTCTTTCAAATCCATCTGTGGCAAAGCAGCTGCTGTAGACTGATTAGCGAACGAAATTATATGCTATTATCAAAAACTACGCACCGAAAAGCATTTATATCGCCGATGAAAAAGGGACTCTTTTTCTACGCTTTGCCAAATAAAACACGAAACATGTGCTGGCGGAAAGCGTCCACGGAGAGACTCACTATTTCACTTTGCTCCGCTATGAATGGAGAAAAAGAAAATGCACTGGTGATTGGAAAGTAAAAAACCCCGTTGTTTTTACTATTACGCGTGGAAAAATTGCCTTTTGAATGGTACTATAACAAGAAAGCATGGATAACAAGGGATATAATATCGGATTGGTTGATGAAATTTGACCGAAAAACGCAAACGCAAAACCGAAATGTAATTTTATTCTTGGATAATGATGCATCTCACCCAAAACTGTTAGTAGAGTTAAAAATGTGAAAATATTTTTTTTCACCCCCACCACTTTCGGAATTGACTCCAAGGTAGTCATTTCCTTTTCGTGTCATAATAGTAATTTTTCAAAGTTACTGTTTCCAATCGATTTACTAAATTACAACTTTTAAGTATCAGTACCTTGCAGAGACTACTCTAATACGTTCAAATGTACTCCTATATAACGTATTACTATAAGTAAAACAAGTCGTTGCAGAGTAGAAAACTATGGTCATGAATTTTTAATGGAATGTAGAAGTAGAAATTACAGTCATTATTTTAAACTAGTAAACAATTACCTCTTGTAATTGTGGTTCCGGAGATGGCCATTAATAAACTTCATTATAATCGATTCCGAACTTGTCAATTTCAATTAGTTGTGTATGTGTTGTGATTGTCAACGAGTAACAAGTTAAAATGACAATGACGTCACGTCCCATAAGAAAAAAAAGTAACTTTTGACATTTTATATAAAATTAAAACTATCATAACTTGGTTATATATATATATATATATAAAACAACAGCAGTTTTTAATAAATAACAAAAAATAAAAACGAAGAGAAGGGTTAGGTTATGACACAAGGAAGATAGTAGTGACTTAAGTACCACAGCCCTCCGCATGCTACGACGCTACGCGCACAACGCATTAAATTTTAAAGAACCGGTGGAATGTTTACAAATTGTAATTGCTTGGTAATTATATATAGTATGGGATTAATGGGGACTTTGTGGATAACTTTACTCATACCATATTAGTGTTCAAGACTTCAAAAACTATAAAAGCGTATAGAGGGGGCAGTAGACACTTGATATGTTAAGATCAATTTTCTCAAGTAAAGCAATGCAATTAACTTAAAAGTAAAATTCCAATAGAACGCAATTGTTTATTTTCATATCCCCTATAAATATTTACCTATGAGTGTTTATTTTTGTGAGTATAAAGATTAAAAATGCATACAAATTAAACATCACGTTAAAAAAAATCACTCTTCATAATAAGATATTTAATGATAATTAATATTTAAACCAAAGTCCAAAATTACATTTTTAAGATTTAAATTGGCCGAAAATTTTAACCAAAATCTATTAAGTTTTTAAAGGTCTTGTAATTGTAAAAGTCAACTTACCTTTAACTGCGTTTAGTTTGTTGCCCACCATCTGTTTCGCTACGAACGCTGCCATTGCTGAGTTTTATCTGTAAAAAAAAATATCATATATTTATTCAACTGAAAAAAGTATTGTTTTAACAGCATTTAACAGTTTTTCAGTGGTTATGGCCGAATATTTCCCACGGCAAGGATACCAAACAAGAAAATTTTTGACAAAATTTGCAGTGATTTATTAATTCATGGAATTTTGAAATATAGAAAAAGAGAAAAATCCCGTTCAGTCATCTCTGAAGATTTTCAAATAGAAGGTTTATTATATTTCATTGAATATTCTACCAACTCTTTAAGAGATGCACAAAGGGATTTGAATTTTTCCATGACCAGCATACATCGAGTATTAAAAGAAAACAAAATATCCCCATATAAGTTTCATCCAGTTCAATTTTTAAGCGAACCTGATTATGAGACTAGACTGGATTTTTGTATGCAAAGGATGGACCTGCATTTTATTAGAGATATAAAATAGTTTCGACAGATGACGTGATATTTTCCACTGCGGGAATGCATAACAAAAAAAAATACTCACTACTATTCTGAGACAAATAAACATATGGTAAAGCAAATCAAAAGACAAGGACATCAAAGTGTTAAAATGTGGTGTGGCATTATAAACGACCTCATAATAGGACCTCTGTTTTTTGACTACTATTTGAATAGTCGAATATTTTTCAACCATTGAGAAATCAAATTATGGAAAAAACTCAATCATTTTCATAGATACATAATATTCATGTAGACTTTGTATATCAAGAAGATAATGCTCCATACTACTGTGGAGAAGATATAAGAGCATTTTTAAATGAGCAATGTAATTTAAGTATATATAGTAATGGTGGGATTCCATGGCCGCCGCGAGGTCCCGATTTGACACCCTCAGATTATTTTATGAGGCAAACTTAAAGATAGTGCATAAAAATTGAACCAATTATTCTGTAAATGAATTAAAATAAAAAATTCATGAAGAATTTTTGAAGTATAGCGGAAAACGAACACTATGTGGAAAATCAATTATATAGCCATTTGTTTTAAATTTTTCCTATTTTTCTATTTCCATGTAATTTGTTGTTATGTTATCTGTTGTTATAAATACAGAATAAAAATAGGACTATAGTTACGCAAATAAAAATATTATCCATTCCATGGCCCCCTATGGTTTTTTTTGAGTATGCAGCATCACAATATTCAAGAAATAATTGAGATTTTCTGTTAAATTGTGATTTTCTCTGTAATCATTGAATTTGGGTATAGAACATATGACCGAACGATTGACATCGCTCATTGGCGTGCGAGCCTACAGGCGAGGAAATGGTACCATTTCGAAGAAAATTATATATTAGCGATTTTTTTAACGAAATTTTGATTTTCTACTGTTACTCAGTATTATCAAGAACCACCTTAGACCAAATTTCAACAAAATAAGTCATTAGCATTGGGAAATACGAGATTTCAAAAAATGAATTTTTTTTCATTTCAAAGGCAGAAATCTCTTAAACCATTATCTTGATCAAAAAACAATGTTTTACATTTTTTTATTATTTTAACGATCTTTATTGAATTTTAGTAAAAAATTGCTTTAAGACTTTTTTTATTTTTACAATTTTAATAAAAATAATTAAGGAATACAATAGCAGAGCTGAAGAACTCGAACATATTATAAAGTACGTCTTAGAACTATTTGGTTTTCTAACCTCGATAAAGATGGTCATAACAATAAAAAAATGTAAAATAGTGTTTCTTGATAAAGATAATGTTTTAAGAGATTTCTGCCATTGGAATGAAAAAGAATGTATTTTTTGAAAGCTCGTATTTCCCAAGGCTATTGACTTATTTTGTTCAAATTTAGTATAAGGGGGGTTCTTGATGATTGTGTGTAAGAATCGTGAATCAAAATTTCGTTAAAAAAATCCCTAATATCTTTTTTTTAAAAATCGTACCATTTTCCCCCCTCTCGCCAACAGTGGCGGCTATTCAGGTGAAGTAGGTGAAGTGCTACTTCGCCAGGAAAAATAAACAAGCAAACATCTAACTATATTT
Organism: Kuschelorhynchus macadamiae; assembly: GCA_030620095.1. NCBI lineage: Eukaryota > Metazoa > Arthropoda > Insecta > Coleoptera > Curculionidae > Kuschelorhynchus > Kuschelorhynchus macadamiae. The sequence continues at coordinate 68,290 of JAUTXW010004310.1, read as the reverse complement.
ATTATATATCTCTTAAAATTTAACTTTTTACATTCATTTATTCACCTAATTGGCAAAAAATAAACTGTACATCTCGAATAAATATTTTACAATCGAACTTTATTATAACAACTATAACAGTGGCGTAAACCGCTTCGATTTTGCTGTGTTTGGTTTACGATTTTCCTACTACCTTACCATGACAACGCGCTCGCGATGACGTCGAGCACATGGAAGAATAATGTTAACCAGCGCCATACAACGCTCTCGGTGAATTGCTAACGCAGTACACTACACCCACGTGTCGTTCAGTTTGGGGTGGTTGTTTACTTTTATTTTCGCGGATTTTGCTGCAACCGGTTAGTTCCTTTGCAGTTTACTTGACTGTTTTGTGTTATATTTATTTACGGTGTTGTTACACCTTTATTTGGTGTCGGGTTTATTAATTTATATTATTGATGAATCCGATCACGGATGTCGTTTGCATTTTGTTGGAAATTCCATTTAATCGGTGGAATAAACAGATCAGAGTTTTAATCGTCATCCTAGTTTTCGGCGTACAAATGGTTATGTAGTAGTCAAAATTGTTTTGCTGGCCTTGTTTACTAGTTTCCAATAAATATTCAGTGTGGAATAAGGAAGGATTTGCAGATATGTTAAATATATGAATGGTTTACATAAACATGAAGACTCGGCGGAGCATTTAAAATGTGAATTAATGCTAAAAACACTTGTAAAAAATCAAAGCACTATAGCTGACACTTTAAAAGAAAATGCTAAACTATATAAAATACAAGAGTATTTATTTTGGTAATTGACGCAGTTTTGTACCTCGTAACAAGAGTTAGTCTTTCGCGGCCATGATGAGAGCAGCGAGTCAATAAATAGGGAAAATTTTAAAAAGGTTTTAGGTTTATTAATATCGAGAAGTTCCCAAGAACTAAAAGATCATCACAAAAAAATTAAAAATGTTTTTACTCGTGACTCGAAAACTATATAATTAATTATTAGTTGAATTTAATTGAATGCATTTCTGATTATATAAATCATCATGTAATAAATGAAATAATGAACACACAGTTTTTTTCTGTGCAAGTGGATGACACCACTGATATTACCCAAACCTCCCAGTACTCCATAATTTTAAGCTACGTTAATTCAGAAGGTTCAGTATCGAGAGATTCTTAGGATCTTATAACGCTAGCTCCGATAGAACGTCTCTTTCTTCTCTATTAGACCAAATTTTGGACTAATTTGACTATAAACATAAATTAATAGGGCAATGTTACGATGGCGCAAGTGTGATGTCTGGCCTTGTCCTGTATTTGTCCTGATGCAGCAAAGTTTAAAAATATTTTTAAATGTCGAATTTTTTTGCAAGCCTTAGTGGTATTCCCTCAATTTTTCATCACTCAGCCATACGAACGTATGCTCTTACATCTGCATCTACGAGGCGTATACCAACAATTACAGAAACTCGTTGGTCTTCAAATTCGAAGTTAGTAAATATGGTTGTTCAAGTTGCGTTCTTCAAAAAAAATCGTTTGACATTCATTTTTGCGTATCCAATATAAAACGCTGCCGTGAGGCGCTCTGTAAAAAAAGAAATGAACATTTTTTTAGTACTATGTTTGATAATTCAATTCAATTCAATTCAAAAGGCTTTTTTTTTATTAGACATCGTAAGTTACAAAGAAAAAAGTATATTCTAGAGGAGCGGCGAGATCCAGCAGAGCTGCTCATCTAACCACCTTTAAATTTATCTATTAACACTAATATTGCAAAGAAAATATTTACATACTAACTATTACTAACACTAAAAAAAAATACAAAATATTATTATATATAATAATAACTATTACATTAAAATATAAGATTTTCAACTTTAAATTCTTTTTGAAAATAAATGAAATTTAAAGTATTTTTTTAAAGTTACCAATGTGTGACAAGACTTGATGTGCCTAGGCAAAGAGTTAAAAATTTTAGCGGCTAAGTATGAGTAAGAATGTTGAAAGGAAGCGGTAATGTGTTTTGGGATTTGGTATAAGTCATTATATCTGGTGACACGGCTGTGAACGTTGGAGCCTTTGCGTAATTTTTCTAACAAATATGAAGGGGTTGCAGCTTGTCTAATCCTGAAAATTAGAGATGCCATGTGAAGCTGAAATCTTTCTGCAATATATAGCCACTCAGAATCACGAAAAGAGTTTGTAACATGATCGAACTTCCGAAGTCCATAACGAATACAAGAATTTTGCAACTTCTGCAGGCTATTCCGGTCACTAACCGTCAGTGATGACCAATATACAACATCTGCATAACCTACGGCGGATAGTATTAGTGAATCGCACAGCCTCAATCTTACCCGAGTAGAAAATATATAATATATATATATATATATATATATATATATATATATATATATATATATATACATATATATATACAATAGCAAATTCTATGACAGAAATAAATAATTACAAACGTGAGCTTGCTAAGCTTTCACCTAAAAAAATTAGAACCCTTTTTTATGAAATATGGGACCATATTTTAATGGAAATGACACTAAGCTTTCAAGACTCTGAAAAACTTACATTTTTATGTTTGGCAGATTCTGCTATATTTTCCAAATATAGTTTAAATTTTCCAACTGGCCCATTTGAAAATTTGTTACAGTTATAGGGGGAAATATTTTCAAAAAGTCAACGACTTAAAAATGAGCTTGGTCTTATTTTTGCCAATGACAGTAATTGGAATATATCGCTGCAAGAGGAAGTGAAAAAAATTAACGAAAATAAAGATATTTTAACCAAAGCATATAAAGTGTTTTCCCTTATTTTGACAATTTTGTCGACAAGTGCTTCAGTAAAAAGAATTTTTTCTTGTCTCAAACGTGTAAAAACTTATTTATGAAATACAATATCTCAAAAGACTTACTTCGCTAGGCAATATTTCAATTCAAAAGGAATGTCTGGAGGAGATTAGGGCAACTCATCCATTTTATGAAGATGTTATAAACAAATTTGCTGTTATGAAGGACAGGAGAATTTATTTTGTATACAAAATTTAGGTAAGTCGTAAAAAAAAATATTTTATCCCTTCCACATATAAAAAAAACCTCGAAAAAAATTTATTGCGATATTTTCTTGCGTCATTTGCACTTCACTTACTTTTTCACCCTGCGAGCCAATGAGCGATGTCAAAGTTGAATAAGTCAAAATAATGATATTTTAAATTCATACACACATTCATACATATATATATATATATATATATATATATATATATATATATATATATATATATATATATTGAAGTATGTTGTATTGTAAACCGTAACAAGTATTTGTTTAAAGAAGATCATCTCATAGTTACGACATGAGATCGAAGGTGCTTCTGTCACCTGAAAATCATCGATCTACTATTTACCAAAACATATTTACTTTACACTATTTAATAAACTGAACAAACGAATTAGAGCTTTTTTTGCTTGAGCGAATTTTGCTTGAAAGTTGCAAAATTTTTCTATATGTTTAATTAATTTGCTAGATAATTTAGTGAATGGAGCTGTTATAGAAGGATATTACAGGTCATATTGGTAAATCATCTTCATGTAATTTAATTTCCATCAATATCGGCTAACTCGACTCAATTTATAATACTGCGATTTTACTGAAGTTTCTTTTAACAATACATGTTAGAGTCGTATTGTAGTTATATGAAAGAATTGAAGAACATTAAATCATACAATGTAGAGGATTATAGTGGGAAGAGGGCAGGCAAATAAAAGCACTATGGTAATTTATATCCCAACGTTTCGTGGTCAATCACCACTTTCTCAAGGGCCTATAATAAAGAACAAGAAGAAGACACATTACATTTGGTCGTACTATGATAAATCTATCTAATTGGAATGTCAGAAATTGTACAGGGTGATCATTTATAATGTCCCCCCCCTCTAACTTTTTTTATTTGACGTTTGGTAGAAAAACGTCAAATATAAAAGTTTCACAAAAAACAATAAGCTATTTGCAGCATACATTTTTATATATACAGGGTGTTGCCGAAATCACCCACAGATAAAAGTTATATTTTTTTTAAATGGAACACCCTGTATATTATACGCTAAATTAAATCCTATGAAAATTCTGCATATTTTTTGTATAACATGTCCTATACCCAAATACAATAGTTTTCGAAATATCTGCGATTTTATCATTCAGAAATAAAAACATTATTCTGAAGCTTATAATTTAGCTTAGGTGGCTGTGAAGTAGATCGATACCAACAAACAAAATATTTGTTTATAAGTGACAGTGACAGTAACAGTTACACATTTAGCAACATTATACGTTCTTTTTATTGTAAAATGCCTTATTCGGAAAGAGAAAAACAATTAATTTTGGAAATTTTTATTACAACAAACATCCAGACTAGCGAGAAAAAAGAAAACATTGGAAATTGATGAAGGCAGTGATTTAAACATTTTACTAAAAGTGGAAGAAAAGCCCAATATTTCCATAAGAAAAATATCGGGAAGCCTGAAAGCTTCAAAAACAAAAAAAACTTCTAAAACTTAATTAATAATTTAGATAATAATATAATACATTTATTCTTACAAATGGAATTGTTCAACTGGTCCCCCGTTTTCTTCAATACATTTGATGTATGTTCTTCGTAATCGATCCAAAGCGGCAGTGATACACTGGGAATATTCTTGATTTAGAATTTGAATTTCCGTTCTAATCAAGACTTTTAGGTGTTCTCTATTTTCGATGTTATTTGCGTTCACACGATCTTTTAGAGTTCCCCATAAAAATGCATCCATCGGCGTCAAGTCAGGACTGTTAGGTGGCCAGTTTATCGTACCATTTTTTCCAATCCATTCCGTGAACTGTTGGTTTAAATAGTCTTTAACCAATACGACACAATGAGGAGGAGCACCATCTTGTTGGAAGACGAGGTTTCTCAGTTGCTCCAATGGGAGCATTCGTTCCGAAGAAAATTCATATAACCATCACCGTTTAAAGTATCTTCGAAAAAATGAGGGCCTATTATTTTATTGTTTAAAATAGCACACCACAAATTAACAGTTTGACGTCCTTGAAATTGAAATTCCCTGTAGCAATGGGGATTTACTGTGGCCCACTGTCTGCTATTTTTTCGATTTATCATTCCACTAGTAGAAAACGATGACTCGTCGGTCCAAAAAACATTTTTTAAATAATCTTCATTTTCATTAACTTTTTCCAACATTGCATGGCAAAATTCAACCCTTTTTTCTCGATGCCTGGGCGCTAATTTTGTGGTAGGCCTAATTTTGAATGCCCTGTATCCTGCATTTTTGAGAGTGGTTTGAATCCTCCCATAAGATGTATTTTTTGGATCAATAAGCTATTCTCTCAGGCTTCCCGATATTTTTCTTATAGAAATATTGGGATTTTCTTCCACTTTTAGTAAAATGTTTAAATCACTACCTTCATCAATTTCCATTGTTCTCTTCTTTCTCGTTAGGCTGGATGTTTGTTGAAATTTTTAATAAATTCGATGAAAGGTTTTTTTGTCCGGAATGTGCATCCGGGGGTTAATTACACGTAATTCTCTTTGAGCCAATTTAGCACTCTTATTTGCTTTGATAAAAGTTTCCAAAATTAATCGTTTTTCTCTTTCCGAATAGGGCATTTTACAATAAAAAGAACGTATAATGTTGCTAAATGTGTAACTGTCACTGTCAGTTATAAACAAACATTTTGTTTGTTGGTATCGATCTACTTCACAGCCACCTAAGCTAAATTATAAGCTTTAGAATAAATCGCAGATATTTCGAAAACTATTGTATTTGGGTATAGGACATGTTATACAAAAAATATGCAGAATTTTCATAGGATTTAATTTAGCGTATAATATACAGGGTGTTCTATTTAAAAAAATATAACTTTAATCTGTGGGTGATTTCGGCAACACCCTGTATATATAAAAATGTATGCTGCAAATAGCTTATTGTTTTTTGTGAAACTTTTATATTTGACGTTTTTCTACCAAACGTCAAATAAAAAAGTTAGAGGGGGGACATTATAAATGATCACCGCGTACTTAACCCTATTTAAAAAATGACGAGCAACAATGAATTGAACACCTTAAGACAAGAATAAATAACATTGTTTAACTTACCAATACCTCACGCGGTCTGGATGCCTTTATAAATCATTTTAGTGTATGTAAATTACAAAGCTTTATGAGATAACTGCAAAATTTTAGCAAATACACCCTTTTTACGTTTTAAGGTATTCTTATAAACAATGTTTTATTTTCGACTGATATAGGAAACGATACGAAGTCAGATATTAAAGAATTAGGGGTTTATCGCAAATAGTAGAAGTACATCAAGACGCGCAGTATGGCGTATACAGAGTCAACTAATACATAAATCAAACTTAAAAAACATTTCGAAACATCTAACCTAGCAGGTCACAAATTTAAAATATAACAAAAACTCAGAAAAATAGTGGAAAAATAGGACAGACGAGGGTAATATTTTTTTATATTATTGGTTTAAACCACTCTGGAAATGATCTTTATATTTATTTAGTATTGATGAGTAACAGCAACTTAAATTGTTTGTATCTTTTCTAAAATTAATCGAATTATTCAGGTTAATATATATATTTCTCCAACATTACGCTTTATATAATTTTGTCCTTTATCAAAAATTATTGTGTTTGAAAAATCAAATTCATGACCCGTGTTGCGATGATGAAGACTGAGAGCAGTTGTGTCTATTTTATTATGATTGCGACAGTCGTTTGTATGTTGTCGTAGGCGATCTTTTAAATACTGCCTCGTCTGACCGACGCACATAGGGGTATTTGATATCAAAAGATGGCCAAAATTATTTTCTTGAGTATTTTGGGTCGAAAATGTGAGAAATAATATTTTAAGATGTTTGAGTGCAATAATTTCGAATATTTTGAAAAAAATAATAGCTACAGGGTAATGTACAGGGTGTTCCATATTCTATAGTGACCATTGAGACCTCATAAGAGACGGTAAATGATACAGGGTCGGTTGAGTTGTGGTAAAGTTGATTATTTATGTAGCGCCAATAACATGCCGATGCTGCTTAAAAATATTTTAAAAATTCCGAGTATTTCCGGAGATATCCGGAAAATCGCAAGAAACTGAGAAATCGTATTGTTTCTTCGATTATTCCTGGGCTAATTTGAGAACATATATTGCTGTAAATTACACTTTCGCATTGCCAGTTTTTCCTCTCTATTCAATAACAGTGAAGTTATCCGACGTTTTGTCTTCAAGAGGCCATCATCAACTTTGTTATTTCCAATATTCGAAAATATTTATTTTATGCGTAATAAATTGAATATTTTATTCTGAATTTAACGATATATCACACAATGTGTTTGTTACGTAATTAGGTAGTCATTAGGTTTCTCTTTGGAACACAATTCATCATTAATGCAGAACAATTACCTAAATGTCAAACCATCGATATTTATTCTGAATAATTTGCTTAAATCTAGTGTGATGAACATACAAAATATCTATAATTTTAAGTAAATTTGATGATGGACCAGAAAAAAATATATCTTTCTTCAATAAATAAAATCTAACGTGGTTTTAAGCGAACAACAAAAAATACATGAAAAAAATTAACCTACAATATCATATAAGTGCTTCAATTATAACTGAAAGTTTTTTCGAGCACACAAATATTTTCGAAATTGTTCCGATTTAAAGATTCCCTGGTTTTGTTTAAATTAAATTAAAAATTAATTAAGTATACCAGTGACGTTCGGTGCTTCACATATCTGAAGTACTGCTCCATTCATCTTCACTAATATTTTCTTCCATTGTTTCCCCTTCTTCGACAGTTTCAAACGGCCCATCATTAACTGCACTACATGAAGTTGATACCGTGGAACAAAACATTTCTGGAGGTAAAAGCATATCCATTGTGTCCTTTGAGAAAGGTTTTGTCTTTTTTCTGGGTTGAGGTCTCATGTTAGTAATTAGAGGGTCCGATTTAAGAAGGAGTCTATTCAACACATCAAAATTGCATGCTTCTCTGCTAAATTTTCTGGCAAATCCATATCGATAAGTTCTGAAGTGTTTATTGCGGGCTTCCGCAGCCTCTTCTGAAAGTTGTCCTACTGGTAGAATTGCAGAAGAGATAACAGCTCCTCCGTGAATAAGGACTTTATGAATTGTCGGAGGCATTGGATACCAGCCATAGAGTTCCACATATATTTTTGCAGTGTCAAAAGCATATTTGGAGAAAAGATAAGCATCAACTCTGAATCCACATGATATAGTTTCAAGTATCACTTTATATCTGTGCAGAAGGCGAACCTCTATGCCTGTTATTTTAGCGGCTGTTTCAATATCGCTGAAGAATCTCCTGGATGTATTTCCATCATTGGTGTTTCCGAAGCCGGCTTTTGGAAAGTCGACCAACAGACCCATTTCATCTTTAAACGCTTGCTGTATAGACTTCTTACGTTCTTGAACTATTCTATTTTCCTCACTGTTTTTCTTAACTTGCCATACTTTTATTGGTAATTTATACGATAAATGCAGTACACTCTCGAAAAATCGGATTCTGGCGTGTAATGTAGATAGACCGAATCTAAGGTTTTCTGGGTTAATATCCATATTTAACATAGCATCTAGATTGTTGAAGTTTTTAGCCGTTGCACCACAAATATAACATTTCATAGTATACTTGGTGTCAGTAATCGCATTACACACCTTGCCATCAACCATTGTGAATGCTAGTTTATGTTCTACAAGGAAATTACCAGTAGCTATTTTCACTGCACTTTTTTGGAGCAAGCTAATCTTTTTTTTCTATAAATTCCACTTCTTCTTTTGTTATTTCGGTAGTTTCGTGGACAAATCTGATACGGATAGGTCGGCAATATCGAGGCGAGGATGGGGTTGGGTTTTGCCAAATAACTTTTTTCTGATCATTACTTTCTGTTACGAGTTGTAAATACACGAAAGAGCTTTGAAAAATGTTAGCGTCACTTTCAGAATTGCTCTCAAATTTTTGCTTGAATTGGCTCTGCTGGGACCCATCACAACCCCACTTTGATATAAGTTGCAGATTTTCTTTTTCCGTTTTTGTAAGACTTTCTAGAATTTCTGATATACTTATACACAAGCGAATTGATGTATGATCTAGTAAGGCCTGCAACTCTAACTCCGCGCATGTTGAAGTTACATTATAGGCCTCACGTGATGGGTAGCACTCAGCTTTGGCTTTTTGAATAATTGAATAGCACGGATATGTGCACGTGTTGCTTTGTCTTATTATATTATATTGTCTCCTTGACAATTCGGCTTCGACAAAAACCGATAAAGCCTCTGTCGGCGACAGCTGTTTATGTCCTTGGACTGTTATTATAGCCTTTCTATACTTTGTGGCTCTTTTGGGTGTAGTACTTGTGACGTCCTTCACAACCTTGGCAGCATCTACTTGACCTGATCCTCTGAGGCTCATTTGAGCGGCAAAACTTAACTCTTCTGAAGTGTTCACAGTACGTAATTCTTCAGTTCTACGCCTTTTACTTCTCTCGCTCAGTTCTTGGAACGTCTTATTAGGGCGACCTTTTTTATAGAAACTATATGTGGGCAACTTGATGGTTCCTTGAAGCCACTGTTCATTATTTTTTAGAAATAGAGGTTTAGTGTTACGAGCTGCGGTCCATCGAACCTTAAATTCGTACTTGAAGCGAGAGAGATTACGCTTTAGGAGACTTAGCTGTTCCTGAGGGCATTTAGTATCATTAATCAAGCGCTCCTCTAAATATACGAATTTTTCGTCCCATTTTCGTCTACCACATTCTTGAGTTATCTCATATAATGCTTTCCGAGTGATTGTTTTCTCGTTTTCTCCCAAACCTGTAAAGAGAATACTCATCACTTTTGATTAACCGATGGTTTGTGATATTCTTCACTATTTTTTCGAGTAATACAAAAAAAATTAAAAAATCATTATTTGGTAAATTTTGGTAAATTATTATGGGTGATTTTCAATGTATATGAAACACATTATAACATTCAGTATTATTCTTTACCGGGAAATTCCTGGAAGTGTAACTAAAACCTATTTGTATTGTAGTGTATAACCAATAAATAATCACTGTAATTATTTGAAACGTTCAGGCAGAAAGAAAAGATATTTTAGATAGAGTTTCATATAAAAATTCTATTTAAATATTATCTACATACCCTTTGGAGTAATATCCATGATAAAATACTAGAGATAATCACTTATTATTACGATAAATATAATGTAATTTCACCTCAATGACTTAAAAAACACGTAATATTTAAAAACGTCACTGTCAACTGATGCATGTTTACGAATCGCCTACGCCTACTACGATTAAATCATCGCAAAATTGGATGCTTAAGCAGATGCCCCATTCTTTTGACAATTTCGAGAATTGATTTGGATAGTAAAAAATGTGTTTGGCGAATTCGAATTATGGCCAGATTTTGAATGCATATACCCCTCTGTGCGACGTAAAACGTATTCCGGCACTGGGAACATGGAATTCCATAAACTACCTTTGACTGATATTCAGCAGGCAGTCTATCTTTCAATCTTGTAAACAAATTGTTAACAGTTTTAACATTGTAAAAAGCAAAATTACATTGATTGTTGGTATCCTTAAAACATTTTTGAATCTTAGTGGACAATCCAGGTATAAAAGGAAACTTATAATACAGTTTATTACTGTCCTCATTTTCCTTCAGACTCATGTTACCTTTGTATCTAGTAATTATTTGATTTATGAAATTAAGCGGATAATTATTATTTAGAAGAATATTTTTAATTTTAATTAAATTGCCATTGTAAAACGATTCATGCGACAGGTTGCTTGACCTATATAATAAATTTTTCACTGTCGTTATTTTTTGCAAAATTGGGTGGTTAGAATTGAAATTTAATATTCTACCAGAACTAGTTGGTTTCATGAACCAATTAGTCAAAATCTGTCCATTCGGTTGTCTGTAGACCACCGTATCCAGAAACTCAATCTTATCATCAGATTCAGTCTCCATGGTAAACTGAAGTCTCTTATGATAACTGTTGAAAAAGTACAAAATATCATGCAACCTGTCACGTGGTACTGAGGCCAAAGTGTCATCCACATATAGCCTTATGAAACCCAGACTAAAAGGCAGACTGTCAGAAACTGTCTCAATCAAGTCATTCATTATAAGGTTTGCCATGACCGGGCTTGATGGATTGCCCATGGCACTTCCCTCAATTTGGGAATAAAATTGACCATCGAACAAAAAATAACTTGACTGAAAACAGAAAGTCAACATTCTCATAAACAAGGACCTTGGTATATCTGTATAAGCTCGAATATAAGGCCATTTTTTATTAATAATATTGCACACTAATTGATTAGGAATATTAGTAAATAATGATATAACGTCTAGTGTAACCAGTACATGATCTTGAGGTAGAGTCATTGTTTTTGAAAAGGATACAAACTCATAGGAGTATTTTAAGTTGAACTTAAAAGTTGAAGTCACCAACGATAATGTGTTGTGGATTAAGACGGCTATGTTGTAACTTGGTGAATTTTAATTTTTTAATTTCTTAGCATCTGTTTCCGATATGATATCACTCTCCTTCAGTTCATCAACTAGAAGATTACCTTGCTTTTGAAATTTATTCCTTGGATCTTTGGGAATTTCATTATACGTTTCTTGATCTGACAACATAAGTTTCATTGCATCCATATACTGATCTTTCCACATTAGCACTGTAGAGTTACCCTTGTCCGACCTCATGACAATCAACTCTTGGATTTCTTTTAAATATTTCTTGGTGTGCTGGTACTCTTTAATGGGTCCAATGTGTTTGTTGTTAAAACCAGTATTATAAAAATTACTAATAATATTTGTCGTATCAGCCCTTAAAACATTTTGTATATTTTCATCCAAATGAAACGTAGAAATGCAATATTCAATATCCTTAATTATGGTGGGAATTGGCATTTCATTTTGCTTTAAAGGTACTCTCAACCTCTTCTGGTAGTCGTAAGTTCGTAAAATTAAACAAAAAGTTCTGTAAACCTTTGGAAGGAAATCAACCCTTTTTTGTTTCAAGGCATATAACTTTTTGATGTTCCCTTTCTTTATATTATCGAAATGTCTGTTGCATGCTATTATGTTTTCTCGTTTAAACACATTAAATTCTGATTCATTGACAAGTCCGCTTGCAGTGCTGATGATCGTTTGCAGTTTTTGTTCCAATGAATGTATTTTCCAAATTGTGATTTTAATTTCCAAGTTTAAGATGGAACGCTGAAATTTTTGGACAATCAGGTCGGCATCTTTTCTAGATGGGTGTTCACCTATTTTTCCACTATTTTTCTGGGTTTTTGTTATATTTTAAATTTGTGACCTACTAGGTTAGATATTTCGTAATGTTTTTTAAGTTGGATTTATGTATTAGTTGACTTTGTATACGCCATACTGCGCGTCTTGATGTAGTTCTACTATTTGCGATAAACCCCTAATTCTTTAATATCTAACTTCATATCGTTTCCTATATCAGTCGAAAATAAAACATTGTTTATAAGAATACCTTGAAACGTAAAAAGGGTGTATTTGCTAAGATTTTGCAGTTATCTCATAAAGCTTTGTAATTTACATACACTAAAAAGATTTATAAAGGCATCCAGACCGCGTGAGGTATTGGTAAGTTAAACAATGTTATTTATTTCTGACATTCCAATTAGATAGATTTATCATAGTACGACCAAATGTAATGTGTCTTCTTCTTTTTCTTTATTATAGGCCCTTGAGAAAGTGGTGATTGACAACGAAACGTTGGGATATAAATTACCATAGTGGTTTTATTTGCCTGCCCTCTTCCCACTATAATCCGCTACATTGAACGATTTAAAGGGTGCTGTACGAATTCCATTAAATAATGCATTTTTATTAGTAGAAAATCATAAAATTTTATCGTTAGAAACATTTTTAATGTTGCGTCCTTTTGTTTGCGTCGTACAAACAGTCTTTTAAACCAACCTAAAAGTTCCAGCGATGTGCCTAAAGCCCCCAAGAAATTCCCGTAAAGTGCATGGATTTTAATTCGCGAACCAGGTGTTACATACTGAAAGTGTGATTTACATATTTTACATCCGACAAGCAGGAGATAACATGCTTTCGTGACGTAACGCTTTGCTTTTGAGGGCTTGAAATTCTTTAGAAACTTTAGAGACCGAGCCAGCGATTTAACATGCCTCGAGAGTTTCGTTTAAAAGGAGAGCATGATTTAGGTTCGGGAACAAAGCGTTCTTTAACCGAGACGGGAAAACGAAGGAATCTACGCAGACTTATTTCACCTTTCGGTCTTTGGGTGTTGACTTTCCAACTATTTGCAAATAGAAGCAGTCTCTCAAAACAATTCTTCGGCTTTAAATTGAGTTTAAAATTAAAATCTAAATACAGCAAAGACGTTAACGCATTAGATTGGGAGCAACATTATTTTTTTGCTAAAAATGGGGAAGTGGGAAATATTGCAATCGTGAAAAAATCCCCCTCCCATAGAATTATTACTAAAAATCTACTTATATATAATAATCCAGTCTCTATGAATCAAATAAAGTCAGCGTCCTAATTGGTTTTTCACATTTTTTTGAAACATGAATATATCGATTTATTTTTGTAGCATAAATCATCAAAAATTGGTAAACCAGGGGCGTGCAGTCCACGGAAGCAAGGGAAGCGGTGCTTCCCCAAAAAAATTACAAAACATCTTCTAAATTCTAATTTTTGAAATAGGAAACTACTAATTTAGTTTATATTAAAAATGCTAAAATATTATCTTAATTATCAAGCTCATAATAAATGTGGCCTGGACTCCGACCCAGCCACAATAGAAAATGAAATAGAACCTATGCGGGCCGCTAGCTTCTCTGCAGCCAAGTCCTGTATGCTTGATATTCTTGAACTTTCCACCGGCTGTTTGCAATTTTTGAATTTCAGTCGCGTGCTTTAAGTGGAGGCGGAAGCTATCGTTGGAGTAGGTTCTTTGTTTGAACGGCTATCCGTGTATTGTGTGATACGTACGTCGCGTCGTGCATGGTGCGATATGGAAGACAATAATACGGACCTGGATATGCAAATACCGTCAACTTCGGCTGTTGGTAATAACGTTGAAAATGTTGAAGAATTTAGTAAGAACATTAAACTTCGCTGATAAGATTCAAATAATTTCCAAAGGAAGGGTTAAACCGCCTATGAAAAATTTAACCACAACAGTTTAAATGGCTAACAGGGTGTGAAAATATAAGTAAATTATTTTGTTGGCCATGTTTACTTTTTGGAAATGAAACAGATCTCTGGAACAATTTCAATAAAGCTGTAAAAAGACACATTATGTCCAAAGCGCATTTGCAGTCATAAAAGAAAAAGTCTTCGGCAAAACCGATTCATTGCTATTGTTCTGGATGAAACAACTGATATCACTAATTTTAGTCAATTATCTATAGTAATACGGTACGTTAAAACAGACGGAAGTATTCAAGAGAGATTTTTAGGTTTTAAAATTGTGTGCGAAAATCGTACAGCAGATGCATTATATAACGTAGTTTATAATGTTACTAAAGAAATTAATGGAGAGAAAAAATTAGTTGCTCAAAGCTATGACGGAGCTGCAGTGATGGCAGGATAATTAGGAAGTCTGCAAGCTAAAGTTCGAGAAACTTTCCCAAGTGCTGTGTTTGTCCATTGTTTTGCTCATAAATTAAATTTAGTTCTATCTCAGTCCATCAATCACATTAAAGAGTGTAAAGTATTTTTCGTTTCTTTAAGTGGCATGGCTGTTTTTTTTTTCGAAGTCAGCAAAACGTACACAAGCTTTCGACTTTGTCCACAAACGATTGCCCAACGTAGCTCCTACTAGGTGGAACTATAATGGAAGACTTATGTTAACAATATCTGAAAATCGTGAATCACTGATTGAACTATTTGAGAATATAATAGAAAATAATGAAACGTGGGACTCAGAAGCAATAAATAGTTCGAGGGGGTTTTTGGACTGTTTGAAACGAGATTTTAATTTTAATTATTTGTTGAACATATTTTTAGAAATATTTCCATTGTCGGAAAAAGGTTTTTAATATATTACAAACTAAAACAAATGATATTGCTTTTTGCGTAAAAAAAGTGGATGATTGTAACTCCACGTTAAGCCAAAAAAGAAACGACTTTGACCTATTTTGGGAGAAAACGATGACGTTAAATGTAGAGCCACAAGCCAAGCGTCTTCGAACAGACAAGGTGGGAGATGTTCAAACATCATACAGACGCCTCTTTTATGAAATAATCGATCAAATTCAGCAACAAATAAACTATAGATTTAACGATTTAAATGATTTTAAATTCCTCGAGCTCTGTAATTTTGATGCATTTAAAGGAAAAACTTTTCCAGAAGATGCGTTTAAATCTCTTCTTCTTCATTATGGCCAGGTCTTCGACCGAGTGTTACTGCGACCTGAACTAAAAGTGATTTACAAAGCTGATGACATTAGCGCAAAAAAGAACGTTAAGGAACCACAACATGAGTTGCTCCGTTTATGTCAACATCTACCCAGACCCGTAAAGGAGGGCATATAGCTACAACACGACGCCGACGGCGCTCCAGCACATTATTCTTTACCGGTCAGGCACCATCTTGAGGTAGCCTTTCCGGATCGGTGGATCGGAAGAGGAGGGCCAATTAGATGGCCACCCTGTTCACCCGACCACACTAAGCTTGATTTCTTCTTATGGGGCTATATTAAAGAAATCGTTTACCAAGACGCATTTCGACAGGTAACACCCGATATTTTAAGGAGAGTGGCAGCATCTTTTCATACTCGTCTTCGTTTGTGTTTGGAAGAATACGATAGGTACATTGAATATAAGTTCTAGTGAAAAAATTAGATTAAATATAGTTGAATTTAGTATAGTGTAAGTCTCAAATGTGATACTTAAATGGTAAATTTTTAATTTTAATATCAAGATAAATGATAAATTATAATAAAATTCAATATAAAAAGAAATAAATAAAAAAATAATTTAAAAATAAAAATTTGCGATATGTCAAAATTGTCTTTTGTCATATTGATTGACTTCTACGTCATTCATGGTAATAATCTAGCCACCTTGGATTACTTTTCATTAAAATGGTTGCTAAAATAGGACGCTTTTCCAGTTTTTGGCGAATATCTTTTAATACGTTAGAAATTTTAATAAAGATGTATTTACAAAAAAGTTTTATTTTTCAATTACGCATCGATTGCAATGAAAAAAGAATAGGGTTGACATTTAAAATAAGAAAGAAAATGCACTTTGAAGTTTGGTAATTTTATAGACCCTGTATAATTTAGATCTTTTAAATTTGGTCAGCGAGATTGTCAAACCTTATTTAATGAACTCCCAGTTTGATTCCTATGTCGAGGCAATATTTGAATTTTTATAATTTTTTTTAACCAGTGGTGTAAATTCACTTTTTTTCACATTTAATTTTTTTAAGCCGTTATTTACCGATCGAATCCAATAAAATTTTAGGATGATCTAAACAACTATGTAAGCCATCTAAATATGCAAGAAAATATAGGTCATCTAATTTAAAAAAATATGTCATTGTGCGTCACACTTTTTTGAGTCACCCTGTATAATCAAAAACATTTTTAGAAAATGCGCCCTAATATACATATGAGTTGTGCAAAATTTCAAATTCATGAGTCAAATCATAAGTGAGCTACAGAAGAAGGGAGCTGAGATGGACCACCCTGTATAATCAAACATCAAACATTTTATAATTACCTTTCACAAGAAAAGTCGCAAAATGTGTATGAGGCTGATCTAGTTGAGTTGAAATATATATTTTTTCATGAGACTTTTCATTACTTTTACGACCTGTGCTTTCCACTAAAATTAAATAATAACTGGGGCCACATAAATTTAATAATGAATGGTTGGGATACTGAAGGGGTAAGGGCAGTAAAGCAAACAGTCTCAATGTGTTATGTTATGCTATGAATGCATTTGTTGGCGATATTATTAAACAATTTTCCACACCAGTTCGGAAAAATTTTTCCGCACTAGTGCGGGAACACCAATTTCTCGCATGGATATCGGTGCGAAAAATTGATTTTTCCGCACGGGTGTAGAAAAAACTTTTTACAGGAAAACCCGCCACAAATAATTGTTTTAAAAAATCAAGTCACACGTTGGCGATGTCGAAATAAAAAGAAAATATTTAACATAGAACTTAAGAACTTTTTGTTATTTACGTCTCTTTGACCGATTTTAAACACTTGCTGTATTAATGTAAAACGTTAAAATTTTTATTAGTACTGAATGAAATTGTAATTCTCCTGTACTCGATTTATTGTCGTGTGGAAGACGCTGAGATTGCAAATGATCGTTAATTATTTTTCCGATATTGCGACCCTTTGGCCTACTTATTCGGGATTACAAGAGTCCGAGCCAATTTCTAATTACCACTTTTATTCACGTCATTCATTTTATCTTTTAAATGAAAAAAGGTGATCATTTAAAGATGGAACAATTTTTATTAAATCATCGAGCTACTCATATAGACACAGTTCTAAAAACCGGGATAGTGGAAACATTTTTGACATCTCAATTATTGATGATTTTGATATATGTATTTTAAGTTAGTTTTTGTTTCTCATTTACACATTTCAGCATTGCGCTGATGATATGTAAAGTATCAGAGCTATCTGAAGAATGATATTTTTCCAGATGCGTGCAGTCCATGGAAGCAAGTGCTTCCCCAAAAAAAATTACAAAACATCTTCTAAAATGTAATTTTGGAAATAGGAAACAATTAATTTAGTTTATATTAAAAATGCTAAAATATCTTATTATCAAGCCCATAATAAATGCGGCCTTGACTCCGACCCAGCCACAATAGAATATCGAATAGAACCTATGCGGGCCGCTAGCTTCTCTGCAGCCAAGTCCTGTATGCTTGATTTCCTGTGAATCGAGCCAGAGGTTATTGAACTTTCCACCGGCTGTTTGCAATTTTTGCATTTCAGTCGCGTGCTTTAAGTGGGGGCGGAAGCTATCGTTGGAGTAGGTTCTTTGTTTGAACGGCTATCCGTGTGTTGTGTGATACGTACGTCCCGTCGTGCATGGTGCGATATGGAAGACAATAATACGGACGTGGATATGCAAACACCGTCAACTTTGGCTGTCGGTAATAACGTTGAAAATGTTGTAGAATTTAGTACGAAGAGTGTGTGTTAATGTGTGCTGTGTGTCTTAATAATAAAGGGATTTTCAATATTAAATTTCGCTGACAAGCTTCAAATAATTTCGAAAGGAAGGGCAAAACCGCCTATGAAAAATTTAACCACAAAAATGAAAAACTGTATTAGACATTTTTATCCGTAAAAATAATACGAACAATTTAAATGGCTAACAGGCTGTGAAAATATAAGTAAATTATTTTGTTGGCCATGTTTGCCTTTTGAAAATGAAAAAGCTCTCTGGAATAAAACTGGTTTTTCCGATTTAAACAATTTCCATAAAGCTGTAAAAAGACACATTATGTCCAAAGCGCATTTGCAGGATGTCATAAAAGAAAAAGTCTTCGGTAAAACCAGAATTGAACATGCCCTTAATAAACAGTTGGAAATTAGTCATCGTCAATATAATGAACTAGTCGATAAAAATAGGCAAATATTAAGAAGACTTATCGATGTTGTTTGTTCTCTCGGACATGAGAATGATTTAATTTCCGCCGTTGCAACCATTATTCTAAAAAGAATTAAGCAGGAGATTGGCGAGGCGCGGTTCATTGCTATTGTTCTGGACGAAACAACTGATATCACTAATTTTAGCTAATTATCTATAATAATACGCTACGTTAAAACAGACGGAACTATTCAAGAGCGATTTTTAGGCTTTAAGAATGTGTCCGAAAATCGTACAGGAGATGCATAATATACCGTAGTTTATAACGTTACTAAAGAAATTAATGGAGAGAAAAAATTAGTTGCTCAAAGCTATAATGGAGCTGCAGTGGTGGCAGGACAATTAGGGGCTCTGCAAGCTAAAGTTCGAGAAACTTGGTGCTGTGTTTGTCCATTGTTTTGCTGATAAATTAAATTTAGTTTTATCCCAGTCCATCAATCATATTAAAGAGTGTAAAGTATTGTTCGTTACTTTAAGTGGCATAGCTGTTTTTTTTCCAAGTCAACAAAACGTACACAAGCTTTGGACTCCATGTCGTAATATCATAATTTTTGCCAAATTTAAATAAAATCAACAAGTAAAATTAGGCCAAAATATAGAAAAATGAATTCCATATACATTTACATGCATTAGACATTGGAAATCGGCCTAGAACTCGTCTTCTAGAGCATCGAATCAATTCGAATAATCTACGTAACCACACCTAATCTAGAAAATTCGATAGAAACATTCCATCCAATAGGATTAAAGCATTCAAGTCTTTCAACCAATCAGATTTACCCACGCTGCAATCGGATTGGTCTGTTCGATTCTAGAAATTCTATAAGTAAATTAATTAATTAAAAATAGTTCTAATCAAAATTTCATAATGAAACTTTGTACAAATGATCTCTAGTATATGCGCTTCACGCTCATATAAAAATCTTTACAAAAACATTATTATTTCTACCTAAAATTCAACGTTAAAAATTTCTCAAAATCTTAAAACAAAATATTTCACAAAACTTTTTACATCCCCAAAAAGGCCTAATCAAATCCTACATTTCAGTAAAAGAATGATTGAAATCCGTTGAGAAACAACAGAGAAAATTAGCATTAAAGGAAAAAATTCAAAAATTCGAGTTCGTTAAATTTTAATTTTTCAATTTCAATCTTTAATAAAAATTTTTCTAAACCAGATAGACAAGGGCCGTAAGGACTAATCGAAAGAGACCCCTTAGGGCCACCTTGTATCAAAATTTGAAGAAGATAAATCAAGAATTAACAAAACTATGAACAAAAGAAGATAGGCGTCGCAGATGCCACGCCTGGAAAAGGACGCCACGTCCGTAGCGCCTAAACGCGACGTCGGACGTCAAAAAGTCACTAGACGAAAAAGTTTTCAAATGAATTAAACTACACCATATCAAATTTTCAAGAAAATAGGAAAATTTTTGCGAACAAAATTTTTCACTTTTTTGGACTTAGCCAAAATTTTGGATAAACAAAAAACCAAAATAAAGGTATCAACTTGGGACCTTCATAGGATGAAAGCCCACCTAAAAAGAGACGTTTTAGGTAATAAAACATTTTAAGAAAAAACTACCAGAAAACCATGAAATCGACGTTGGAAGTTATGCACCAGGACCTGGTGAAAATGTCCAATATCTATGAAACGGCTGATGGAAAAAATCTAATTTTTTACAGGATTAAATATTACATAAAGAACTATCGTTTAACAAAGTTTTAAGGCTATACGAATTTTTTATTTTTAAAAAGAAAAAAGTTGTAATAAAAATCTGAAACTTGGCCAGAATACATATAAAGTAATACTATTCTAGGGAAAAATCCCAAACCAAGAAAATTCTCAAAAATACGGATCCCACGGGACTTTAAAGTTTCCAGGGAGATGTTCCTTCAAGAAAATCTTGTTCGAAAATGAACAGAAAATGCATCAGTTTCGTTCACGGGACTCCGCCCACAATCCACAGGATTGGTCCAGAGCGTGCAAAAGGGTGTCGCCGTGACGTCAAACTTCGATTAATATAAATATGGACAGATTTTTGTTTCGAAAGAATTCGATCTTCTCCTACCGTATAGTTTACGTGTCAGACTCGTGAGTGTAATAGCTATTTTTCATATACCCTCCTAAGCGTCGGAAGCAGTGTTATTAGTGCGTTTCTTTTTGTCATTCTGAGTGATACAGCCGAAGACAACTAGAGGAACCTTGCACTTTGTTCCCATCGTTGGATTGCGCCGGATCTTTGCTTGAAAAGTTCCATTGCACTAAGGTTCTTAGTAGGGCTCTGATTGTGAAGATCGTCCTCGGGTCTTAAATCTGGTTCTCTTGATTTATGGCCTAGTGGGAGGTATCTGGAAGAGAAATACTGGCTGTTATAAATTGCGCGAGGAAGAAATAGGTAACGTTGTTTACTCTGAGTCTCATTCTCCTCTAAGCGTTCTCCAAGCTCAGTTCTCCAGATCAAGTTTCCTTTCTTTGCTCGAACCTTAGCTAACTAGTGTTCAAGTGTTAAAGTTAAAACTCTGTATCTTTTGGCATAAATTATCACTCATTTTTCTTTTTAAACGTAAACCTGCTTACCGTTCTTTGCTTATTTTTGGGAAATTTTGAATTTGCTCATTTCACTCTAAATCTTTAACGAATTGCTCACATAATCTTTTTAAACTTATAAATTTTGAATTACCGATTTTTGACTGCTTAATAACTTTTGATTATCTGGTAACATTTGTATTATTTGATTTTGTATTTTTATGATCTACCCTTAATTGGGCGAATCATATTTTTGTAACATATATTAATTGTGACAAAACCGAATGTGACATTTTCTGATTTTACCATAAACTTAATTGTTTAAACAAAGTGTAAATATTATTTACTTGATCTTGTAATAGGTAAGATAGGATCCTAGCATTAAGTACGCTTGGTGAATCCGTTCTTAACTAAACTTAAAGACTCCCTCCAGAGAAACAGCATGTCAGTTCCTGAAGTTCTCAATCTCTCTAAGTGTAGAGGATTGTTTATTATAAGGAACAATTAGAAAAAACCGTGCCTCTCTTATTTTGATTTGATTTGATTAATTTACATATTTTTGACTGTGTATATATAAATAGATTATTTACAGATATCGTAAACGTTAACAAAATATTAATTTTAATTTTTATTTTTAAATAATTAAATATTACAACATTTTCGCGTCTAATATCCCAAGCGGCGTGACCCGAGTGGACTATTAGATTAGGGAAAAAGGCAGGCTTGAAAAGAATATCTTTTTGAGTTTTTCCAAATTTTAAGATTTAAATTTTTACAGTATCATTTTTAATTTACCGACTTTGACAATTGAAAACAGTGATTACTTTGATTTTATTATCATAAATAAGTAAAGTTTTAATTCTTTCTTAATTAAATAACAAAAGATATTCGCTTAGTTAGTTCGACTAGGTTAAGTAATATTGTATTTGATACTAAAGTTGTAACATAAAAAGATTTTACTGGGCAGTCACAGTGTTATTATAAACAATAACAAATACAAGAGATTTGTTGTTTCTATTCTGACTTTATTGATTTTGATAAGTGAGCAAAAAGACAGTGTTAGTAATTGTGACCAATTACTATTTGTATGGACAAATACTGTTGAGCGAACTTTGAAAAAATCTCAACATTGAACAAATATAAATAATAAACTATAAACTAAAAGCATCAAAGTATCTACAGAGACACTTATAGTGACAGTGCGTAGTGCTTTCTTAAACGTTTCGACTTGAGTTCGAAAGGTGAAATATTTAGTGGTGTAAGGACTTGGAAAAGCCTACACACGGCTACGGCCATATTGACAGGTTAAATTAAGTAAATAAAATCCATACGATTTTTTGTAATTAAACCTAGATTTAGACTTAGGGATAGGACTCCACTCGGGTGACGTTACTTTAGTTATAAGTGACTTTCCCCCGACTGACGCCCGTTGCTCCCTCATTTGTTTTGTTCGGAACGTCCGAACTTTGTTTTTTCATAACTGATTTTTTACAAACTGACTACCAATGGCTACTTCAACTTCTGGAGTAGTTCCCAAGAAAGGTAGATCAGCCATCCATTCGCCCAGCAACACCGTCCCCCTTATTGAGCATTCGCTCATTCTCACTCCTGGCGAGGGGAACGATCATTCAAAAATTCCCCGGGTGAGTGGTGGGTGCCTGGCAAGCTTGCCAAGCTTGCCTTTAAATGACCCTACATATTATAACCAACATGACAAATCCTATAAGACATATTTATTCGATACCTTTTCCGGAGCATCCTACATGGAGGATCTCTCCATGGAGGTGCCCCGAGGACGAGAATATCATCATAACAATTCATCTTCCATAAAACATAAATATTATCAAGAAAAAGAAAAAGATGATACTATGTTGCTTGATAACAACCGCTCGCGCGATTCTTTGCAAACTCTCTTCAACGATAGTTCGTTAGAGAAAAGCCTCAAAGACTGCAAAACCACTAACCTTGTTTGAATTGGATTTCTCTCCGACTCGACAGAGTCAGGGTGGGAAATCAGAAGTCGACCTTTCGTCCATCTGCAAAGGCGGTGACATGAATAGACAAAATACTAAACTAGACCGCAGGTCCGTACTAAATAAAAATACATTAGCTACAGGACAAAGAACGAGTAGTATGTACTCACTATTCACGAGAGAAGAAATGGAGCACAGCGTCCCCGCAGGGGAGCAAAGAGAAAAGAAGGCGGCTCCGCCCAACTTTCGAGTAAAATCGAACAAATTCGAAACCCGTGTAGAACATGGCAATTTTGGTGGGGAAACTCCTCAGGATTGTTCGTGTTCTCGGAAAAACATAAAAAATTTTGTGAGTACAACTCCTTCGACGTTAGAACATGGCATCCCTGGTGGGGAAACCTATCAGGAAAAAGCTGTGTTCTGCACAAATCTAAAAAAATTTTCAATACAAACTCCGCCCATACGAGAACATCCATTGTCCACAAACGATTACCCAAAGTAGCTCCTACTAGGTGGAACTATAATGGAAGACTTGTGTTACAGTATCTAAAAATCGTGAATCACTAATTGAACTATTTGAGAATATAACAGAAAATAATGAAACGTGGGACTCAGAAGCAATAAATAGTTCAAGGTGTTTTTTGGACTGTTTGAAACGAGATTTTAATTTTAATTATTTATTGAACATATTTTCAAAAATATTTCCATTCTTGAACAATGTTTTTAATATATTACAAACTAAAGCAAATGATATTGCTTTTTGCGCAAAAAAATGGATGATTTTAAGTCCATGTTAAGCCAAAAAAGAAATGACTGACCTATTTTGGGAGAAAACGACGACGTTAAGTGTAGAGCCACAAGCCAAGCGTCTTCGAACAGATAAGGTGGGAGATGTTCAAACATCATACAGACGCCTCTTTTATGAAATAATCGATCAAACTCAGCAACAAAAAAACTATAGATTTAACGGTTTAAATGGTTTTAGATTCCTCGAGCTCTGCAATTTTGATGCATTTAAAGGAAAAACTTTTCAGAAGATGCGTTTAGATCTCTTCTTCTTCATTATGGCCAGTTCTTCGACCGAGTTACTGCAATTTTTAGACAAGGAGCTGGAAGATGCCTACACCGAAGTGTCGAAATTGTGTTAATTAGTATTGACAATACCTGCCACAAGTTCATCAGTAGAAAGCAATTTTTCAACAGTTAAACGTATAAAAAAATTCCGTGAGAAATTCAACGGGGCAGGAGAGACTTTCGCATATATCGCTGTTGTCCATTGAAAATAAACGTCTTTAAAGTATGTCGGAGCATCGACGTTTTATGATGACGTCATTGACGAATTTGCAAAAAAATGATCGAAGAATCGAAGTATTTACACAACATGTTTCTGCTGGAATAATTTTAAATTATAATTTTTTTTTTGACCAGACTGTTAGCCTGCTCTACAAATTTTAGATGCGTTGTCTGGATATACCCCTAGAGACTTAGCCGACTTGCATACAGGAATTTTTTATCCACAAGTTCTCTGTCGTCGAACCACCAAAAATGACCACAACAGATTTGAAAGGATTAATTTTAAGGTTATGGCTTTTAGAGACACTACTAATTTGAGCCAACTTTCGGTTGACAATATGCTCCGCTGCATGGAATTCTTGAAGAGAAACTAAGCCTAAGCAAAGTATCCTCTGCATATTATGCGTTATACGAATAAATTTAGGTTTAAAAATATGACGCCAATCAATACCAGAAGCATTCGTAAGTTATGCAAATTAAGATGAACCGCCGCACTGTGGGCCAGAGTTATCTCAAAATATTGAAAAAGTCGGCAATTCTTTTTTCCAAACTTAACATTTTTATTATTTGATCTTTATTAAGTAAGCCCTAAAGTGTCTAAATTCAACAGCATTTGTTTTCTGTGCACCTATAAAAATTTATAGAACGTTTGTCAAAGTCTAACTACGAAAAATTAAGTTCAAGTTTTGTATTTAACATTAAGCATGGCTGAATTATTTGGAGGTAAGTTTAAACTTTTTAAACAGAAGTATTTTATTTAGTTAGATTTAAATTTAAATATTATAATTCAATTTGAACTGATGGGATTCGAATTTTCTTTATATAAAGCAATTCATCAACTTTTTGACACCATTATCTTAAGAGGTTAGCAGAGCTCCAGTTTGGGGTACACACATTTAATTTCCCTGGATCTTTTACTTCATTTTGCAATAAAATATTTTTGCCGATACCGCCAAATTTTCATGTTTATGTTCAATAGCGCGTGCATAATTTTTTTTTTCGAATTGGTATAAATAAAATTTTATTTCAATAAAAAATACATATCTCAGGGTTTTTTGGATATTGAAATTATTTACGAAACTTCTAGTATTATGTTTTTGGGTAATTTTCAGTACCGGATTTAGAGGGGGGGGGGCGAAGGTTTCGAACCCGTCTGAAACATAGACATAATAGGGATATTTAGCGCATAATCTAAAATTATTTTTTTTCGCCCCTCCCCCCCCCTAAAACAAATTCTGGATTCACCACTGGTAATTTTTATATCTTGATTTCGCTTCTTCAAAACTCTAATAATATAAAAACCTACCTGCCAATAAGCAAAACCACTTTTTTAGATATCAAAGTTCATCAGATCAAAGTCCAAGCAATTTTCGACGCTGGAATGGATCGAACAACAGTCAAAAACACTATTTTGTCGGCAATATGTCAAAATTGTATGACAGAAAACAAATCCAAAATAGAATATTTGTCAAAAAATTTTTCGACGCATTTCCGAAAAAAGTGGTTAGCAGTGAAGCGAACTAAAAAAGCATTTTTAGAAAAAAATTAAAATTGGTTGAACAATTTCCTGATTTACCCTGTATTGAGCAAAAAAACAAAGTTGGTAGGCCTAAGAGTAATTTTACTATGTTAAGTTACAAGGCTAAATACAAAAGAACTGCCACATTACGTGAATGTGATAGCGACGAGTTACTTTTTGCGACACAAATGAATAAGAGAGCAGAAGGCAAATCAGCTAAACAAAACAATTATCACATTTATCTGATGTTCCCGTAAAACAAAAGAGTTGTAAAATTGTAAATCAGTTGACTAACGAAAGAGCCCTAGCTTTGATTGTAGATGCTAGACTTTCCAAAAATCAATATCAACAACTTCGGAACACCGCTAAAGAAAATAATGCAGATTTATACCCCTCCTACAATAAAGTTCGAGAAGCAAAAAAATTGTGTTACCCAGAAAAGATAACTGCGACAGAAAATTCAGTATGTGTAAAATTGCAGTCGTTACTAGACCATACAACATATAGATTGCTTTCAACTTTAGAAATAGAAAATCTCAAAATTAATTCACAAGAACTGGTTTTAGTATGGAAATGGGGTATGGATGATAGTTCGGGCTAAAAAGAATATAAACAAGCTTTTCATGGTAACTTTTCAAATTCAAATTTATTGTTAACCTGCTTTGGAATTATTCACTAAAAATATGGTAAATAATAGAGTTGTGATCTGGAGTAATCCAACACCGTCATCTACCCGATATTGCCGCCCTTGTAAAATGCAGTTTTTAAAAGAAAGTATAGAAGTTTCTAAAACAGAATATGCACAAATGGAAGTCGAAATTGCAGCTTTAACTCCAACGTATTTAACTAATCAACAAAAACCACTCAAGATAATTCATCAGCTTCATATGACCATGATTGATAGCAAAATGATTAATTCGATCACAGATTGTTCATCACAAAAATGTTATTTATGCGGAGCATCACCTGTTGAAATGAACAATATAGAACAATTGGTACACAAGCCCATAAAAACCGAGAATCTCAAGTTTAGCATAACATCCCTACATATTTGGATAAGATCATTCGAATGTTTTTTAAAGATTAGTTACCGTTTACCTCTAGAAAATGGCAGGCACTTGGTGAGGATAAAATTATAGTTAAAGGGCAAAAGAACAAAATTCAAGCGGAATTCAGATCTCGATTGGGAATTATTGTAGACCAACCCAAACAAGGAGCGGGAACTTCTAACGATGGTAACTGCGCAAAGAAATTTTTTCAAAATTTTGCAATATCAGCAGAAATTACAGGACTAAATGTCAATCTAATTTATCGATTTTATATCATCCTTCGAGTAATTGCCAGCGGATTTTTAATCAAGAAAATTGAATTTAATACATACACATTAGAAACTGCACATCTTTTTGTATCTCTATATCCTTGGTACAGAATGCCAGCTACAATTCATAAAGTTCTTCTTCATGGATCCGCCATCATCGAGTCGTCACCAGTACCAATAGGCAAATTGTCAGAAGAAGCCCAAGAGGCGAGGAATAAAGAGTATAGAAGGTTTAGGGAGCATAACTCACGAAAATGTAATAGAGTTCTTACGAATATAGATATTTTTTGAACAATTTACTTGTGTCTTCGGATCTAAAAATCGCTAGTCTTAGAAATAAACCAATTTTGAAAAAGATACAGTTTTGTCCAGAAGCTTTAAATTTATTCTTGCCGAATACAGTTAATGAATCCCTTGATAGTAGTAGCAGCTCCTCCGAAAGTGAATCAGAATAGAATCTAGAATCCCGTTTTTTAAAATTAAGTTTTATAGTTTTTAGTTAATTTGTATTATTATTTAGTTTCTTCATTAGTAAAAAACGTATGTTTTTGATAATTTTTTTACAGCTCAGTCTCTATTTGTCATACGTGACAAGATGTCACATTTTTTTACATATTTAAATTCTGTTCGATATAACTTGTATATTCAGCTTCCAGCAGTATTTCATATCAAATAAGCATTGTTACAAACCATTTAAGTTTTTTAAAAATTAAAACAAGTAGTTTGCAATTTTACTGTTGTTACTTTAACTTATTTATAAATCAAAATAGTCAGATTTTTCTTAGTTATTTTTTATTTAATCCTCTACCAAGTATAGTGAACTTGCATCAATTTTTATCTAATCGAATATTGACATTTTGACAGATTTGCTATTACATTAATCGAATAAATTAATTTTGTGTCAATTAAGGTTTTTGATATGTATAATATTTTAATTGAACAAGGCATTATATAGTAAATAGCTAAATAAACTAAAACAAAAAAAAAGAGAAATTAATTTACAACAAAAAGAGCCCATATTTTTTACCTCACCCTATATAAATAAACACTAAAACAACGTTTTCAGATTGAGTTTTCTAAATAAACACCGTATTATTCTTTTTTTCTCCTAAATAACTTCACTTAGTAATTTTTCAATATTTTAAGATGAATCTGGCCCACAGTGCGCCGTTGTATAAACAACGAGCCTATTAGAAAGTAATTAAGTGGGCGCGATTCTAAACCAACCGACGGCAGTAAAATCCATCGCAATTAGCAATTAGAATCTCATTAGTTAAACTAAGGAAACAGAGAAGTACGGTTATTTAGACCGAGGCTCACATTCTCCTATTAAGGGTTTAGACTGTAAAGCTTTGAGTAAAGTTTGTGCCCCTTTTTGGGAATCTAAAGATTACTTGAAACCAAGACTTGGTCGGTTTTATAAACATGCTTTGGAATGGTGAATTGGGAAACTTTGTCTGTATTCGGTTAAATAAATGTTGTTGTGGTGTTTTCTCCTAAAAATTATTCTCTCTTTATCAAGTTCTGTAAACTAATGTTCACAATTATCTCATGCGATGCAGTCAAAATTTGATATTTAATATATTTGTTATTACTAGGCAAAAATTAATAGGATACAATGATGCCCAAACCGTCAGCTATCGAGCATACTATACAAACTGATTGAAATTATAATTTTTGTACTTTCAGGACTAAAATATATCTTAGCGACACATAATTAAAAAAAAGTTAAATTGAACAAATTAATTTATTTCTATTTAGAAGAATATTTACATTAGTACAATTTACAATATTAAATAATCGAATTGTTTAGTCGACAGTATGTTCGATAACGCTACTTCATCTACTGCCTTTATTATAAGAGATAGAAAAAATATTAAATACGACAGTTGTAGGGATTGTCCTAAACCGCCAGGAAGTAATTTTTATTAAAACAAATGAACATCGCAAAGCTACTAAAAAACATAAACTTTGTATTTTTTTAATGTTACACCCTATACAGGGTGGTGCAACCAAGATGGGGTGGACGATTGTGGGCAAACGGAGAGGAATTTGAAAAAACATTTTTGGGATATGATTAATAGTCAAGAACGCTGTGTTTTAAAATTATACCCATTATACAGAGTGGTCTGAAAAGTTCGTGGTGAACCAAACTTGTGTTTTTTGAAATGGGATATCCGGTATATTATTATTTTAGTTGATTCTCCTATTTGTTCCGATCATTTTGATATAAGGTTAGTTGGGTCTAAAATTGTATTGTATCTAGGATTACAATAATTGCTTGTAAGTCGTTCAAAATTATTCACTGTTATACAGTGTGGTCAAGTTTTGCAAATTTACCTTGGACTGAATTTTTTTAAATGGAACAGCCCATATATTTTACTGTCATATTAAAGATAACATCGCCAGCTTTCAGAAAATACCCTATTTGATATCTTTCTAACCAACAGTTTTTTAGTAAATTAACCGTGAAACCAAAATTTACTCATTCTAACAGAAACGGTATTATTTACGTTGCTTAAATTGACTACCTATAATATAAGGAGACCATGATATAATCATAAATGAAAAGAAAGATTGACATTATTGTCAAAACCGCAAAGTGTCAGAGAATTGGCATCAATTACCATTGTTTTTTGACGATAAGCCGAGAAATTGTTAAGTAACAATGAGTTTGAGTACTCCAGAGTTGATAAACATGACTTTTATGTTGGGCGAGTGTCAAAAAAACCCTTTACTAGCAAGCAGGGTTTATGCGGTACGATATCCCGATGCCGAAAAAAAAAACCAAGACCTGAAACTTTTGCAAGTTTATTAGAGAGGTTTCAAGAAACAGGCAATGTTGCTTTTAAGACACGTAAAGTAATTAATAAACCAGTTACCAATGAAGATAATGCTTTGACAGTGTTATTAACAGTGCAAGAAAATCCACACACAAGTGCCAGGGAAATTGAGAGAGCTACTGATATTGAACGCACTAGTATTAAACGGATTCTGAAACCACCTAAATATCATGCCTACCACATTGAATTACACCAAGAACTGTATGATCGTGATTACGTCCAACAACAAGAGTTTTCAATTTGGTTTTTAAATACAATTTGGGATAATCCAGGTTTTGTAGATAGGGTGCTGTTTTCAGATGAAGCAACTTTTAAAAGCAACGGCTTGGTTAACAAACATAATATGCACTATTATTCAACCGAAAATCCGCATTGGATTCGTCAGGTGGACCATCAAAATAAATGGTCAATTAATGTTTGGGGAGGTATAATTGGCTCTCATGTTATAGGACCATATTTCTTTGAAGAGTATTTAACGGGAGAAGTTTATTTAAATTTTTTGAGAAATGAGTTGCCCGTATTGCTCGAAGACTTACCTTTAATGTTAAGAAATTCCTTATGGTTCCAACATGATGGAGCACCCCCGCATTACCATACGCATGTAAGACATTTTCTCAATAATTGGAAAGGAGAGCATTGGATTGGGCGAGATGGACCAGTTAAGTGGCCTGCGAGGTCACCCGATTTAACGCCACTAGATTTCTTTTTATGGGGACATGTTAAAGAAGAAGTTTATAAAGAGGTTCCAACCACAGTGGAAGATATGAAGTTGAGAATAATAAGAAATAAAGAAGAAAATAATGAAGAAATTTTGATTTCACAGCTAATTTACTGAAAAACTGTTGGTCAGAAAGGTATCAAATATGGTATTTTCTGAAAGCTAGTAATGTTATCTTCAACATGAAAGTAAAATATACAGGGTGTTCCATTTAAAAAAATTCAATCCAAGGTAAATTTACAAAACTTGACCACCCTGTATAACAGTGAATAATTTTGAACGACTTACAAGCGATAATTGTAGTCGTAGATACAATACATTTTATAGAATATTTGATTTTTCCATACCTGCTTCAATTGTTTTCAAAAAATGGCCAGAGTATAACCCTTTTTTCCACTTTAACCTCGTCCCATTCCCTTTCATAAATTTTAGACCCAACTAACCTTATATCAAAATGATCGCAACAAATAGGAGAATCAACTAAAATAATAATATACCGGGTATCCCATTTAAAAAAGCACAAGTTTGGTTCACCACGAACTTTTCAGACCACCCTGTATAATGGGTATAATTTTAAAACACAGCGTTCTTGACTATCAATCATATCCCAATTTTTTTTTTAAATTCCTCTCCGTTTGCCCACAATCGTTCACCCCATCTTGGTTGCACCACCCAGTATAATACATTATATTTCGACAGAGGATGTTTTTCTCATATCAAAGATATATAATATGCCTATGTTTGTTCAGTAGTTTTTAAAATATTTACGTTTAAAAATCGCGATATTATCATATTTAGGTTTACGAAATCACAGTTGCTGTGGACAAAAAACAAAACAAAGCGAAAGATTCCAACGTCTTTAATACTAGTTAAAACTTATTTAGCCGTCAAAAAGAGATAGTTTCATCTGTAAAATAGGTTATACAGAAGAGGAAACATTTTACATACTTCGCTTATTAAACAAACACAATAATTTTGTTAAATATAAATATTTAACATTTGTCTATATAAATTACAACATAATTAAAAACTGACAACAAAATATAACAAATCAATAATGGTTGACTACGTGACCGCCATCATTTTCAACACATTTTCTATAATGATTACCGACTTTGATTAAAACATTCCTAAAAATTCGGGAATTCTCATTTAACAAATTCATACCAGCTTCAATTATTTCCCTTAAATCTTCTAAATTATTACTTCTTTATTTGTAAATTTCTTTCTTTAAATACCCCCAGAAAACTATCTAACGACGTCAAGTCTGGACTACGCGTGGGCCAATTTAGAGTTCCATAAGCTCCTATCCACTCGTCATACTGTTCATTTACGTATTCTTTTACATAAATAGGATTATGATGTGGCGCGCCATCTTGATGGCACACAAGGTCCGCGAGTTGCCTAAGAGGATGCTCTTCTATAAGATTAGCTATATCGTTTTCTAAAAACTGTAGGTATCTGATTCCTATTAAAGAATCTCTAAAAGTTATCAGACCAATTATTTGATTTCTAAGAATCCCACACCAAACATTTAACGACATACGCCCCTGTATTTTAATTTCAATACATCCATGAGAATTTTTTGCTGCCCACCTGTGAATATTTCTTGTACACGCTCGATGTAGTAAACACCATACTACATAAAATTTTGTTAAAATAATAATAGTCTTCATTATTTCTGGCTAACATATAATTACAGTATTCCAGTCTTTTAATTTTATGGATATCTGTTAACTTTTGCACTGGCAACAGTTTATAAGGATTATAAAATGTTATTATAGGATTTTGTAAATTTTGCTTCTAGATGTATTAAAACGTTTAGTAAAAAATGTCATTTTTTTTACAATCAACTAGAGGGCGGGGTTTTTGATACAGCAAGTACCTCCATGGAAACTGTATCCAAGACAATCATAAAATGAAAATTTCATCACCCGGTGAATCTCGTTCGTTAGTTTTAAATATAGTAAAATCCCTGTACAAAAAAGGTAAAGAGATTATTTACTCGTCAAAAAAAATCATCTTTTTTTTTGACGAGAAAAAGTTAGACTTTTAAGTCCTATTGACAGGTAACAAAATATCACTGTTTATGAAATGACTTTTTTCCCGGCGAAAAAAATGAGAACTTTATATAAAGTGACTCAGAGCTTAAATGATGCAGTCGATATTAAAAAAAACTAATTTCTCTCAGTGGCTCAACATTTATTTTTTAAAAACGACATACTGATATTAAGTTAATATTAGTCTTTTAAAATCATGTAAATTAATTTCTTGCTTTAATTATATTATATTTAGATAACAATAAATATTTAGTTAAATTATATGCGATTTTAATGTCACAGCTTAATTTATTTACTTATTTATTTACAGTTAACTGTCTTACAGGATGATCCCAATTACAAAACAGTGAAAAACTACATATTCAAGCCTACTAAAAAATTACATTTTATACATAAAAAGAAGCTTATAACTAATAATAACAGTAATAATTTTCCAAATTCTAATATTTGAATAAGATTTAAATTAGCAAAACGGTTTAGCGTCGTAAATTTTTCTCATATGATTGTAAACTATCAGAAAAAAGATCCAAATTAGTTTTTCGTTAGTTATCGCACATTGTATAAATAGGCGAAAATTTTAAGATGTTTGTACGAGGAGTCGGCAAGTAAAAAGCACTGCTGTGCGTGAACTTAATTATTTAATAGCTTATACAAAAATATCATTTGCAGGTTATCTCGTCTGGTTTTTAAGTTCGTCAGTGAAAATTTATCTAAAAGCTCTTTTTGTGGACATCCTTGAGCGGGATAGCGACCGTCTTGTTTAAAGCTTAGATATTTTACAAATTTTCGCTGTATACTTTTGTCATGTTCTACCAGAATGTCAGAGGGCTTCGCACAAAGATTGGTGAGATTTCTCTGCAGTTTTGTCTTGCGACTATGACTTGATATGTCTCACTGAGACGTGGCTTAACGCGGATATTTCAAACAACGAAATTTTTAATAACAAATATGTAGTTTTTCGTAGAGATAGGAGTTATGAGGAACTAGGTTGTCATCGCGGCGGTAGAGTGTTGATTGCCGTTTCTTGTGCTTTTCATGTAACTCTGGTTACTACTCCTACTTATATGGACTTTGATGATGTTTGGGTCCTGGTGCGCACGGGCAATGCAAGTTTGATTTTGGGCCGCGTTTATTTTCACCTAATTCTAGCCAGGAGTGCTATCAGTCTTTTTGTGATACCTGCGAGTCGTTGAGAAACAGATACGATAGTCACACATTTTTTTGTTTTCGGGGACTTCAATCTTTCTTCGGTGGAATGGGTTTGTGAGGATAACACACTTGTTCCAAAATCTCTGCCATCTCCAGCTTCTGAAACTCTTATTGTTTCAATGAGCTTTTTTGAATTGCAGCAAATGAACTCATTGTGCAATAACATGGGCAGAATTCTGGATTTAATATTTGCCAGTGACTTTGTCAATGCCTCCATTTTAAAATCTGGTTTTCCCCTCGTAAACATTGATCTCTACCATCTAGAAATTAAGATAAATTTTAAAATTAAATATGTTTCTCCAATGAAAAATTCTAATGAAGTTAGCGTTTATCAGTTTTATCAAGCGAATTTCCACAATCTAAACCTTTTTTACAATCAATCCGACTGGTCTTTTTTATCAGTAGAATCTGATATAAACAAAATGGTTGAACGCTTTTATGAGGTCTTGTTTGAAGGTATCAATATTTGTGTCCCCAAGAAAACGGTAGTCGACTGTAAATATCCGAAATGGTTTGACCTTCCTCTGAGAAAACTTATTGTACAAAAGAATCGTCTATACAAAAAATATAAAAGGTCCAATAAAGATGTTGACTATTTTGATTACTGCGACATACGACGTGAGGTTAAGCTTCGGACTGATATGTGCTATCTTGCATATGTCACACAAACTTAATTGCTTATCCCAGAGAATATCAGGCATTTTTGGTCTTTTGTACGTAATTTGAGAAGAGACTCTGGGCTGCCCAGTGTCATGAATTATGACGGAGAGGAAATTACCGGTTCGAATAACATCGCTAATGCCTTCGCCACTCACTTTGAGTCTTGCTATTCACGTCACCGTAGTTTAGATTTTAGCAAGATTGGCCCTATAAGCTGTTCGGGAAAATTACTATCAACCTATTGTATTACAGAGGCGGAAATCTGCAATAAAATAAAAACCCTTGATCTTTCTAAAAAGGCTGGTCCAGATGGAGTTCCCACTATTTTATTGGAACGTTGCTGCGAGTCGTTGTCTCGGCCCCTTTGTAAAATTTTTCAGAAATCTTTTAATCTGGGTTCCTTTCCCGAAATTTGGAAGTTTTCCACTCTCATGCCGATCTTTAAATCTGGGGATAAGAGCGATATTAAAAACTACAGAGGTATTTCCTTGCTTTCGCATATACCAAAGCTGTTTGAGGCAATTATCACGGATCATATCTTTGAGTCTTTGAAGCACTACATCACTAGTATGCAACACGGTTTTTATAGTGGTCGCTCAACAACTACAAATCTTGCAATTTTCCAGAATTACTTAACAACATCGGTTGAGGCTGGTCAACAGATCGATGTTATATATACTGACATATCGAAGGCTTTTGACAGGGTTTGCCATCAGCTTCTGTTATTCAAATTGCAGCGAATTGGTTTTTCTGGAACCTATCTGCAATGGATAGAATCGTACTTATTCAATCGTCGTCAGCGAGTTAGCGTATGTGGTTCAATTTTTAGAGAGGTTGTTGTGACATCTGGTGTCCCACAGGGCGCTCATATTGGTCCAATTCTCTTTCTACTATTTATATATGATATAGTATCATGCTTTAAAGTGTCTAAGTGTCTCTTATACGCAGACGATTTAAAATTCTTTTCACTAGTTTCCTCTGAATCTAATCCACTGCAATCGGACTTGGAAAAGCTTATCAAATGGTGCAACATTAACCATCTTCTTCTTAATGTCTCTAAATGTAAAGTGCTCCGTTTTCATAAACGCATTAAACCCATACTCTCCTCCTACTTCATAGATAACGTGAGTCTTGAAGTTGTTAGTTCCTTTACAGACCTGGGCGTTATTTTTGATGAGAATTTAACTTTTGGTCTGCACATTGATAGTATTGTGCTGAAGGGTTTCAGGCTGTTGGGCTTTATAAAGCGGCAAACAAAACATGTCACAGATACTAAAGCAATTGGATGTCTTTATAACTCACATGTTCGCAGTGTTTTGGAGTATTGTTCTACAGTTTGGAGTCCATCGTATCAGTGCCATATCGATAAAATCGAAAAAGTCCAAAATAGATTTGCCAAATACCTTTTGTATAAGTTTAATTTTCCGTACCAGGGTTTATCATATAATACCAGGGCTCTTCTGTGTGGCCTTCAAACACTTGAGTTTCGAAGAAAGAAGGCACTTCTAGTTTTTCTTCACAAACTGCTCAGTGGAGATATTGACTGTCCGATGTTGCTTGAGTCGGTCGCATTTCTGGTTCCTATTAGGAGAACAAGGCAATCTCAACTCTTTTTTGAAGGAAACCATCGTACAAATTATGGGCTTAGCGCATTTGTCGATCGACTGGTACGCAATTACAATCGTCACTTCCCTGATTATGACATTTTCAGTTTAAGCACTTTACAGCTTAAAAGGCGGTTAACGAATTGCTTTTATGATTGTTTTAAATCTATGTATACTTTGTATTTATTTTTATTCACTTGTGTTTTAATTATTTATGTATTGTATTGCTTTTTTGAC
Organism: Kuschelorhynchus macadamiae; assembly: GCA_030620095.1. NCBI lineage: Eukaryota > Metazoa > Arthropoda > Insecta > Coleoptera > Curculionidae > Kuschelorhynchus > Kuschelorhynchus macadamiae. The sequence continues at coordinate 31,573 of JAUTXW010004310.1, read as the reverse complement.
GAACTATTGTGTGTTCTTTTTTTTTCTTTATTTCTATTCGACATGCCTCTTAGGGCTATTTTACTTTTTACTTTATCTATTTGACCTTGCATGCGAATTCGTACCATTTGGAATGTTTAGCATTCTGTAGTGTACGTTTTTTCTAACAATGAAGAAGAAATACTAGACACATGTATATTATATCCCGGAGACCATACAACTGCCGCATATTCAAGTTTGGATCGGACATAACTATAGTACAGCAGCTTTATGTCTTCCACTTGGCTAAACTCTTTAGTAGTACGAACTATAAACCCCAACATTTTAGAAGAATCTGACCTAATAGTGCTGTAATATGAGTTAATTGGTAATTTTTGATCGAATGTAACAGATCACAGAACTCCTTGGATCGGCCTACAATTTCACCATTGCAGTTATAGTTAAAAATAATCGGTTCTGACTTTGTAGTAAACAAAATAACCTTGCATTTTCCAATATTTAGCTGTAGACAATTTCCCTGTATTATGTTATAAGGGCCAGGTTGGTAGTTGTGGAACGATTTTTAAAGAAACCATGCTGTTCAGGAACAATTTTATTTTGCACCAACGGAAAATTATGTCGTGCAATACGAACTCAAAGACTTTTGAGAAGTTGCATATGATGGAAACAGGTCTATAATTTTGAATATCTGATTTATCACCCTTCTTAAAGACTGGACATACTTTCGACTTTTTCCTTCCATATATTTGGTAATGTCTGTTGTTCAATGCACATATTAAATAGGATTTGAAGAAATTTTATTAACCTAAATCGACAGTCACGTATCAAAAATGCTGGAATAAGGTCTGGTCCAGCAGTGTATTTAGGTTTAAGTTTTTTAATAGCACAAATAATATCCCGTTCACTAACTGTAGATATGTTAATATTTTGATCACTACACGAGAATGAATTATTTGAAAATTGGATATTGTTAGAAAATGAATAAGGTTGCTTAAAAAATGAAGCAAATGAATTCAAAATATCGGGTGGATCTCTCTCCGGCCTTTGACAAAATTCCAAAAGCTTTGGGGATCTTTTTTGATATCCGTCCCCATTTTTTGAATATATTTTTTATACGCTATACTTATATCAGTTTTGATTTTTGATCTCAGAGTCTGAAATCTTTCGAAAACCTGTATGCTGCCATATTTTTTGTACTTTTTATGCAATTTATCTTTAGTTTTTATATTTTTAATAATTTCTGAAGTGAACCAAGGATGATATCTTCTATTTGACGAATGGCGATAACGGGGAACTGCTAGGTCAAATATGGAGTATATTAAGTTATAAAAAGTATTACAGGCATTTTCCACCGTTGTCTGATTTTCCAGCAAGGACCAGTCCTGCTGAAAAAATGAGTTATAAAGCAAGTTGAAATCAGCTTTACGAAAATTGTATAGATTATTCATACTTAAGTTTATAGAGTTTTTAAAATTATTTGACTTTGGTCTTTTAAAGGAAATCATTAAAGCAGGATGTTGAATATCTTCTTTGATAAGAATATCAAGTGATCGCTCTACGTTACAATTAGAGTTGCTATTCGTCAGAATAAGATCAAGAATCCTTTGATTGTTATTTTTAATAAAGTTATACTGCTCGAGATTAAAGAATTCCATAAAATTTTTTAACAAATTTATTTTTTTTTTGGCCTTGAGCAGAGCCCATTTAGCCACGAACATTCAAGTAAAAAAAATGCAGTCGTAAGAGAAACCAAATCCTAATCCAACAACTCAAGATCCCAAATCTCAGAATAGAACGATAGGAAATGTTACACAAGGTCACACACTTCTCGCCCTGGGGCCAATTCAGGACTTTTTTATTATGTAAATATACACACAATACAGGAAGGCCTGGACAGTTAGGTTGAAGGTTACAATAGGAAAAAAAACAGAGGATTCGCAGCTATCTAACCTGTTAATGTATAAACTTGTATGCATTTATTAAACTCTTACGCTGCATCTTTTTACATACTCTAAAAAAATTATTCCAATTTTCCTATTCGAAATGACAGTCTTCATTAATTGTAGGTGAGACATGGGAAGTAAATTTAATTTACCCAGTTCAGAAATAATATATGCCACGGCAATTGAATTATGGTCGCAATTAAACAGTCGGTGGTTAAGATCGTCATTGGTCAAATTGTCGCAGGTACAGGATGGGCTATTAGTGAGCTTCATTTTGAAGAGGTGGCTATTGACATTTGCATGTCCAACCAAAAATCGAAAATAAGAGATACCCAAATGTCTAGGAAGATTCATTTTGTAAATTAAGGGTCTCTGATTAAGTTCTGGGTATAATTCTGTATATACATTTCCTGCTTTTTGGGCGTATTGTTTATATTCTTGTTTCCAGTTCATAAGTGATGTTTCCTTTATATAAGCGAAAAGATCTGAATAGGGAATACTTCTTATACTGGTTTCAGAATTGCAAGTTTCTTTTGCAGCTTTGTCCACTTGTTCGTTACCGGCTATCCCAGTATGACCTTTGACCCAAAGAAAAACGATGTTTGCTTGTATGGAATATAGTTTCGAAATGAGGTGCAGAATCTTTGTAATTAAAGGATGTTTACAATTCTCATTGTTTTTGATGGCCAACAAGACTGATTGAGAATCTGACAATAAAACAACATTTTTCATATTTTTGTTGACATAAACAAATTCCAATGCTTTGAGGATAGCAAAGGCTTCAGCTGTATAGATTGACGCCATTGTATTGCATTTAAATTGTTGACCATGTTTATTTTGGGTACTGTAAAGGCACAACCTACAACAAGTTGACTTTTGGAACCATCTGTATAAATGTGATAGTGATTTTGGTATTTACTTAAAAAACTTTTCAGCAAGATTATATTAAGAGATGTAAGATCCGTATATTTAGGCATGCACACTTCCAGGTTCAAGTGAGTTATGTTCCACGGTGTTTCAAACAGAAAATGATTATCATTTTTTATAAGGATATCATTATGTGCTGCAGTTGTGGTAAATGCATCGGCTAATGGTGGGCTATTTTTATTAGCCCAAAAGGGTATAGTTAAGTTTGCAACACTTAGCTGACTAGTTTTAACTATAAGAGTATTACTACGGACTCTCATATTTTTAATCATAAATTTTTCAGCCAGAATTTTTCGACGAATACACAAGGGTGGCTCATCACACTCTGCCAATAGAGCCTGAACCGGTGAAGAGCGCATTGCTCCTAACACAAGTCTTAGGGCTTTAAACTACACACAGTCAACTCTTTTGAGACGCGATTTGGTCGCAGAACCGTAGAATATCGAGCCACTATTCAGTATCGATCTAATAAAGGCCTTATAAAAAATTAGGGATGTCGTCTGATCAGATCCCCACGATCTAGATACCACTGCTCTAAGTATATTTAAACTTCTCTCTGCCTTCTCGGTGATATAATTAATATGATCATTCCATGTCAGTTTTTGATCCAATATTACCCCCAAATACTTAAAAGATTGAGCCCAGGGCACATTGGCACCGTTAAGTGTAATACTATTGTCTTGAGCGATTCTATGTCGTGAGAAAATTACCACTGCAGACTTTGGACTAGAAATAGTAAAATTACTGTTAGGGAAATAGGAATTACATAAAGACATAATGTGGTCGAGGTGTATTTTACAGTCTTCAATTTTTTTTTTTTACTACTATATATACAAAAATCATCCGCAAATTGAAGTATAGTTGATTCAAGGCCCAATTTATGCAAGTCAGTCGTGTACAAGTTAAAAAGAAGTGGACTCAGCACTGAGCCCTGAGGCAAGCCGGACGATACAATTCTTGATTCACTAATTTTGTGGCCTATCCTAATCGATACCCTACGCTCTTTGAAAAGCCTAACTAAATTATACACGAATGCCTCTGGCAAATTAAGTTGAATCAACTTTTGTATTAGAATGTTAAGGTCAACACTTTCATAGGCGCTTGTAATGTCTAAAAATAATGCAGAAAAGTAGTCATTATTTGAGTACGTATTTTGAATGTCCGTAACTAAATAAGCCAAACAATCAGTAACACCTCTCCCTTTTCTAAAGCCAAATTGGAAGTCCGACAATAATCGTTGTGATTCACACCACCACTCTAAGTGCTGCTTAAGAATCCTTTCAAAAGTTTTTAGCACACATGATGACAAGGATATAGGCCTAAATTCGTTTGGCCTTCCAGGTTTATTGATAGGGATAATTAGGGAATGTTTAATTATGTCTAAATCGTCTCCCTTGCCAATAACATTGTTAAAGGCTAGACATAAGAGTTCCTTGGCAGATATTGGCAAGTAGTTTAACATGCTGTATGTAATCCCATCAGGGCCTGGACTAGTATCTTTTGACTTTTTAATATTAATTTCTAGCTCTGAGATTGAAATAGTTTTAGTTAAAAAGTGATTATTGTTGCAATACTTCCCCGGAATATCTAATGAAACAAAACTTGGAGCGACCTTATTTAAAAGTGTGTCTGATAAGTCATTTGAGATAGGGGATGAAATATTATAATTCAAACTATTTTTGATACTATTGACTCTCTTCCATATAATGGAAGGAGATGTCTGAGAGTTTAAGCTAGTGCAAAAATGTTTCCAACTTAATTTGGCTTTGTTTTTAAATATCAATTTACTTTTAGCTACCAATTTCTTATATTCTAAAAAGTTTTGTAAATCTTTTCTATTGCGAAATTCTTTAAAGGTCTCTTTTCGGCGCGTTGATATTGACTGGCACTCATTATCCCACCAGGGTGTACAAAATTTTGGGTTAATGATTTTTCGTTTTTTGAACACCGTATTTGCCGTATCGCTAATAATTTTGCACACAAGTTCAATAATTTCATTTGCTTCTAACGGAATTTCATTAAGAGATTTAACCCTATCTTCGATTTTATATCTGTAATCGTTCCAATTGGCATTTTTTAAGATTCAACCAGGTAGATCATGTGTTTCAAAACAATTTTCTGTAGTTTTATTCAATATTAATTGAACAGGGAAATGATCTGATCCATAGGTATCCTGTAAGACTTCCCAAGTCGAACCAGGAAGCAGATTTGACGATACTATTGTTAAATCTATTGCGGATCCGATATTGTTATATCTATTGATACGAGTAGGATGACCTTCATTTCGAACAATTAAATTTTGAAAACTTTCTAAAGCATTTGTTAAAGTGACGCCTGCAAAATCTTCTTTAGCACTTCCCCATAAAGAATGATGTGCATTAAAATCACCCGCGATTATGCAATAATCATTCACTTGCAAAAAAATATTTTCGTAGTCTTGAATATTAAGCTGTACAGGGTGTCCCATTTTCGTAGGTTTTACGGGGTTTCCAGCTTATGAGTAGAGATAGAGAGATGCGGTTTTCGCGACACCGTGCTACTTTTCGATGAAACTAAAGAGGCCGCAAACAGATTTGCCCTAACCATTTTAGTTTCCGTGCTACAGGGTGATTTTGAAAATTTGTCATTTTCGGACACCCCCTGTAACTCAGCTATCGTAAAATATATTTAAAATGTTTCAACTGGTATTTATAGATTTTTTCACGTAGAATTCAGTGGCGTACTCAGATTTTTGCTGAGAGTCATAGTTTTTGACATATTGGCATAACCTACTATTTTTTAAATGGGACACCCTATATATTATTTTTTCATCTTATTCTTCGTGTCGAGAGCTTTTCAAAAACATACCATAAGTCATATTTATTTTCATAAATAACATGAAAAAATGCATTTTTCTTTAAACGGATTTATGGCATAGCAGATCAATCGAAATAAGAGAAGGTGGCTGTGGAGCCATGGAAAAAGTTAACAAATATTTATTAAAGAAATAACAAAGTAACAGCATCAGAAAAAATTAGGATGTAGGTAAAAGGTAATAATTATAATTTCATTAAAACTACAAATATTGTTCAAATTGTAGACCATTATGTGTCCTACAAGTGTGACAAACTTTAAAAATTCTTTTTAATGCATTTTCTATTGTAAATGACTGTCTTTGTAACTCTGCAAAAGCGTTTTCGGTGGCCATTCTTAGTTGTTCTAAGTTTTCGTATCGCCTTACATAAACCTTGTTTTCTAAATAACCCCACAAAAGAAATCTAAAACTGAGAGGTCAGGGGATCGTGGTGGCCATCGAACAGGTCCGTGTGTTCCTATCCATCTTCCAGGAAAATGGTCGTTAAGCCAGTTTTGACTTATTCTGGCATTGTGGGCTGGAGCTCCGTCTTGCTGGAAATAAATCCTATTTAGTTGAGCCAAGGGAACATCATCCAAAATTCCTAATGCGTCTTCTAGGATTCGCACGTAACCAATCGAATTCAGATTTCCTTCATATATTTGGTAAACTATTTTTCGGTTGAAAATAAAACAGGAGACATTGAATCCAAATCTGCCCTGACGCTCCCTAGGAAAAATAACATGGTTGTTTTCTTGACTCCAAAATCGCGTGTTGTGTCTATTTAAAATCCCTGAACTAGTAAAATGTGCCTCGTCTGACCAAATTATTTTTTTTTCAAAATCGATATCTTCTGCCTTCATATTTATAAACCAATTGCAGAACTCCAATCTGCGCTCTGCATCACCAGGATGCAGATGATGCACAAGTTTGTATTTATAGGGTTTGAATTTGTGCTTTTTCAAAATTTTCTGCACTTTGGTTTTCGGTACACCCGCCTCTTCGTCTATTTTCCTGCAAGATGTTTCAGGAGCTGTCTGAACGAGGGCTAAAACGTTGACCTCAGATTCTTCGTTGTCTTTATTGTAAGTTCGCGATCGAGGCTTGTTAAAAGATCCATATTGGCAAAGATTATTTTTAATTTTTTGAAAAATTCTTTTTTCTGGTTGTCTTCTCTCGGGATATCTAAGACAAAATAAAGCGAACCAATAAAGTCAAAATGCAGGAAGATAAAAAAGAACTAACCTGTTCAGATAAAGCTCTGCCGCCTGATCTGCATCTTCATTAGACAATATAAAACACGCCTTCATATCATATTTCTCAAAATATTCAAATTTTTGATTCTGAGCCATATTAAAAACAATAATTATAATAGACGTCAAGAAAAATTTAAACGCAATAATGCCAAAAATGACAGCAGTAATGGCTGCCTGATCATATTTTTGTTGGCTACCACAGCCACCTTCTCTTATTTCGATTGATCTGCTATGCCATAAATCCGTTTAAAGGAAAATGCATTTTTTCATGTTATTTATGAAAATAAATATGACTTATGGTATGTTTTTGAAAAGCTCTCGACACGAAGAATAAGATGAAAAAATAATATATAGGGTCTCCCATTTAAAAAATAGTAGGTTATGCCAATATGTCAAAAACTATGACTCTCAGCAAAAATCTGAGTATGCCACTGAATTCTACGTGAAAAAATCTATAAATACCAGTTGAAACATTTTAAATTTATTTTACGATAGCTGAGTTACAGGGGGTGTCCGAAAATGACAAATTTTCAAAATCACCCTGTAGCACGGAAACTAAAATGGTTAGGGCAAATCTGTTTGCGGCCTCTTTAGTTTCATCGAAAAGTAGCACGGTGTCGCGAAAACCGCATCTCTTTATCTCTACTCATAAGCTGGAAACCCCGTAAAACCTACGAAAATGGGACACCCTGTACATTGGGAGGCCTGTATGTGGATACTATAGAAATAGACTTATTATTATAGTTTATATTAACACCACAAATTTCAATTCTGTTGTTATTTAAATTCACAAAATTCAAAGCTGTAAAAGGAATTTATTTTTTAATAAATATAGCCACACCTCCTTTACCGTTGAGTCTATCTTTGCGTATAATATTATACCCTGCTAAAATTATGTTATAATTTGGTTTATACCAAGTCTCACTTATAAGAACAACATCAAAATTTGTGTCAGAAGTAAGGTTTTTTAAAAGATTGTGGTTAGAATAGGCAGACCTAGCGTTCCAATGTATTAGTTTTAGTTGTTGTGTTGTGGTCCCCATTTTTGAAACATGTTATGTAGGGTTATGTCAATTATATTACTAATGTTATTCATTATTATACCCATATTAAAATCTTTCTCAGAGTTAAGCTTATAAAGGACATTATCCTTTAGGTGATCCTGAATTTTATTTTTTAAAGCTTCTAGAGTGTATTGGACCAATCAAATTCTCTGCGAGGTGTTTCATAATTTGGGCTTCTATCTGAAACTTTTCGTTTTTTATTTTTATCATTATAGTTGGCACTAATGTTAGGTTGAGGAAAGAATGAACTTATTGTTTCGTTTGAGTGGTGTTTTGGAGTACTTTGCGAATTACTCTGACAGTGAGTATTCATCGCTGATAAGGCGGGGAACTGTGAGTTATCAGAGAGTAGAGGCATGAACTATTTTTACTGACTAAACTTGCATAGGAAGGTAGATTAACGACTTTTTCAGCTTCTTTGAAAGATAAATTCAGGTTTGCCATTGCTTCTTTAATTTTTTTTTGACTATTATATCTAGGACATTTTTTACTAGTAGAGTTATGGGTACTAGATTGACAGTGGATACAAGATATATCACAATTAACACAAGGGTTGTCTTCATTCAGAGGCATAGAACAATTACGGCAACGTTTTTTGCCTTTACATTGTATAGCTGTATGACCAAACTTTAAGCAGTTGAAACATTGTGTGACAGGAGAATACCAAATGTCAACCTCATGTCGTAATCTATAAATATGTATATATTGAGGAAGTTCTAATTTATCGAAAGTGATTATAATTTGTTGACGGGGCACTTTTATTGACTTGCCATCTTTATCAGATACTATCTTGTATCTCCTTTTTACTGAGGTATTGGTGAATCTATAATTTTAAGTAGATTTTCTTCTGAGAAACTCGTATCTACTCCGCGCACAAGCCCCTTTTTTTGGGTCAAATGGGTAGGGATATATGCAATAAGGTTATTTTCGTCAAAAATCTTGTTTACTACAATTTTATTTGCCCCTTCAGCGGATTTACAAAAAACTTGTACCCTGTTACGCCCTACAGTGTTGATATAATCAATATATTTTTCATCCCCACCTAGATCGAAAAGTTTTTCACTAATTTTAAGCGGATGAAGCTTACCAAAATTAAGATATTTATGTTCGATAAATACTGAAAAAGGCGCAATACTATCACGCCTGTATCTATTACTTAAATCGATTCTATTAACAATATTTCCGTGTTGCTGGACGATGATAAATTTCTTTGTCTACTGTTTACGATATCATTAGAAGATACTTCCATATGATTTTCATTATAAGTTAGATCCACAACCTTAATGTTCTGTTTATCGGGGGGTTTACCTCCCCTTTCACCATAGTTGCCCCCTGTCATGTTACACACATGAAGGGAGCGTGAAATTTAAATTAGAAAAGATACAACTCACAGTAGTATAGATCCTATTCAATTATAAATTAATAATCCAAAATTGGTTTAACACAGCACAAATACGGAACTCCGGAACACGCTTATCGCTTTATTCGCAGTCAAGGTCGCACTTCCGATACCGATAGCAGGTCAAATCGAACTGTAACAAATTTATGCAGTTACTATTTCGTTGAGAGTTTCAATGATGCATAGTGAACAAAACAATTGATGAAAGAAATTTAATTTTAAGTCACTACAGAAACGGATACAGCCAAAGGGATATAGCAAAAATGACAAATAAACGTTCATCAACTGTTCAACATATCATTGAACGATATCGAAATGAAGATAGAGTCCAGAATAAGTCAAGGTTAGCTCCAAATAAAATATTTAACGATCGTGATGAAAGATGGATTGTAAATTACAATTGATCCCAAAAAAAGTGCCCCAAAATTGTGTACTGAGGTAGAAAGACATTTTGGAAAAGGGTGTAATCCCGAGACAATTCGTAGAATTTTGCGAAAAAATAATTTGCACGGTCGCACTGCTAGAAATAAACCCTTTATAAGCCAAAGCAATAGACTTGTACGCTTAGAGTTCGCCAGAGCACACATTAATAAGGACTTTAACTTTTGAAACCAAGTAATCTCTGCTGATGAAACAAATATAAACCAATTTGGGTCGGATGGTAAAATATCAATCTGGAGAACACCCAATAAAGAACTAAAACTGCAAAATATTAAAACTACGGTAAAGCACGGTGGAAGTGGAGTCATGTTATGGGGGTGTATGTCGTCTGCAGTAGGTGATATACATTTTTTAGAAGAAAATATGAACCAGTACATTTGGATATATTAAGACAGCATCTTGTTGCGAGTGCCCAAAAATTGGACATTGTTGACAATTATCGGTTTTATTACGACAACGATCCAAAGCACACGTCATATCGGGTTCGAAGTGGGTTGCTTTATAATTGCCCAAATATCATCAAAACACCAGCCCAGTCACCAGATTTAAATGTAATCGAAAATTTGTGGTTGACATTAAAAAATAAAGTCAATAGTGCACCAATATCAAACAAAAATGAATTAAAAGTAAAAAATTACCGAAGCTTGGAACACAATTTCACCTGAGTACACCAGAAAATTAGTTAAATCAATGCCTAGACGTCTGCAGGCTGTAGCTGATAATTAAGGAGGGCCAACAAAGTATTAGCAAGCCGGTTCTTTTAATTAGTTTAAGTTAAATGTTTTAATTAGTTTAAATTAATTTTTTTTCCTTCTTGATTGTGTTATTTTTAAGCTGTCCCTTTAAAATCTCATATAATTTAATTTAATATCTATTTTTTATCAAAGTATGATATAATTAATAAGACTCGTATTAACTTAATTTAAGTATGTCGTTTTTAAAGAATAAATGTTGAGCCACAATTAATATCGACTGCATCATTTAAGCTGTGAGTCACTGTATATGGATATATTTACACATAAGCAATGGTAGATTCTAGGCCGACACTAGCCTCCCGTAAGGAACGCATTAAAGCATAGACCAATGCAGTTTTGCTTATGTCGTATCGTGATAACTGGCCATTAGACGTACTGGCCGACAACCGGTACTTGCTAACCGACAAAACAGTGTGAAACATGATGGCGTTGTTCCTGAATTAGAGTAAGTAGAGTAGCTTTGTCTTCATTTTTGGTGAAAATTTAATTATATTTATTAGTTTTTGTACGTTTAAATTCACGTAAACATGCCGTTTAAGTGTTGTGCGCTTAACTGCCGGGGTAATTACAAAACCGGACCAAACGTTCATGTGTTTAGTTTCCCGAAAGACAGTGATTTGCAAAAAAATGGCTACGAGCAATCCCGGGGGGTGATTTAGTGTCCAATAAAAACACTAAAGTGTATGAGCTATATTTTTCTAAAGGTAGTATAATTTGGGATATTTCAGAACATGATCCGAGGACAGGTAAAATTATTTTAGTACATTTAAAAAACCCCGATTAAAAGAAAATTCCGTACCAACGGTTTTCCCAAATTGCCCGTAATTATTTGTCAAAAAACGTTCTTGACCGCAAAAGTAAAGATGAAAAAAATAAGAATTATGATGAACTACATCTTTTGCAAGCCATAGAGCAAAGTAAAGAAAAGTTTATTTTACATAGAGAGGCTACATGTTTTCAAATTTTTGAAGTTTTCAAAAAAATTTTAATTTAAGGAAAATGTGGTTTTCGGTAAAGGATACAGGTAAAATAGCTTTATTTAAACTTGAATATACTCCTGGTCCCCTAATAACTTGGGCAATTGTTATATATAGTGATTTAAAATTAGAAACATTTTTATATGGCCAATCTGTTTGTGTTTCAATAACAAATTTAAAATCACCATTTTTATCTAGCAGTTTGGATGATATAGAAAGTTTAATTGACACAATTGACAATATGATGATGTCAAAACCCATAAATCTTGATAGCAACATTCCTAATCCTAGTGAAACTCGTGATTTACACCATACCGAATCAAGTCAACTCCCCCGTACTAGTGGAACTCCCACAGAAATTCCCAATTCAGATAAACTTGAGTCTGAGAATAACAATATAAAAAAAATTTAAATTTGTAACTGATATCCTTTTAAACTTAAAAGGTTCTGACGAACCCACTCAAAATCTAAAATTTCTCTCAGAACAGTTAACTTTTTAAGTATTTCAAAAGAAAGGTATCGATATTCACCAAGCACCATTGTGTTATGTTCAATTTTGTTTACAATAAGCCCTCATTGCTCCCATCATCTTACCTCATCCTAACACAGTAAAATCTATTTGTAATAGTTTTTTAACAGATCCTCATATCGATAAAAGAAGTTTTTTTTTAACCTATGCTCGTAACATTTTTCAATATTTAACAGATAAAGAAAAATATGTTACATTACTTTTTGATGAAATTCACATCGAACCCTATTCGGATTACAAGGCAGGCAATACCATAGGAACATCAGTAAATAATAAAGATACCTTAGCATCAACTGCAGTAGCATTTATGATCACTAGTCCTTGCTCAAGCCTTACAGAAGTCATTCATATATCTCCAGTAGCTAAACTTAATTCAGAAATATTATATACTTTTATCAAGACCATTATAGAAAATTTAGAATAAATTGGGTACATAGTATTTTGTACAGTTAGTGACAATAATGCAGTAAACAGTAAAGCAATGAGTAATTGTTCACACCTTAATGAACTCAGTATAGTATTCCCACATCCTATTGACCCAGTAAGACCCATATTTTACCTTTTTGCACGGTTCATTTATTGAAATGTATCTTTAACAACTGGCTTAATTCAAAACCTTACCAAACATTTTCTTTCGATTTTGAGACAGGCCAAAAAAAATGTGCTTCCTTTTCTGTGATCAAAAACCCATACGAACTAGAACAAGACAAACTATTGAAGCATGCTTATTCCCTTAGTTTAAAGGCTCTATTTCAAAATGTAAAATTAGGTCTTAAAATTTTTAATCCCTTTATTATAGAGGCTCTAAAAGGTTTTGTTAAAAATTTGTCACATTCACAAGATACCGCAGACTTTATTAGTATTATATTGACATGGTGGAAAATTGTGAACGTAAAAACTCCCCTTAAGGGAAAACATTTGTTAGATAAATATCAGGAACCTTTTTACCAAACAAATACTAACAGCCCTCAATGATAATCCTAAATTTTGTTTTTTGCTAAAAATGCAAAATTGGCTAGATACTTGGAGTCCAACTAATTTTACAAATACACTGACTCGACAAACCTACACTGTATTAAACCATACCATTCATGGGCTTCTTGAAGTTTTGAATTTAACTGAGCTTAATATGAATTATGTATTACTTGGCAAATTTCAAACAGACCTATTGAAAGTGCGTTTTGGAAAATATAGGCAATTAGCTGGTGGTCATTATCATATTTCAGTTCGACAGCTATATGAATCAGAAAAAAGACTTAGAATTCAGTCTGTTATCTCTAAAATCTAGACATTATGGGGACATAATTTAAATTCTGAACATGTTAGTAATTTATTATCTAAAATCATAGTTACACAGTCTGATACCGAAGCTATACAATCAGAACTCCCAGTAATAACCTATTTAAGCGGATATTGCTGCTATATTGTTTTTAAAAAAATTAGTTGTACTTTTTGCAAAGAAAACTTAACTCTCAGTGAACCTTGTGTTGTATAGGATTCTTACAATTTAATTAATTCCTTAAGTCGAGGTGCTCTTTTATATACTCGAGAACAGGTAATAGATGTAGTTTGAACCGCATATGTTATATTTAAAAAGCTAATTGATGAATTTGAAGATACATTTTTGGATATTTAAATACAACAAAAAATCTCTTTGTGAGTTGTTTTTAAGTTATTTTAATAAAAATACACTTTCAGCATACCTTTCTTAATAATTATTGCTCTAAACATAATTATAATTTATTAAATAAAAACAAAAACAGGAAACTACAGACTTTTAATAAATAGGTAGTTATTAAATTAAAATCTAGCACAAGTTTCGCATTTCTGTATTGCTAGGAAGTATCATCAATACAATATTTTTTAGAATTTAGCAAATAACAGCCTATTATATTCCTGATCATACAGACTCACCACAACACAGGCATATACCACTTACCCAAGCTTGAAACCATACCCGATTTTGACAAGTTAAAATAATAAGCTATTGTATTTTTGATCATAAGGATTTGCCACAGGCATATATTACTTACCCAAACTCGAAACCGTACCCGATTTTGACAATATAAAATAATAATCTATTATATTCTTGATCATGTGGACTCACTACAGGCCTATACTACTTAACTGGACTTGAAACCTTACCCGATTTTGACAAATAACTCGGCTTTGACAATTTACTAATTGGCTAAAATAAGACAAGTAAGCAAAAAATCATACCGACATCTGTTTGAAATATTGCGGTAGATCCGGGCAAACGTTGCCGGGTAAGAACACGTAGGGGTTTAGTGGGTAGGGGCTTTACCGAGTCCCATACTGTGCCTTGTGCACAATAGTTCGTGAGTAAATACATTCTTCATTGTGTAACAAAAAAAAATCGAGTAATCGCTTAACAGCCGCCTTTGGCATTTTAAGTCTATAGCGTAACCGAATAAATTTGACATATTCAAAAACTCATAAAATAAACCCTGTAAATTAATGTTTATAGTAAATAACCCGTATCTTTGAATGAAGGTATTGAAATAACATAGGCCTAAATTTGATGACATCACGCGTAAGCGCGTGGGGCTCGTTATTTAGTAGGTACTGATTATACACGGGAAAAATATTAAATTTTAGCTCTCGGGTTAAAATCTAATACTTTTTTCACTTGTATAATAAATACCTATGATTGGAATATTTACAACGGAAATATAGTCATTTGAAATTGACGTTTTTTTTAGCCATTCCATAATTTATGTGCCAAGTATATGTATGAAGGAAGTTGTGGATATAGGTCAATTTACCCTTTTTTTATCTCTAAGAACTGTCCTACTTAAAAGGTATTTTGTTTCATATTAGATATATCGTTTATTCAAAGTCTAATCTGTGATATTTTTTTAAACCTAAAGCTTCAAGGAAATTATAGCTGATCCAGAAGAAGAGAATTTCTATTTATTCTAAATGCGCAGTTATATTAATTTTGCTTAGCTTAGGCTTAAAATCGCTCTCGATTAAGATTCTCATATTCACATACGGTTTTGTGCTCCCGCGCGAGACTAATTTATTTAATTAATTTTTGCGACACATAAAGTAGCTAAGCCCGTTTCCTTAATGCCATGGAACCTAATATGACATTATTTGTGGGGTTTTCAGAATATGAGAGTAAAACGTGAAGTGTGAAACTAAATAATTTGCTTAATCTAGGCCCAGTATTTTTAAAATGCAGGCTTGTTCTTTTAAAATGTGCAGCACTTAAAAGGGGTCGTTTTATTTAAATTTTATATAGCGCCCTGAGTCTCCTCTTTAAAAAATAGACGGGATTAAAAGGTAAAATAAATTAGCATTTATCTAGTTTGAAAATTTGCTTATTGCTGTTGCAGGTATTGATTAAGACACACGGAAAAAATTATGTAGCATATTGTAATCGAAATAATTTAATAAAATTTTTATATGTATTTTTTCAATGAAATATGGAACTAAACATAAAACACTTTTACCGGTTATTTTTAGTAAAAGCTTCTTATGAAAAATTATAATTAACATAACTATATAAATTCGTAAAACTAGGTTCTTATAAAAATATATGTTAACGGTTAAAAAATAATTTAGAAAATGCAATTTGTATAGTAATTTTCCTAAATTAAATATTAGCATTCAATAAAAACATAGTACATTCAACTAAAATTAAAAAATGTTTGCTAAAATTAATTATTAAAGATAACAATACTGCTTCACTAAAATTTTGGTAAACATTAAAAAAAATGTACTAATTTTGTGCGATTAATAAAAAGGAAAAATATCTAATATTATAATACAATATACAATATAATAATTGTAAAAAGTCTCTTTTTCTGAAATATTATTGCACATATTTGAGGTTCGAAATTGGCGATATTTGAAATCATTTCTAGCAGTGCCAGACCAGGAACGAAATTTTTTTTTAATGAAGACTGTGTTTCGTTGTTTGCTTCGCGATGTGCTTTAAACTTGTCTATATATTATGTATATTAATAAGTTTTTGGTTAATTTTGGATAGTTATCTAAAAAATATAATCATGCGGATGAAGGGAATTTAGGTGACATATTAAGCAAATGGGGTTTAGTTGGTTTACTAACGGTATGTGAAGGTAAGCTTTTTGTATCTTATCAATAATATCATTTTATGTAATTTTGGAACTACAATTGAGCAAATTAATGTTATATTAAATTTATGTTATTAATTTAAATTATATTTTAAATCTTAATTTTCTGGGTATTTAGCCAGGATTCATTAGTTATCGAGTTATTTATAAAAAATACAGAGAAATTTTGCGCACGTTGCGCAAGACTCTGTTGCATAGAGGCTATCTTTTTGTGGGCTGGAAGAAGTGCGCGGTTGATGATCATTTGCGGATGGTTCGCTGTTTTAAGTGTTGTGGCTATGGTCATATGGAAAAAGATTGTAAATCGAAGTTAGTGTGTTCAAAGTGTGCTAAAGAACATAGATTTAGAGAATGTAAGTCGGCGGATTTAGTTTGTATTAACTGTACCAAATATAATGAAACTTACAAAAAAAAGCTTCCTGCTGATCATTCAGCTGTATATAATTTATGTCCTGTGTTCAAAAATTATGTTGAAAATATAAAAAATAAAATTAATTATGGTTAATAAGCGTAGTTTAGTTAAGATTGGTCATGTAAATGCTAGATCTATTTTGCCGTCTTTCGCCGATTTTTCAGCTTTAGTTCTAGACTACTTATTTGATGTAATGGCTGTTACCGAAACATGGTTGTCTGACAACATACCACTAACTGCTGTTTCAATTCCTGGATATATATTTCATCGCCTAGATAGAGTCGGTCGTGGTGGAGGCGTTGGAATTTTTGTAAGTTCTCATTTTCATAGCGAACTAATACCTCTTGATGGACAGTTGTTAAGGGACAAGGAGCATCTGGAGCATATGTGGGTAAAGGTCCAAATTGGTCGCACAAGGGTGGCTGTGGGTGTAGCTTATCGCCCTCCCAAGGGTAATGTAGAGCGAGCCGTCCAGCTCTTTGACGATATTCTATCGTTTGTCGTGCCATCATTTGATCATGTGATAATTCTCGGTGATTTAAACCTGAATTTCTTTAACATCAATAACAAAATTAGCCAATGCTTTGATTCTTTTAACTTAATTCAAATTGTAAACGAGGCAACTAGAATAACAAACTACTCTGAGTCACTTCTTGATCCTATTTTTCTCAGTGGGGCGGAAAATTGCGATAATGTTGGTACGATGAATACTGATACTTTTACTGATCACCGTCTGGTTTTTTGCGAAATCAATTTCATGTTTGTAAAACAAAGACCTACTACTATTACTTTTAGAGATCTTAAAAACCTTGATATAGATAATTTTAACCATAATTTTGCCACTATTCCATGGGATAACATATTAATGATTCGGGATATTAATGGAAAGGTTGATGCCTTAACTAAATATATATCAGGACTATTTGACATTCATGCCCCGCTCAGAACAGTTCGAGTCAGTAAGCCGCGTGCCCCGTGGCTCACTGATACGTTAAGGGCACTTATGAAATTGCGCGATGGTGCTTTGTCTAAATATAAGCGTCTTAGGACGCCTGAAAGTTGGGAGTACTATAAACGACTACGCAACTTCCTTAAGTCTTCTGTGAGAAGAGAGAAGGCTGCATATTTGCGTTTTCTAGATAAGCAAAAAAATAAATCGGCTTTCTATCGAGCTCTTAAGTCTTTTAATTTACATTGCAATAGATCCTCTGATGTTCCCAACAACTTGTCTGATGTCACCAAAATTAATGATTATTTCCTGTCTGTATTTAACGACAGTGATAATATCTGTGCCGAAAATATTGATCATTATGTTAATAACAGTTACGATGAACAGATTTCTTTTGCATTCAAACCTGTTGATATTTGTGAAATCATTAAGATAATAAATTGTATTAAAAGTAATTCCCAAGGCACTGATGGTATCAATGTTATGATGATAAATTTATGTATGCCTTTTATAGCCAAATACATTACACATATAGTGAATAGTTGTTTAGAATTAGGTTACTTTCCGAGTTCGTGGAAAACTGCCTTGGTTATGCCTCTTCCTAAGGTAACAAGCCCAGAGTCTTATAGTGATTTGCGTCCGATTAGCTTATTGCCGGTTTTGTCAAAAGTGTTAGAAAAAGTTGCGAATAAGCAAATCAATGCACATTTATCACAAAATAACATTTTGCCGACTCACCAGTCAGGCTTTAGAAGGGACCACAGTACTACCTCAGCTTTGGCAGACTTGACTGACAGCATTGTTCGTTCATACGACTTAAATAAGGCTTCTGTTCTCGTACTCTTGGACTTTAGTAAAGCATTTGATACCATTAACCACAAACTGTTACTTGCCAAATGCTCTTACATTGGATTTGATCGCAATTCTCTCAGTTTTTTTAGTCATTACTTACAAGGCCGCCAACAACAAGTTTTCCTCCGGAATATGCGTTCAAGTTGTAAACCAGTCTGTTCTGGAGTGCCTCAGGGGAGTGTCTTGGGGCCTCTACTATTCCTCATTTATACATTCGACATGTTTAAGGTTATCCGCCACTCCAAAGTCCAATTTTTTGCCGATAATACGCAACTTTATAAGAGCTTTAATCTGGGAGATTATGATGTATCTTCTACTCTATTAAATCAAGATCTAGAAAGTGTAAATGAGTTTGCTTACAAGCACAATCTGGTTTTAAATCCTCAAAAATCGAAAGTTCTTTTATTTTGTCCTGCTAAGCATAGGGATCTGATTAAGTCACAAATGAAAATTTTTGTAAATAACCAACTAATTCGGTTTACCCCTGAGGCCAGAAATCTTGGTTTAGTCTTTGACGAAA
Source organism: Kuschelorhynchus macadamiae (assembly GCA_030620095.1). Lineage (NCBI taxonomy): Eukaryota > Metazoa > Arthropoda > Insecta > Coleoptera > Curculionidae > Kuschelorhynchus > Kuschelorhynchus macadamiae. The sequence goes on along the minus strand of JAUTXW010004310.1, from coordinate 12,613 downwards.
ATTTAAGATTTGTAAGTCACGTTAGTAACATCACAAAGCAATGTTTTATGCGTCTTAAGCTGCTTTATGCTAATAAGAGCTTATTAACATTCAAGATGAAAAAAATGTTGTGTGAGAGCTTGATTTTGTCTAAGGTATGTTATGGTTTTATAGTGTATTACCCCTGTTTAGATAAACTCACTTCAAACAGACTACAGAAAATCCAAAATACATGTTGCCGACTTGTGTGTAATTTAAGGAAATATGACCATATAACCCCCGCCTATGACCTTATACAGTGGTTACGGATTAATAATCTATTTGTGTATAATCTTCTTATTTTTACTGTTAAAATATTAAATACATCTACTCCCAAATATTTATGTGATAAGCTAGTTTTTAGAGAAAATGTACATACGCTTAATTTAAGAAACCTTGTAAAACTTACCATGCCACACCACAGGACAGCCATGTTTCGGCGTACCTTCACATATAATGCCGTCAAGGAGTTTAACTCTCTGAGCAGTAACATTGTTGGCTTGATTCATGGGTATACTTTTAGCTACGTTTTAAAAAATCACCTTTTTTCACGCCAGTAAGTTCATGTTCGTTTTTATTTTATTCTTTTTTTTTTTTGTTTCTACTATATTCTGTAAAATTTATTACTAAAATAGTTATTTTTTCAGGTTGAGTATGAATGGCCGTTAGGCTAGACTCCGCCTTTGTAATTATTAATTTAATCATTAATTAATTGCAATAAAGTCGTTATTTATTTATTTATTTATTTATTTATTTAAATAATCTGGGGATAACAATGGTGCTAGAAGAAGACAGAATATGCTTTATTTTATATCCACATTTTGTGTAGTAAAAATAGTTTTGACTAAGTTCACTAACCTAAACTAACCTAAATTTGTTTGTCCAAAAGAATAATTAGAATCATTTTGTCACTAAAGGCTTAAGAAATTCTAGAAGATGGAAAAAGGAAGTGTTTTTTTTCTGTTCCCCGATGACTTTAAATTATATACAGTTACTCATGGCCAAAAGTTTTGACTTAATGGGGAGTAAAATCGAAACGATCCGTACTTTTCTTCCCCAGGGAGGGAAAGGAACAATGTAGATATATTACTTATAAGTGTATAGTGTATATCTGGCGTTAATGTCGAAGTTGTTTTTCAATATAACCATAACCAAGAAAAGAAATAATTTATTGTTTTCATGTGTACGAAAACTTTATTTTCTGTTTTTGATATGAAGATTGTCTTGGAAAGTGCCGCAGAGTTACGAGAGAGATGTATTAAATAAATTATCTTGCTATCTCACTCTCGAACAGTATCTGATTGATGCCACCTCTTTCTTACATTTTTCAATAATTATTATTACAGTTTATAATCAGAATGGTTTGCGTAATATTTTTAAAATTTAATATTTAGTTTAGTAAAATTTACAAACAATTGTATCTTTAACGGCACAATATATATTTTTCTAATACAATATTGTATTATGAGTTTTAAAATATAGGATAGCAGGGGATCTATATTTCATTTTGAGGCAAACCCACATTAATAGTAAAGGTTTCTAAAAATGGTTTTAACCGTTAATAGTTTATTAGCCAACAATTGCAAAACAGTATAATAAGACTTAGTAATAGTAATAGTAAAATGTTTTTCATATTTAACAATGGGTTTTTTTTATTTTTAAACGAAGCGTTGTGACTTAAGTATACTATATTTTTTTGCACGCCTTTTAAATATATTTAGTTGTTCTTTATGGAACTAAAAATTATAGTTAAAGGTAATTTTTTTTTTGTTATGTTTACAATATTTTTCTTTCCGTGCACATCTAAACCTTGAAATAGTTCTTACTTCTTCGCGGCAACAGCGTTACTACTTGGAGGGCAGTGTTAGCTTTTAAATATAATTTATTTTGTGTTTTAAAGTTAAAATAATTACTGTGTTTACTTTTTATCCCATCTTCCGTTACCAAATTACATTACATTATTACATTACATTACATTACATTACAATATATTGATTACATTATATATTGATTACATTAATGAATTACAATAAAAACCATACACCTAGATAAATATCTGTGTGTGTACAAAACAGAATATTATTTTTAATTTTAAAAATTGCAAAAGCATACAAATAGAAAAAATATATATATACCAAACACTTTATCTAACTCTAGTAAACTATACAATTGCAAATCTGTGACTTGATTGAGAAACAGAAATAACTATAAACCAATTAACTTAGCCTTTTCTATATTAATTAATTTGCAAAATATAAGATACATAACATAATCATCTTTGCAGAGCTGTAGCAAAAACTTCAAAGCCTTCCTTAAGCAACTTGGTTATCTTTTTACTAAAAAGATGTTTGTTTTGTATTTGACTAATATCAGACGGAAGTAAGTTAAAAAGTTTTGGACCAAGGTAAGTTAAAAACCTTTAAGTTGTTGTTCTTGTCAGAAAAGGTACTTCAACGGAGTTAGCAGCTATGCCTCTGGTGTAGTAATTTAATTGTCGTAACGGCTGCCTTAAGTTATGAGTTTTATATACAAACAAAAGGACCGCCTTCGTATATAATTGCTGAAGTGTAAAGATTTGGGCTTCCTGGTAAAGAAGTTCAGTAGAATATCTGGGATGTTTTTTAAAAATTACTCTTAGGAGATATCTTTTAGTAACATTTAATATATTTAAACCAGTAGCAAAAGACCCACCCCATATTGATATACCATATCTAATAACTGATTCCGCCAAAGCTGTATACAACATTTTTAAAATATAAATGGGCATACAATTTCTGAGCTGATAAAATTTATAAATAAGTTTACGAATTTTTAAGTTAACACTTTCTATATGTTTTTCCCACTTTATATTTTGTTCAATAAAAATACCTAAATACTTTATACATGTAGTCTTACTTAAGGTTTCTGTGCAATTACATGTATTTTCTTTCAACAAACACTGATATGAATGTACTTTTAGTTCTTGTGCATTTAACTGATTATGATCCAAAATACTAAAACTCATATATTTGGTTTTGTCTAAATTTATTGATAATCGATTTTCCCCTAGCCATTGACGAACTTTTGCGACGGTGCTTTCCCAGTCATCCCTCTTTACAAGTAAGACAGTGTCGTCTGCGTAAGAGATAAGTTTTCCTGATGTATTCAGAAATAGAAGTTCCTTAATGTAAAGAGTAAATAAAAGTGGACCGAGCACAGTTCCTTGCGGAACTCCACCGATTTAAAAGTACTATACTTATCTCCTACCCTTACACACTGCTCCCGCTCAGTAAGATAATCTTTTATTAAGCTATAACCTAACCCTCTAATCCCATATTTTTCCAATACTTCTAATAAAATTTTATGCGATACCGTATCAAAGGCCTTAGCCAGATCTAAAAAATTAAATTACCATAGTAAGTAAGCAATTTCGCTTCCAATATAGCCTTTTCCTTAAATAAGTCACTTTTCTGTAATTTTTTTAAATAAACGGAAAGAAAAATTTGCAAACATAACAAAAAATATCACTTTAACTATAATGTTTAGTTCTATATTATAGGACAACTAAATATTTTTAAAAGGTGTGCAAAAAAATATAGTAAACTTAAGTCACAATGCTTCGTTTAAAACTAGGAAAAATTGTTAAATATAAAATACATTATACTATTTTTTCCTAAATAATATTATTTAACTTATTTTTAAGTTCTATTATACTGTTTTGTAACTGTTTACTAATATACTATTAATGGTCAAAACCATTTTTAGAAACCTTTCCTATTAATTTGTGTTTGCCTCAAAATTAAATATAGATACCCCTACTATCCTATATATATTTTAAAACTTATAATACATTAATGTATTAGAAAAAAATACATATTGTGCCGTTAAAAAATACAATTTTTTGTAAATTTTACTAAACAAAATATTAAATTTTAAAATTATTTCGCCGAGTTGTTAAGATCGCTTTTGTTTCTCAAAATATCACTAATTTGAGATTTTCCTACACAGAATTTTTCGGCTAATACTCTAACACTAAGTTTGATTTTTTTTCGCGTACTGGATTATTTCAACTCTTTCTTGAAGACTCAAAAACTTTCCTTTGTTTGAAGGCATATTGATCGCACCAGGATAACATCAAAACTAAGATATTTTATTGATGAAGACTATATTTTACACAATTCACCGTAATTTATCTACAGCAGACAGCATAGGCCAGCCTATTGTTAAACTAGTGCTATTAACAATAGGTAGCTAGCAGTTTTTCAAAAATTATCTGAACATCTGTCCGTTCTGAGGAGGTAAATTTTACTGTTTTATTAAAAATGTTCCAAATTTTACTGTCCGTGTCCGTTGTTGAGAGTGTCCGTTGTCAAGAGGGTTTAATACACAGGAATACATATACTGACGGTCGGTGATTTCAGAATTGTTCGTTCAGCAGAGGTGTCCATTGTTCGGTATCAAAGGAGGTTTCACTGTATATATGTAAATACTGTCTTCAGCTATCTTTATTGGGCGCCATTTTGTTCCGCTGTTTTGAATTGGTAGCAAAATTTTACAAGTTTCTACTTATCCTACACTTGATTTAATTAATTAGAACTTAAAGTCAATTTATTTAGAAAATTTTTTACATTGATTTTTTGAACATCTTAAATACGTACCACAAATTTATCAGTTTATTTCTATATCACACGGAATGTTCGAAAAAAATTTGAAATTAAGGTTAGTTTTTTAAATATTTTATTAGGCGGCCATTTTGTTTTGCTATATTGGATTCAACCAAAATGTTATCAGTTCATTTTTTATGTTACACTTGATTTGAACGCAAAATTTAAGGTAAATTGGGCAATTAGTTTTTTAGTAATATTTTTTTAACATTTCATCGGGTAAGCAGTTTTTAAGCTATGTCGTGAACTGATAAACAGACAGACAAACCGATCGACGGACCAACGGAATTGATAAAACACATTTTTTGGTGTCCATGAATGCTAAAACGTGAAGATATGACAAACCTGAGAGTGAATTGAGCTCTCTAAATTTTACCAGTTGATTGTCTTCATAATACTTGATTTCTGTACAAAACTTAAGGTACATTGGATAAGTAGTTTTTTAGTAATCATTTTTTTAACTAGGCCGCCATTTTGTTTTGCCATAGGATTCTTATCAAATACTACCAGGTCATCTCTACAGTGTGTCCCAGATTCGCATCTCCATATAGAGATCTCAGCTCCTATTATACCTACAGCAAAGGTTAAATAGGGAAAGTTTTAGAGGAAACTTATTGCATTCGATATCTGGCTTCAGATTTACGATCGATCAATAAGTTTGGGAAATATCGGCGAAAAATCGAAAATGGCGGATTTCGTCTTTCGCCAGTATATCCAGAAAGGTAAATTTGACAGCCGTCAAAATGTGACATTATTCGGAGACATTTTTAAGACAAATAAGATGGCGTATACGACACGTCTTCATTGCTTTTTTGTTAACCCGCAACCCGCCTCAATTTTCATTTTTCTTATGACCGCCATATTGGATTTTTCGATTTTTGGAAAGAGCCTACAATTTCCAGTCAAGTGCACTAAAGATTTTAGTGTTATCAAAATATCACACTTCGTAAATTAGGTTTCAATGTTTTTAAAGGAGGCCATGATTTATTTGTCACAAGATTACATTAATAAGTAATGTATTGAACGCATTGAATTTTCAATACAACATGAACGTAATAACGTAAATAACGACTTAGATTTAATTCTTCGTGTGACCCCAGAGGTAGAAATCCAAGGGCGACAGGTCAGGGGACCTAGAAGGCCAAGATATTGGACCACTTAAAGAAATTATTCTTTCGTCAAACTGCTCTGTTAAGAAGTTCCTGACTTGAATGTTATTGTGAGCCGGACATCCGTCTTGCTGAAACCAAGTTCTTCTTAATTCATCTTCCGTTAGAATAGCTCGTAAGGCTGGTACAACCTGGTTGCGCAAAAGCTCTAGGTACCTCTGCCCGCTTAGGTTGTAGTCATACAAAAATGGTCCAATAAGTCGATTTCCTGAAATGATTAATAATTTATAAATAGGTGCCCAACAGTCAAGGGCGGCAGGGTCGCTCGGGTGGTACTAGAAACTATAAATTATAAAGGGAAAATTAGCTTTATTAAAAAGCAGATATTTTCTTTCCAAAAATAATTATCGAAACATCCCGTAATGTATGAGCTTGTATACAGTTGAACCCTATTCAGCTTTATTATGAAAAAGAAAAACATATTTGGTTAGCAAGAAGTAATAGCCGTAATAAATTATTTTGTTGGTATTGCATATTAATTTCGGAAATACTAAATCAATTTATTTCAGTGATATAATAATCTTAAAGAAATACACCGTGCCTTAATAAAATATCAAATATCAAAAGAACAAACCCCCTGTGCTTTAAAATTGAAATTATTCGGAAATACATCTGAACGCCTTTCTATAAATTATAATGAAACTTGAAAAATAATTCGAAATTTGATTAATATGGTATTAATGGTAACTCAATTCTATTTTTATAGGTTCTTCAAAACCACAATACAAAATGATTGAATAAAAATGTAATACAATATCAAAAAAGTAAGTTGACTCACTAGAGTAGAACGTTTTACTTTTTTTTTATTAGATTATACTGTTTTAGTATCACTAAAGAACTAAACGTAAAAAACGATTATTATTTGACCATCATTTGGTGCCTATTTAAAAAAGATTGGTTAGATTAACTTACCAATAATCCCACACCAAAGGTTACTTCCAAATCTGATCTGTAGACGTCTCTCTGCCACTTCGTCAGAATTTTGCACAGCCCAGTGATGACGGTTGTGCCTATTAAAGACTCCACAATTCGTGAACCTACTCTCATCGGACCACAAGACATGATTTAGAAAATCAGGATCTTCATTACATCTCCTAGTATACCACTCACAGAACTGTAGTCGTCTTGGAAAATCAGTTTCCTTAAGTCCTTGTACTATTATAAGTTTGTATAGATGGTACTTATTCTTTTTTAAAACTCTCTGTACTGTTGATTTTGGCACATTAGTTTCCTGTTCTACAGTTCTTACCGATGCACTAGGGTTTTCGTTGATAGCTTGTAAAATGTTTCTGTCTCGATTTTCATCGTTATTATTATATCCGCTTTTAGGTTGTTCGAAGCACCATGGTTAATTAAATTAAGTAGGATTTTCCTGAATTGGGGTTTATGAGGCTGCCGTCGTTCGGGGTACATCTCCAAATACATTGCTGAGGTAACGTCGGCGTTTCTGTATGATTGAAAGTACAGAGCTAACACGTCAACCTTTTCTTCATTTGAATACGGAATGCCGGCCATTTTCTATAGGTTTTGACAATTTATGTGTCAGATTTATGATTTTATTGGGATAAAAGCGAACCTACTACTCATTAAAACACAGCTTTGATACTTTCAACTATTTAACTTAACGTCAAAGTCAAAATCCAATTTTATTACAGATAAATCATGGCCTCCTTAGAAAAGCATTGAGTGCTAACATTACTTTAAATCATGGCTTCCTTAGAAAGAACTGAAACCTAACTTTACGAAGTGTAATATTTCGATGATGCTAAAATCTTTAACGCACTTGATGAAAGTTGAAGCGGGTTGCGGATTAACAATAAACAAGAAGACGTATCGTATTTTTTTTTTTTTGTCTTAAAAATGTGTCCGAATAATGTCACATTTTGGCAGCTGTCAAATTTACCGTTCTGGTCCCAAAAACGAAATCCGCCATTTTCGGTTTTTCCCCGATATTTCCAAAAACAATTGATCGATCGTAAATCTGAAGCCGGATATCGAATGCAATAAGTTTCCCCTAAAACTTTCCTTATTTAACCTTTGCTGTAGGTATAATAGGAGCCGAGATCCCTGTATAGAGAAGCGAATCTGGGACACACTGTATATGACCCTTAATTTTTGACCAAAGTTTGTTCAATAAAGCTGCAAAATACAAAATGTTTTGCAGTATTAATAATTGCCTAGGAATCTGTAGTCTTAAACTATATCAACGCTAATTGCCGTTATCATTTAAAATCTAATTGCATTCGTAAACAGATAGAATGTCATGTTTTGCAACAGCAGGTCCCATAGCGTTGTATGCTATTTAAATAAAACTGCGCTCTTTAAGTGCTCTATTAATAACAGTAAAAACCATAATATTTTAAACTGACATTTCTAAGATTCTGAGCCCAGATTATGGAAATTATTCAGCTTAGCACTTCACGTTCGACTTTCTCTCACGCCCGAAATTCAGAAATATGTCATATTATGTCTCGGTGCATTAACGAAATGGTCTAATCTACTTAATGTGTCTCTTCTAATACGTGAACGTGAATTTCCTAACCGAATTAGATTTAGAGCCTTGGCAAAATCACATTAACTTGGATTATTATAGCTTATACAACTTATACTGCTATCCAATTAAACCAGCATGTTCAGTATAAATAGAATAATAACTTCAAAAACTCTTTACCTAATTTTAGGAGTGTTTACTGTAAAACTTACTAATTTCTTCCCCCTATAAAATCCCAAATATTATATTATCAATATAATATATGTCCCTTATAGTTTTTCCTAAACTATTTCACTCATTACACAGGGGAACAGTGATTCTGCGGCTCGGGTTCTGAAAGTCGATTTTGAGTAATTGTGTTGCCCAAATACGAGGAGTATGGGAAAAAATCTTAATTGACTCTAGTTTCTGAGATAAAAAAAAGTGTCATATAAATTAAAACAAAAAAAAATAAAATTATTTATATTGAATATCTATATTTTGAATGCCACCAGCTATTTTATTATGTTATATTAAATTAAAACTAAGCCAATAAAACTGAAATACTAAAAAAAGTTAGTTGAAACGTTTGGTATATGACCGTCTCTTGTATCTTTGTTCTGGGCAATCCCTTTGTAACGTCCAGCAGTAATCCGCCATCATATGACGATCCCACCGGCCTTGGTATCTTTCTTCCATTATTTTTATATCCTGATGGAACCGCTCTCCTTGTTCTTCGCTGTAATCGCCCAAGTTATCCGGGAATCGATCCAAATGGCTATGCAAGAAATGAATTTTTATACTCATGTTAGCTCCTAGTTTTTCAAAAGTTTTTAACATCTGTGTGACAATTTCGCAATATTCTGCTGCCTTGTGATTACCCAAAAAGTTTTTGACAACAGATACAAAGCTTTTCCATGCTTCTGCTTCGACCTCATTCATGTGATTTAAAAAGTTCTTGTCTTTTATAAGATTGCGGATTTCGGGACCATCAAAGATACCTGCTTTTAATTTCTCCATGCTAAGGCTTGGAAATGTTTGACAAATATATTTAAAACAATCACCATTTTTATCCAGAGCTTTAACGAACTGTTTCATGAGCCCAAGTTTAATATGAAGTGGCGGAAGAATGATTTTTTCCCGGCTAATTAGGGGTTCGTGAATAATATTGGCATTCCCAACAGTCATATTTTCTCTCGACGGCCAGTCCTTTCTAGTCCAGTGCTCTTGCTTTGCCCGACTATCCCATAAACAGAGAAAACAGGGGTATTTAGTATACCCACCTTGTTGACCTAATAAAAAGTTCACCATTTTTAAATCCACACATACAGACCACTGATGTTGTACAAACAAAATTTTCTCTAAAACCAGTTTAATGTTTTGGTATTCCTCTTTAAGTTTGGTAGAGTGACCTATCAGGATTGAAGCTAATCTATTTCCATTGTGCAGTAAAACACATTTTAGACTTCTTTTAGAACTGTCTATAAAAAGCCGCCAATCTTCTGGTCGGTATTCGGAAAGATCCATTAAATGTAGAAGTCCGGAAACATCGTTACAATATACTAAACTATTTTCCTCGGTAAAATACGGAAGAATGTTTTTCTCTCTCGTTCGATAAGATGTTATGTTTACCTCAGGCTGTAGGCACTGTTTTTCTTTAAGGCTTGATGCAAGAAGCTCTGCTGATTTCTTAGACAAATTTAAATCTCGAATCAAGTCATTTAACTCTCCTTGTGAAAAACCCCTCACCGTTGCAGTTGCACTATAATATTCGAATTCACTTTCACTGTCGCTGTCACTTTGAATGTCCATCATTTCGACATCATCACAAGTAACGTTTGACAAGGTACTAAATATCGGCACTGGCCAATGAGTCACTATGCAACACTGGTGATTTAGCCGACTGTATATTTGGAAAAACCCAAGTACGCTTTTTATATTTATTCATACCTTTTATATTCACGGCACAAAAGTAACAATCATCAACATGATTTGATGGCTCACACCACGTCATCGGCACCCCAAATGGAAGTCCTTTGCGTCCCCCTTGGGTCCAGTAGCGAAGTGACTCTACACAAGATTTACAAACTTTATGAGGCACCCACCATTTATCCTGCTGTCCAAGATACTTGCCAAAATATGCTCGGTATGCTTGTTTTACAAAACCGTTAATGTTTCTTTGCTGTTTTTCTTGACAGAATTTTCCACATATGTAGCAAAATTTGTCGGGATGGTTCACACAACTCTTGCGTGAAGAATTCATTGTTATTTTTAAATTTAACACCAACTTAAACGACTTAATGAACAAACTGATATAGTAGCAATTAAAAATACGTTCTTTTAAAAAATTCAGACAGTGACAAAAAAGCACTTGATATCTAATAAAATAATTTTAAACTGACTGAAATGTCACTGTCAAAAAAGATTTGTGCACTCGATTTTATTTCATGACCCGCTTAGATGCGATAAGTAAAGTCGCCGCGAAGGCAACAAATAAACACTTTTTGTTGCATAGAATAAAAGGCGTTATCGCTAACTGTAAACGAAAGTAGAGTCAATTTAAAAAAACAAAATATGTAGTTAGGACTTATTGTGTTTAATGTCACTAAATTTACTACAAAAACTAATGCCGCAGAAAAAAGTTTTTTTTTGTTCCCCAGTGTTATTTTTTATACCGTTCAGATTTCACAAAATGAGATATTTTTTCACTTTTGCAGCGATAAAACAACTAGACTACTAAAAAATAAATTTGCATTAGCCGTTACTTCCATCCTTATGAATCTTTCCTTTTATTAGGAATAGTAGTAGTCATTTAGTAAGACATATACATGGTATTAGGGGTTTACCTACAATTTTTTTTTACATAGGATAGTATGAACGATTTTAAACAAAATCTTCAAGAAGGTTTCAACTAATTCCAAGACAACATGGCAACATTGCTATTTGCACATTTATGATACGGAAGAACAGAATAGTCAACCGTTGCTCAACATGCTTTGAAAAACAATCACCAAATAGCAATAAATAATCTTAAGTTGATTAAAAATGTATCTAATATTAGATTATTGGATGCATTTGAGAGTATAGAAACAGTTAAATGTGGTAAGAAAGCACTAAATACAGACAGAGGGTCTATTGCCTATAGTCCCCTCTATTGTTTACTTGACAACGGTGCAGTCGGGTGCTACCAAGTGTGACCATATTTATTTATAAATAGTCTCGGTTAAGATAAGTTACTTTAGTTTATATCATCTGCTGATGATGCTTACTTGGTTAGCGAAACGCGCGTCCAGAACGTAACAAGTTGTGGTGTAGTGTGGTTAGAACTCTTGTATTTTAATCTATCTTCCACCACAGGTTCCAGTGTTAGGACCACTTGAAGAGCAAAAATCAATCGATATTTCTCCAGTGATTAGTATCTTTACAACACAAATAAACGCCATTTGTACCGGACTACTAACATGGAATCGAAAAAAAACATTGATTAATTACCATGACCATTTGCCGAAAAAGAAGATCCATTAATCAAAAAATTGAAGAAGCCAATACCGATACTTCCAAAACCACTCCATTGTTTTGTCAGCTTAACAAGGGAGAATTTATATGTACCGTTTTCAAAGAAACCGCTGACCTAGAGGATTCTCACACTGGCAATATCAAGAACTGATACCGTTTTGTTGATGCAGATTTTCAGGCCTGAAAATTTCATTCTGTTTTAATATAACTGTATAAAGCATTCCTTTTTTTGACTTCTTATTGTTAAAACGTATATTTAAAATACAATTGTTTTTCAACAACAAATTTTAATTTTTAAAGTCAGTTACGGTTTCTGATACCCCATGCATATACTGGAATTTGCACCACCCTGTATATATAGCCTATACAGTGTGTCCCAGATTTGCTTCTCTATACAGGGATCTCTGCTCCTATTATACCTACAGCAAAGGTTAAATGGGGAAAGTTTTAGAGAAAACTTATTGCAATCAATATCCTGCTTCAGATTTACGATCGATCAATTGTTTTTGGAAATATCGGGAAAAAACCGAAAATGGTGGATTTCGTTTTTGGCTAGTATATCCAGAACGGTAAATTTGACAGCTGCTAAAATTTGACATTATCGACACATTTTAAAGACAAATAAGATGGCGTATACGACACGTCTTCATTGTTTTTTGTTAACCCGCAACCCGCTTCAACTTTCATTTTTCTTATGACCGCCATATTGGATTTTTCGATTTTGGAGAGAGCCTAAAATTTCCACTCTAGTGATATCTCACAGTGCATTAAAGATTTTAGTGTCATCGAAATATTAC
>JAUTXW010004309.1:0-74379 GCA_030620095.1 Kuschelorhynchus macadamiae | reverse complement strand
CCAGACACAAAAAAACACAAAAATCTTTTTTTTTGCGTATTTTTGTTCAATAATTTAGATTTTAATTAATTCCATGCTCTGATTAAACTATTTAAAGGAAAATGTATATTTGTTGTACACCAAGTTCCACTTAAAAGTACTCACTATACTATCTGGAAATCCGCAATAGATACGAAAAAAGTTTCATACAAAAGTTTCTTTACATTTGAAGTTTCTTTTAAAATATAATGTTTCCATGTATGCAGGGTAACCCAATTTGCTGGGGCGACATCAATTATAAAATTTTAAATGGTACACTCTGTATTTCTAATTCCTTGTCAAATATAAACATGAGTTACCAATTTAAACTATAGTCGATTTCTGCGTAGTTTTCGAGATAATTAAGGTTATGGGCCATTTTTTGAAAACTGGAGCTATTTTTCAAATCGCTATAAAAAATGACAAAAATCTAAATTTGGGCGTTTGGGTGATAATTTCTATACCTAAATTCAATGGTTACAGAGAAAATCACAATTTAACAGAAAATCTCAATTATTTCTTGAATATTGTGATGCTGCATACTCAAAAAAAAACTATAATATTATTGAAATAAATTAAAAAATAATTAGACTTTAAAAACGTTTCCTTGTATCGGTGTTTACTTGTTCTATTTTCAAAGTTGGTGTGGTATTATAAACGACCGCATAATAGGGCCTGTGTTTTTGATCACTATTTGAATATATAAACATTTTTAAACCTTTTAATAAATCAAATTATGGAAAAACTCACTGATATTAACAAGACAATGCTCCATACCACTGAGGAGAATATAGAAGAGCATTTTTAAAACAGCAATTTAATTTAAGTATATATAAAAATGGTGAGATTCCATGGCCACCGCGAATTCCCGATTTGACACCCTCAGATTATTTTTTTATGGGGCACACTTAAAGATAGAGTGTATAAAAATTGAAACAATTGTTCTGTAAATGAATTAAAAACATTTCGTGAAGAAATTATTAGTCTTAATAATAGTGACGCAGTCCGAAACGCTTTGGCAAACATTCAAGTGCACACTGTGTAGAGCAGAAAACGGACAGTATGTAGAAAATCAATTCTAGAGTCATTTTGTTTTAAATTTTTCCTGTTTTTCTATTTCCATGTAATCTTTATTATGTTATCTGTCGTTTACGTTACTCAAGATATTTGTTTTCGAATACTAATTTTCAGTAAATATAGAATAAAATTAGGACTTAAGAAGTTACGCAAATAGAAATATTATCCATTCCATGGCATTCTATAGTTTTTTTTTGAGTATACAGCATCACAATATTCAAGAAATAATTGAGATTTTCTGTTGAAGTGCAATTTTCTTTATATATATATATATATATATATATATATATATATATATATATATATATATATATATATATATATACAGTGTGTATCAGCCAAATGGAATAAATTCGATAATAAATAAATGGGGGCGTGTTCGGAAAAACGCTTGGACTCGTCGATTGGTATTTTTAGTTGCTCATTTTTCTCCAATAAAAACTTTTTATAGAGGGTGTGTCCTGTAACAGTGGTCAATGCCAACTTTCTTATTTCAAATGCAACACCCCGGATATTATTTAAGTTTTGGATTCTTTAGGAGATTCTAAACATATTTTATGTTCAATGTCCTATACCTATCTTCAACTATTTCGGCAATATTAAGTGTTTTCAAATTTATTTTTATTTTATTTATTTCGAATTTATTATTATTCATGAAAGTGGCTCTGGTTACTGAACTATTTATTTGATTACAAAAATTCGCTACAACACACTCAATACTTATTTACCATTTAGGTCTTGCAAAAACCATTTTAGCGTTCCTTTTTATTGATATGGAACAAAAAGAGCCAGTTTTGTTTACTTTTAAGTTTTGTTTACTTTTGTGTAAAATGCCTGACCTTTCTCTTTGCAAGACAGTAGTTGTCAGTGTCAGTGTCATAGTCTTTTGAATTTCGTTAACTGCATAATACCTAATATCAGAAAAATGGTTCATTTAACAGAAATGCATAAAATAACAATTCTACAAATGATTGGTTATGGAAATAACACACGAACACAAGTCGAAGTTGCTCGCTTATTTCATGAAAAATTTCCAAATTTGCCGCATATATCCCAAGGGACAATTAGTAAAATAGAAAAGCAGTTTCGCGAGCTTGGACATGAGGACAGATGGGCAGGAATTGTTAGGGATCATATCATAGGCCCCTTTTTCATTGACGGCAATTTGAATGGCGATAATTATTTAGCACTGCTCCAAAATAATGTCGTGCCAACTTTGACAAATTTGTATCCGAATCCAGCAAACCCACAAGTTCCAGCGAATATGATATGGTTTCAGCAAGATGGAGCACCGCCCTATTACCAAATTAATGTCCGACAGTACCTCAACGGAATATTTCCAAATCGGTGGATAGGGAGACGAGGATCGATAGAATAGCCAGCGCGATCCCCTGATCTGACGCCATAAGACTTTTTCTTATGGGGACATAACTCGACTTAGCTGACTTAAGAAGACGAATAACGCTTGCGATTAGATCGGTCACGCCTGAAATGCTAAATAACGTTAGAAGAAATTTCTATTTAAGATTAGGAATTTGCCAAGACGTTCGCGGCGAGCATATTCAACAGTTCCTAAATTAACTTTTTACTTTTGTTTATACATTATGAAGAAATAAATAATTTTATTTTTTTAATCTTAATTTTTGCAATAAATTTGAAAACACTTAATATTGCCGAAATAGTTGAAGATAGGTATAGGATATTGAACATAAAATATGTTTAGAATCTCCTAAAGAATCCAAAAATTAAATAATATCCGGGGTGTTGCATTTGAAATAAGAAAGTTGGCATTGACCACTGTTACAGGACACACCCTGTATAAAAAGTTTTTATTGGAGAAAATGAGCAACTAAAAATACCAATCGACGGGTCCAAGCGTTTTTCCGAACACGCCCCCATTTTTTTCTTATCGAATTTATTCCATTTGGCTGATACACACTATATATATATATATATATATATATATATATATATATATATATATATATATATATATATATATATATATATATATATATATATATATATATATATATATATATATATATATATATATATATATATATATATATATATATAATCAATTTTTGTATATATATATATATATATATATATATATATATATATATATATATATATATATATATATATATATATATATATATATATATATATATATATATATATATATATATATATATATATATATATATATATATATATATATATATATATTTTTGTATATATATATATATATATATATAATATTATTGGCAAAATTCAGGTAGATTGGATAAGTAGTTTTTTACTAATAATTTCTTTAACACTTTATTAAGCCGCCATATTGGATTTTTACCAAAATTTAAGCATTTCATCCCCTTATGACACTAGATTTTTGACAAAAAGATAAAGTAAATGGGATAAGTAGGTTTTAAGCTATGCCGCGTACAGACCGACAGAATGACGGAAATTGGAGAACATGTTTTTCGGGGTCCAGGGACCTGAAAACGTAACGACCTGCAAAAATCTCAGAGGGTGATTTTTTCACGATCACAATACTTCTCTCTTACGAGCGAAGTAACAATGATGTAACAACATATATTACTCAATGACACAATTATAAGACTAAAAACAAATATTAGGCAAAACATATACGAACAGAAGAAAATCACATAACCATTCCATTTAACTGCCACTTTAATTTGACAGTGCTGAGTCTGAAAATGTCGTATTCCGGAAAGTGACGACTGCAATTGTATACTAGTCGGTCAACAAATGCACCAAATCAATAATTCATACCGTGATATGTTTCAAAAAAGAACCGGGATTGTCTTGTTCTCCTATAGGAACTAAAAACGAGACTGACTGCAGCAGTATTTCATAGTCAATCCCTCCATTTACCACTTTGTGCAAGAAAACCAGAAGTGCCTTTGTTTTCCCAATCTCAAGGGGTCTCGGAAAATAAAAAAAAGAACTCTTGTAGTATAACACAGACCTTGATGTAGGAAATTAAATCTAAATAGAAGATATTTTGCAAATTTATTTGGAACTTTATCGCTTCTGTCGATGTGATACTGATATGAAGGTCTCCATATAGTAGAGCAGTACTCTAAAACACTCCGAACCAAAGAGTTATAGAGACAAGCAATTACTTTAGTATCGTTAACATGCTTACTGTGTCGTTTAATAATGCCTAACAATCTAAAACCCTTAAGTACTATGTTATCAATGTGCAAATTAAATGTCAGAAAGGCACCTAATGGTGGAAATAATCGTATGTTAAAACGGTGATAGTTATTCGCCCTTTGAGATCTGCTTAAAATATTCCCTTAAAACTTTGAAACTCTAGATCAACTTAATTGCAGGTATGGTACAGTACATTCTACGGTTTGTAAGTTTCGAGCAATAAAACAAAAAGTTAGTAGAGTTTAGAAATCTTTTAATTCATCAATGTCACTCTAGATTTGTCCAATTGAAAAAAGTTTTGATAAAAATAGTGGGTACAATCATTATGCACATTTTAGAAAAAAATCACACATGCAAGGGATCGCTTATACATTTTCTCTGGAGCTTAAAGTAACGGCGAAATCGGTTTTTACAGTTCACTATAGAGTAAAAAAGTTTAAAAAAAATCACTTCAAAAATAAACACTGAAAAGTAAAAAAATAATATTTTATTCTATGGAATTTTATTTTTGAAAATTTGACTTATCAATTCGTCGTCCAAGTAAGCCCTAACTACTAATTTTGTATACCACAAAAAAAATCGGTAAATTTCTTTTACTTGGAACTTTCCTTATTATGAATTTTTCCTTTTATTAGGAATAGTGAAGTGTGTCCAAATTTAATTCCGCACATAGTCATTCAGTAACACATACACACGGTCTTTCAAAAATTTTTATTGGGCGCCATTTTGTTCCTCCATATTGAATTCGTACTAATATTTTACCAGTTTCTTCCTATGTCATACTTGATTTTTGGGCATAATTTAAAATAGTTGTTCCTATATCACATTTAATTTTTCTGCAAAATTTGAAGCCAATTGAATAAGATTCTTTAACGTCGATTTTTTAAACATTTTATTTGGCTGCCATTTTGTCTCGACACTTTGGATTCGTACCGCAAACTTACTAGTTTATCTCTATGCCACCCTTAAAGCTTGCACAAAATTTGAACTTAATCTAATTAGTAATTTTTCAGGCTGACTTTTTAAACATTTTATTGGACCGACATTTTGTTTTTCTATCTTAGATTCGTACCAAGAGATTAATAATTCCTTTCTATGTAACAGTTGCTTTTTGTGCAAAATTTATATTAAATTGGATAATTAGTTTTTTAGTAACATGTCATTGGATTTTTACCACAATATTACCAGGTCATCCCCATAAGACCCTTAATTTTCGGGTAAGTAGTTTTATAGCTATAGCACGAACAGACAGATAGACAGACCGACAGACAGGGCGACAGACCGAAGGGATGAAACATATTTTCTTGCATCTAGGGGAACGTAAAGATCAGAAAAAATCTCGGACACTGATTTGTTCACAATTGCAATACTTCCTTTTTACGAGGGAAGTAAAAAAGACATTTATGTATTAAGAGTCTTAATACCTAATACATCAAGTATGTCTATTTACTATTTTTACTAGCTGGACTCTGACTTTATAAAGCCAAATTTCCAAGATAAAGTAAATTATCACCTTTTACTTTTCAGTGGTTGTTTTTGAAGCAGGTTTTATTTTTTGGTGAAAATTTGTAATTCGCCCTTTTTTATTTTATTTATAACAAGCTTCTCAAGGCCTAAATTAAAGTTAAAATGTTGGAAGTCCCTAATAAAATAAAAAAGTACTGGAGTTCTTTTGTTGTTAAGAATTTTACTAGAATTACAATAACTAATATTACATAAAAAGCGCCATCTATGCATGTCTGTAAATATTTATAGAGCATCAACAATACAAAATTAAAATGATTAATATAATTGAACTTCAGGCCCCTAAAAACTCCGAAAACAGTTAGGGGCTTAACTTTAGTAATTATTGGCATAGGTACTTCCACAAAGCTCCAGGTACATACGAAATTAAACAAGTTTAGTAGAAAGTGTAACATAGCCAATTTTCTCTAAAACTGCTTAAGCTATTGTAACAAATTTTTCTGTATAAGAATAATGTGACACACTAAGTTAATAAAAAATCGGTGAATTTCCTTTAGCCGGATCTTCCCTCGTCGTGATTCTTTCCATTTATTAGGAATAGTGAAGTGTGTCCCCATTTAGTTCGGTACATAGTCGCACACATATATACTGCCTTTTCAAACATTTTTATTGGGGGCCATTTTGTTATCCATCCATGCCATCCCGTATTGAATTCTTACCTATAGTTTGATAGTTTCTTTCTACCCATGCCTCACTTGATTTTTCGGCATAATTTAAAATCAATTGAATAAGATTTTTTTGCGTCGTCGTTTAAATCTTATTTGGCCGCCATTTTGTTTCGCCATCATAAATTCATACCACAACTTTACCAGTTTATCTCTATATCACACATGCTTGCACAATATTTGAAATTAATCTAATAAGTAGCTTTTTTCATGGTGATTTTTTAAATATTTTATTAAGTCGCCATTTTGTTTTGCTATCTTGGAGTCATATCAAAATGTTACCTGTTCCTTCCTATGAAACACTTGATTTTTGTGCAAAATTTAAGACAAATGATAATTAGTATTTTTAGTAATAATTTTTTTAACGTTTCATTAAGCTCCCATCTCGTTCCGCCATAACGAATTTTTACCAAAATATTACCAAGTCATCCCTATATGACCCTCAATTTTTGACTAACATTTTAAGCCAATCTGGTAAGTAAGCTATGCCGCGAACTGACAAACAGACCGACAGACGGACCGACGAAATTAATAAAAGATTCTAGAGACACTAAAACGTGTGATAGATATGTACAACCTGAGAGGGTGATTTTTCACGATCACAAACATTTTATTTGGCCTCTGTTTTGTTCCGCCATTTTGGATTTGCACCAAAATATTACCAGTTGCTTCCAATATAATACTTGTTTATTGCACCAAATTTGAGATAAATCGGATAGGCAGTTTTTTAATAACATTTTACTAGGCCGCCATTTTGTTTCACCATTTTGGATTTTTACCACAATATTACCAGGTCATCCCCACATGACCCTTAATTTTTTAATAAAATTTGATGGGATAAGTAGTTTTTTATGCCGCGAACAGACAGACCAACAGACATACAGACAGACCGAGGAAATTGACAAAACATATTTCTCCGCATCTAGGAACCTTGAAACGTAAAGATCTGAAAAAATCTTGGAGGGTGACTTTTTCACGATTACAATACTTCCCTTTTACGAGGGAAGTAAAAATGTGTCAATTTGACGATTAGAAATGTGTCAATGTCGCATTTCCAATCTTTTGCTGCAATCGATTCCTCATATTTTTTTAAATATAATTGGAGAATTTTAGAACTTAAGATATTTTACTTACTTACTTACTTATTTTTTAAACAAAGGAACAGTACTATCGATGATTTTTTAAATTCAACAAATAATAATAATTAACGAATTTATAACAAATTTTGTATATAGGGGTAATTTGATTTGCAAAATTCATTATCACTGTCCGTTTATTATAATTTTTCTTAGAAAGTTGCTAGCTCTAGCTATGTTTATGAAGTTAATAAAGCAAAAAAATACTGTATTTTTATAGCACTTCATGATGTTGATCAATGACAACATTTGATTGTAGTATTCTGTTAGCAAAACACAACATAAAGAAATTTCATAGCAAAGCTCAGACGGTTACGGTTACGATAACTTAAAGTATTCAATCATCTAGCATGAATTCCAGTTTATTATCTTTCCCAAAAACTATGTGCAAACATTACCAGACTCCTTTTCAATCGAAATATTCCTGTAGTAATTGACGGTCAATAGTTTAACTTGTGCAAAATAAAGGCAAATATCTTACATGCT
The DNA here is from genome assembly GCA_030620095.1 of Kuschelorhynchus macadamiae. NCBI lineage: Eukaryota > Metazoa > Arthropoda > Insecta > Coleoptera > Curculionidae > Kuschelorhynchus > Kuschelorhynchus macadamiae. Next base: position 66,287 of record JAUTXW010004309.1, on the reverse strand, counting down.
TTAATGCCGGTATCTACCCAATTTCTTCTAAACATGAATGATCTACTTTCGCCTACCATCAAAAAACCTCGTCAATCTCAAGGTCTATAAAGCTGTCCCACAAACTATCCTCCAACGCCCACATAATTTGAATTCCTGAGGTCAAATATTCAATAGCCTTATGTTATTACCATAATTACTTTATCCATTTATACATCTCAGCCAGATTCTGAAATCCTCTCTGTTAAACTATTAACCCTTAACATCTTCATCAATATCCAGAGAAAAGCCCTTTTTCTGATAGAGAATCCAAAAACGGCAAGAAAGCTTCATTTACTGAAGCACCTTCAAATAGTTGATGATTTTTCCCTTTCCTACAAATACTACCACGGAATCTCTTCTACAAAAACCCCATTTTTTCAAAGTCATATAACGAACTTAACATCGTAAAATGTAAGTTCGCAATAACTGTGACATCAGTAACTTACGCAACAAGAATGTATTCTTAAAATATACAAATTTTGTTGTTTATTGCACTTCACGCAAGATACAAATATGCCATTGAATGTCTCGCTAAAAAAACAGGATGCAAAAATTACATTTGGCGTTCATGGTACACTTTCGTACGTATACGGACCCACATAGTGCCAGCAAGGTGAATAATTCATTCATGGCAATTATTGTGTCTAAATGTAGATACAATGAGGGTAGTGGGCATATATTTTGTGTTTTGTTATATTTTGTTTTAGTAAAGGTAAGCAAGAATTATTAGTTAAGCCTGCCTACTGCTTAGTGGGTACAAGGTCACGTCGAGTAGCACCTTGCGCAAACTGAATAATTTTATTATACAGGAGGGTATAGCGGCGCTCGTTTCGCATCATGTTTATTGAAAATGCCATTAACATGCTGGATTCTTTATCTTATTTTTAAAGGAAGTAAAATAAAAAATATGTTTTTATAAATTTTACATCTGTTCTTTTTATCAGCGGCGGTGTATAAATTTCCAATATACTGTAAATAAATACAATGGACAAATAAATCACCACATAAATCAAAATTATACAATTTTTCATATCTATTATTTAATTTAATTTTTATACAGGCATACGGAAAAAATTATATAGTATATTGTAGCCGAAATAATTTAGTAAAATTTTTATATGTATTTTTTCAATAGAATGTGACTCTAAATACTAAATATAAAACACTTTGCTTCCTATTACCGAATATTTTCAGTAAAAGCTTCTTAGGAAAAATTATAATTAACATAACTATATATATTCGTAAAACTAGGTTCTTATAAAAATATATATTAATGGTTAAAAAATAATTTAGAAAATGCCATTTATTATATAGTTTAGTAAAATATTCGAAAGTTTTTTCTAAATCTTCCTAAATTAAATATTAGATTTCAATAAACACATGGTACATTCAACTAAGCTTAAAAAATGTTTGCTAATATTAGTTATTAAAGATAACTATACTGCTTTTCTAAAATGTTTGGTGAACATTAAAAAGAAAAGTACTAATTTAGGCAGTTAATAAAAAAGTATGGCAATTTTTAAAATTAGGCTTGGAAGAATGTCTAATATTATAATCAAACTACAATATAATTATTACAAAAAGTCTTTTTTTCTACAATGTTATTGTACATATTTGAGGTCCGAAATTGGCGATATTTGAAATTCCACGGTAGAGAGCGCCCCGGCGCTGTTGTTAAACACACGGCGTTTGTGAGTTTTTTCTGTCGATTTCCTTGTTTTTATTTATGAAGACCTGGCACGAAATTTGTATTGGATGAAGAAGACTGTGTTTCGTTGATTGCTTGTTGATGTGATGTGATTATGTCTAAATATTATGTATATTAATAAGGTTTCGGTTAATTTTGGAAAAATATAATCATGGGGAAGGGAAGTTAGGTAACATATTAAGTAAATGGGGGTTAGCTGGTTTACTAACTGTATGTGAAGGTAAGCTTTTTGTATCTTATCAATAATATTGGAGGTAAAATTAAGCAAATATTATATTTTAAATTTAACTTTTCTGGGTATTTAGCTAGGATTTGTTGGTTATCATAAAAAAATACAGAGAAATAATCTGGGGATAATAATGGTGCTAGAAGAAGACAGAATATGCTTTATTTTATCACATTTTGTATAGTGAAAATACTTTTCACTAAGTTCACTAACCTAAACTCACCTAAATTTGTTTGGCCAAAAGAATAATTAGAATTATTTTGTCACTAAAGGCTTAAGAAATTCTAGAAGAATGGAAAAAGAAGGTGTATTCTGTTCCCCGATAACTTTAAATTTTATACAGTTATTCAAGGCCAAAAGTTTTGATTTAATGGGAGGCAAAATTACCATTGAAAAGGGGGATGAATATGTTTTTCGTCACACTTGCTCAGAAAGTTCACTTTTTGACCACAAAGTAGCACAGCAAAAGTTGCCCTTTCCAAACGACCCGTACTTTTCTTCCCTAGGGAGGGAAAGGAACAATGTAGATATATTACTTATATTTTGTATAGCGTATAGCTTAGTGCCGTGTCAAAGTTGTATTTCAATATAATCATAACCAAGAAAAGAAATAATTCATTGTTTTCATGTATACGAAAATTATATTTTCTGTTTTTGATATAAAGATTGTCTTGCAAAGTGCAGCAGAGTTACGAGAGAGATGTATTGTATTGCTATCTCATCTCTAGCAGCATCTGATTGACTACCACCTCTTTCCTACATTTTCGATAATTATTATTACAGTTTATAATCAGTTTGGATTACAGCATAATATTTTTAAGGTTTAATATTTAGTTTTAAGAAAAAATTGTATTTTTAACGGCACAATATATATTTTTTCTAATACAATAATGTATTATAAGTTTTAAAATATAGGATAGTAGGAGTATCTATATTCCATTTTAAGGCAAACCCAAGTTAATAAAGGTTTCTAAAAATAGTTTTAACCGTTAATAGTTTATTAGTAAATAATTCAAAACAGTATAAATAAGTTGAAATAAGCTACATAATATTATTTAATGTGTTTTTTATTTTTAAACGAAGCATTGTGACTTAAGTATACTATATTTTTTGCACGCCTTTTAAAAATATTTAGTTAGGTAATTAAATTATAGTTAAAGGTAATATTTATTTTGTTATGTTTGTAATATTTTTCTTTCCGTGCAGAGCTGAGATACTGAATACAAAAATGTATTTAAAGTAAAATAATCAGTACTGTAGTAAGTATTTTACATAAGTACTTTTGAATAAGCGTTACTTGAGACAATGTGCTCAGTACTTTTTTAGAAAAGTACTTGTACTAGTACTTTACATTTTAAATTTTTGTTAAGTATTAATTATTTCTTTAAAGATATACTGCAAAATTTTACTCTACTTACAGTACTTAAGTATTTTAGTACTTAAGTACTTTTAGTTCAGTATTTATAAATATTATGTTCTTTTCGAAAGCAGGTACTTCATTATTAAAAAGACTTAAGTAGTTCATATTCATATAAGTAATTTAATAAATACACACTCAGTTTTCGCAGACTTTTTATATACACCGTGTACCACATAAAAGTACCCACTATACTATTTGGAAATCCGTAATAGAAAAGTTTCTTTACATTATTTTAAAATGTTTCCCTTTATACATATCAACTATAAAATTTTTAATAACACCCTGTATTTTTGTCCATTATTTGATTCCTTGTCAAAAAGAAACATAAGTACCAATTTAAACTATAGTCAATTTCTGCGTAGTTTCCGAGAGAAATAAGGTTATGTGTGATTTTTTGAAAACTGGAGCTATTTTTAAAATCACTATAAAAAATAGCAAAAATCTAAAATTGGGCGTTTAGGTGGTAATTTTCAGTTTATAAAGCATCAATGCATATACGGAATACAAAATTTTTGTCCACACCTATACAGGGTGGTCATGATACGAAATCAATCTTGCATCTTTTTAAAGTGAAAAAGTCGACTTTTTTAAATAGATGTTTTTTAATTATGCGAATGGTCATAAAAATACCTATTTTTTCATGTTCTATACCTAAATTCAGTGGTTACAGAGAAAATCGTAATTTAAGAGAAAATTTCAATTATTTCTTGAATATTGTGATGCTGCATATAGAGTTGCCAACCGTCCTCCAGCCGGGAGGACAGACCTTCTTTCGGCTAATATGTCCTCTGTCCTCCACAGCTACTGTGGAGAACGCTATTGGTCCTCCTTAAAGTTCCGACATTTCAAATTCTATATAATTCAACCAAATCAAAATTAAAAGTAATGAACATATTCTTATATTAATTTTCTTAAAACAACAAAACTATTTTAAATTTTTTTATAATGATAATATAAAGGATACTATAGCTTGACTTTTTATACAAAAATAGTTAACACATATTTAAATAAGGCCAGTAAATGTAAATCGATATCATAATTTTTGCTGATTTAATGAAAATAGTTCATCATGAGATTTTCGAAAAATCTGGCAAAAGCAAATAATGATTGACCACCTAAAGAAAACCAGGCTATTAATGCAATACTATTGCAATCATTGAGTCACTGGCATTTTCGTACATTTTCGTTGATCAAAATTTGGCTGACAACCTGGAATTTGTATTGGTAATGCGGAAAAGTGAATTTTTATTAGTTTCAATGTTCGTCTGGGTCAAAAATACTTTAGTATTATGTATTACAACAATTTTATCAATATAAAACCAATGTTTTTTGCTTTTCTGATAATTTTATTGTTATTTTTTCAGTTTATAAAAATAACATCTGAAATTGTGTAAAAAGGTTTTTTTTGCAATACTTTAACTTAAAATAAACTTCCTAAGGGACCTTAGATAGAGTAAGGAATTTTATATACTCCTTCTGTTTGGAAAGGTACATCTTTCGGGGATCGCGAGCATTTTTCAATCTTCTTATGTGTATGTATATGATTTTACGTATGTTGGACCGCCGAAATAATCATCCTATTTTGTCTGTAGTGCCATGAATGTAGAAAAGAACAACACTCCCTAAGGGTGGCTCCTTATCATCCTCCTTTCGCTGGGTTGGATTCCTACATCTTTTAACTGAACGCGTAATATCTTCAGTGCAACAGCCATTCCCTCTCAAAGCTTCAGTCAGTTTCGCTCTTTCTGATGTTAGAGAATCTTGATCAGAAATCGAAATGGCTCTTAATACTATATAGTTAAAAACCGATCTCTCTTGTGGTGGATGGCGGTCAGGGGCGTGCGATGAAATTTTAAGAAAGGGAAGCAATTTTTAGAAACTTACCTATTTGTAATGCAATTTGATTCTTCGATCATTTGTTGCAAATTCGTCAATGACGTCATCATAAAAACGTCGATGCTCCGACATATTTTGGAGAAGTTTATTTTCAATGGACAACAGCGATGTATGCGAAAGTCTCTCCTGCCCCGTTGAATTTCCCACGTAATTTTAAAATTACGTTCTACTGATGAACTTGTGGCAGGTATTGTCAATACTAATTTACACAATTTCGACACTTCGGTGTAGGCATCTTCCAGCTCCTTGTCTTTTAAAAATTGCATTAGTTCCTTAGCGTTATTTTTTGCGCTAATGTCATCAGTTTCGTAAATCACTTTTAGTTCAGATCGCAGTCACACTCAGTCGAAGAACTGGCCATAATGAAGAAGAAGAGATTTAAACGCATCTTCTGGAAAAGTTTTTCCTTTAAAATGCATCAAAATTGCAGAGCTCGAGGAATTTAAAATCATTTAAACCATTAAATCTACAGTTTATTTGTTGCTGAATTTGATCTATTATTTCATAAAAGAGGCGTCTGTATGATGTTTGAACATCTCTCACCTTGCCTGTTCGAAGACGCTTGGCTTGTGGCTTTACATTTAACGTCATCGTTTTCTCAAAAAATAGGTCAAAGTCATCTCTTTTTTGAGTTAACATGGTCAATATCATTTGTTTTAGTTTGTAATATATTAAAAACATTGTCCGAGAATGGAAATATTTCTGAAAATATGTTCAACAAATAATTAAAATTAAAATCTCGTTTCAAACAGTCCAAAACCTCCCTCGAACTATTTATTGCTTCTGAGTCCCACGTTTCATTGTTTTCTATTATATTCTCAAATAGTTCAATCAGTGATTCACGATTTTCAGATACTCTTAACACAAGTCTTCCATTATAGTTCCACCTAGTAGGAGCTACTTTGGGCAATCGTTTGTGGACAATGGAGTCCAAAGCTTGTGTACGTTTTGTTGACTTGGAAAAAAAAGCAGCCATGCCACTTAAAGTAACGAAAAATACTTTACACTCTTTAATGTGATTGACGGACTGGGATAAAACTAAATTTAATTTATGAGCAAAACAATGGACAAACACAGCACTTGGGAAAGTTTCTCGAACTTTAGCTTGCAGACCCCCTAATTGTCCTGCCATCACTGCAGCTCCATCATAGCTTTGAGCAACTAATTTTTTCTCTCCATTAATTTCTTTAGTAACGTTATAAACTACGGTATAATGCATCTCCTGTACGATTTTCGGACACATTCTTAAAACCTAAAAATCGCTCTTGAATACTTCCGTCTGTTTTAACGTAGCGTATTACTATAGATAATTGGCTAAAATTAGTGATATCAGTTGTTTCGTCCAGAACAATAGCAATGAACCCTCGCCTCGCCAATCTCCTGCTTAAGTCTTTTTAGAATAATGGTTGCAACAGCGGATATTAAATAATTCTGGATTCGATTCGACGTTCCGCGAAAAACGCTAGACTCCTCTAAATGATTTTTAAAGCAATCATCATATTTAGCCATTAAACTAAGTAAATCTTGAAAATTTCCTCTATTTGAACAAACCCTTGTTTCGTCATGACCTCTAAGTCCCAATTCGTGCTGTCCGAGAAAACAAACAACATCGATAAGTCTTCTTAATATTTGCCTATTTTTGTCGACTAGTTCATTGTGTTGGCGGTGACTAATTTCCAACTGTTTATTAAAGGCGTGTTCAATTCTGGCTTTGCCGAAGACTTTTTCTTTTATGACGGCCTGTAAATGCGCTTTAGACTTAATATGTCTTTTTACAGCTTTATGGAAATTGTTTAAATCGGAAAAACCAGTTTTATTCCAGAGACCTTTTTCATTTTCAAAAAGTAAACATGGCCAACAAAATAATTTTCTTATATTTTCACACCCTGTTAGCCATTTAAATTGTTCGTATTGTTTTTCCGGATAAAAATGTCTAATACAGTTTTTCATTTTTGTGGTTAAATTTTTCATAGGCGGTTTTGCCCTTCCTTTGGAAATTATTTGAAGCTTATCAGCGAAGTTTAATGTTGAAAATCACTTTATTAATAAGAAACACACGACACATTCACACACACTCTTCTTACTAAATTCTCCAACATTTTCAACGTTATTACCGACAACCGATGTTGACGGTATTTGCATATCCACGTCCGTATTATTGTCTCCACCATGTACGACGCGACGTACGTATCACACAACACACGGATAACCGTTCAAACAAAGAACCTACTCCAACGATAGCTTCCACCACCACTTAAAGCACGCGACTGAAATGCAAAAATTGCAAACAGCCGGTGGAAAGTTCAATAACCTCTGGCTCGATTCACAGGAAATTAAGCATACAGGACTTGGCTGCAGAGAAGCTAGCGGACCGCATAGGTTCTATTCGATATTCTATTGTAGCTGGGTGGGAGTCAAGGCAGCATTTATTATGGGTTTGGTAATTAAGATAATATTTTAGCATTTTACATTATAGAAGATGTTTTGTAATTTTTTTTTTGGGAAGCACTGCTTCCCTTGCTTCCATGGGGCTGCACGCCCCTGATGGCGGTGGGAATTTGTATTTAAGTATCTATTTGTATGCGACGATTTTCTATACACAGAATGTCCTTTTAAACAAATACATCTAGAAAGGGAATCGTTCCATTAGATTCAATTTCCATGGTGAATTTAATATTGTGATATTGTTGATTAAGGTGGTCCAGAAATATGAGGAGATTTTCCTGTCCATGAGGCCAAACAACAAAAGTATCATCTACATACCTGAACCTTAGGTTAAAGCAATATCCTCAAAGGCCTCCATAACGATATTCTCTATCACAGGTGATAGAGTAGATCCCATAGCTGCCCCTGAGGTTTGTTCATAAAAAGTTTCTTGAAAAATGAAATAAGTAGATGTAAGACAAGCTTCCACTAGGTCTATTAAGTTATTATCAAGATTATTATGTTCCAATATGTCTGATATAATGGAAATTGAGTCGTTAACAGGAACATTTATTTACATTGATTCTACATCGAAACTGACCAAAATATCTTCCGGATCCATCTGGATTGCCTTAAATTTTTCCTCGAAATGTGCAGACTTTTTTATAAATGAATCCGTTTTTCCAGTAAATGGATTAAGAAAATTTGAAAGATATTTACCTAATTTGTATGTGGGCCAGTATATTGTCTTATAAACGAAAGATTAGTCTATTGTCCCATGAACGAAAAATTAGAGAATCCCTTGAAATTTTCAGACATACAAAAATCTTCAACAGAGATACTGGTTACGGTTTACATCACACGTGGAAACCAATCTTAACACATGGTCACGATTCGGCGAGCAAAAGTCAGGTATAAAAGCCCGCCTGAATCTTTCCGAGCTCATTCAGTGTTAATATCTCGTGGAGTAAAGATTCCTGACGATGCCTCGTGCAATCGAAGCCGGGCAGTAATTCCAATTTGACACGGTCTAATGCCAAGAACCACGATTTCTTAAAACCCATAGTTTCCTAGTGGCCTAAAATGCTATTTTCTAATTAAGCTCTTATAAATACACAAAAACTATCCTATATTTTGGTCTTATATTAACTTTAATCTACTAATGTTAGTGAATCATCATTTAATTGTGACAATTGTAAGAACTTGAAGGTGGTTATACTCTTAATAAAACAAAAATTTGTTTAGTGAAATAAAACACCTTTTTCTCACTTTAGTTACATAAAGCTTTTAAAAATATACTAAATATATGTTGTATCCTCATTTTATGTTAAATTTATTCTACTAATATTGGCGGAATACCAGTTGAATGATAATATTGCTTTAAATGAAACCTATTTCAAATAATGAAATTATTATGCCGCTGCATTAAACAAACTAAGGGCGACCATGGAATAATGAAAGATGCTAAACTAGTAATGGCGAACACACGATATCGGTCATGATTTTTAATTAGTTTTGACAGCAAAGAAAATAAATTGCATGCCACAAATGTGGATTCAGGGCTGAAAAAATACGGATTGTGTAGTGTGTGTAAAGAATATTTAGACATTGAAAAATACCATCACCTGCTTAGTTATTTGCCACAATTGGTTGAAGATGTTACTTTTAAAGAAGCGTCGAATGTAACACTAATTAGAGGAATTCAAGAACATATACTAAAATATTTAAACAATTTTAAGAGGATATCTAAATTAAAATTAAACAAAATTGTTTCTAAATATTTTATCTATTTTGTTAAACACAGTCATTTGCATTTTATAGTCCTCTTTATTCTCCATTAGAGCAAATAGAATTTTTGTTAGAATTTGAAAAACATATTAATTTAGTTCTGGATAATTCTTCCTAATTTTGTGAAATAAATAAAATGTGTGAACAATATATTTAAGAAATTTATTTTCGTACGGAAAACAACACTAATAATAACCTAATGTCATATTTTGAGAATCTGAAATGATAGGTCAGGAAAATTTCTAGTGTAATTTTCCCATTTTTTTTCGTTGTCATAGTAATGATTCAAAATAAAAGCTTCACCCGATTGGTTAAAAATGTAGGTTCGAAATTTTGAAGAAAAGCGTTTATAATACGTGCTTGATGTGGTCTCGCATTGTCTTCGATAAATATAAAACTGCAATGGTGCCACATCTTCCCCAAGCATTATTTCATTTAAAATATACACGAACGAGATATTAATGTTTATTTTTGTGGTTTTGTATATGTCACTTTTTAATTTGTTTATTCAAAATCCTGGATTTAATTAAATTTTTCAACAGAATTCATTTTGTTTATCCGCAGGCGTAAAATAGCTGTAATGCAAAATATCAGTAATTTCTAAAAAAAAACATTTTCTTGGACCCTGTATATTCCGGTAGACAGAAAGTACAATAATGAATCAAAAATCAATTTATAGAGAACACAAAAGCAGGTAATTGTTACTTGTCAAATTTTGGAGAAAACTCAAAGCTTTACCCTGTATATTTTAACATAAAACGTCATGTAAATTGATAAGCCCAAGAACTGATGGCGAATGTAAAATAAGAACTCCTAAATATCTTGACTTGTTAACAAGAAAAACAGCTTCGAAATAGAATCAAATTTTGCGTGGAACCTTTCAAATGACGTTCAGTATATAATTTAAATTGGTTTTAAATAACAACTTTTTATATGGTTATATTGGCGTAGCTCCATCCCTGCTAAGATTTATTTATACTACACTACACCAAAACTTGTTACGTTTTGGACGCGCGTTTCGCTAGCCAAGTTAGCATCATCAGCAGATGATATAAACTAAAGTAACTTATTCTAACCGAGACTATTTATAGGTAAATGTGGTCACACTTGGTTGCACCCGACTGCACCGTTGTCATGTAAGAGGGGACAATAGGGAATAGGCCCTCTGTCTTTATTTAGTGCTTTCTTACCACATTTAACTATTTCTGTAGTCTCAAATGCATCCAGTAATCTATTATTAGATACATTATTAATTAACTTAAGATTATTTATTCCTATTTGGTGATTGTGTTCCAAAGCATGTTGGGCAACGCTTGACTTTTCTGTTCTTTCGCATCTTAAATGTGCTATGTGTTCTTTAAAACGAATGTTTATGGAGCGTTTAGTTTGCCCAACATATTTTAGATCGCAGTCATTACAGCTAATTTCATAGATGCCACTCCCGTCCTTCAAGTCGACTTTGTCTTTAGGGTTTCCAAGAAGTTTTTTCAAACTGTTCTCCGTTTTGTAGGCTACTCTAAAACCTATGTTTTTAAATACTTTTTTTAGACCTCTCGTATATCTGGGATCATATAGTATTACTATGAACCTATTGGAAGCCTCAGGTGCTTGAAGAGTAGTGGCATCTTTTAACATTTTTTTATGCTTGTGTCTATTTATTTAATTTATGTACAAAATTATCATTATATCCATTACTTGTAGCTATATTCTTAATTCCATTCATTTCATTGTTAAAACGTTCTTTCATTAAAGAAAAATTTATAACTTGTGAGTTAAGAAATAAAATGCTGCCATTTTGTGTTGACGGCAATGAAATGAATCGGATGTTATATACCTATCAGTATTAGTAAATTTCCTATAAATATCAAATTGTAATTTATCCTTATTTCTAATAACTAACGTGTCGAGAAAAGGTAAATGCCTATTGCTCTCCTTTTCTTACGTAAAATTAATGGAAGGGTATTTATTGTTTAATGTTTTTAAGGAAGTGTCCAAATTTTCTGTTTTAGTATCAAAAATAGCAAATATATCGTCTACGTATCTGTGCCACACCCTTGGGAAATACTTGAGTTCTTTTTTGAATTGGGTTTCTACTCTACCCATAAACAAATTTGCAAAGAACGGAGCTAAGTTCCCTCAAGTTGTTTATAATATTTATTGTTGAACTGAAAAAAATTTTTAGTCAAACGTAATTTTGTGAGAAGCAAATATTCATCAATAATTTATTTCTTCAAATTATTGAATTCAAGTAGTTCCTTTAGATGCTCTAAAGCTAGCGGTATGGATACACTAGGAAACAATGAGCTTACATTAAAAGATATTAAAATTTCATTTTCTTTTAAGTGAATATTCTTAATTTTATCTAAGAATTCTAACGAGTTAGTAACGTCAAAGTTATCGTACGAGATATTTAATTTGCTGAATTCTTCTACTAACCATATTGAAATATTGTATGATAGTGAACCAACAGCTGAAACAATAGGTCTCAGGGACTTCCCAGGTTTATGGATTGGAAGGCAATACAGTTTAGATAACTGTGGGTTACTATGTGTTAGTTTGAATTTTAGTTTATCGGACACAAGGTTTTTACACTGTTTTTAGGTACTTTTTACTCTGTTATCATTTTTGATAACGGGTTTTTCTCAATTAAATCTGCTGATGACGCTAACTTGGTTAGCGAAACGCGCGTCCAGAACGTAACAAGTTGTGGTGTAATATGGTTAGAACTCTTGTGTTGTGATACCTTTATTTATAATTAGATTATGTACGAGTGTATGTAGTTTAATATATATTTATATTATCAGTATATTATACAGGATGGTCCAAAGTTCTGAACTTGGTCTTCCTTATAAATACTAAAAAAAATTGCGGATATTTGTAATGAGAATATTTGTTATAGTGGTAATACTTGAAAATACATTTTTAAATCTTGCAGAGATGATAGGTTCTAGATGATAAACTACAGCTTTTACGTATCCCCAAAAAAAAATTCATGGCGGATGGCGGTAAGATCTGGGGACTTCGGTAGTAAGAAATAGGCCCTCCGCGAATCTGCAATGTTCATCCAACCAAAGGCTAAAATTTCGCTTACATTGTTCACTTTACCATTCTGCTCGAAAAGCATTTTCAAATGAATGTGCTGAGCTAGAGGGTGGCCCACGTAAGATTACAAAGTACCTTATCTAGAAACTATAGGAATTATGAAAAAAACTTAAACATAAAAGTTTATAGATGTAAAACAAAGATGTATGTTATAATATTTTTGTATATACAGGGTGAGTTGCTTTCCCTGGGCTACTATCAACTTCGTTATTTTAAATGGGTTGCAATATATATTTTTACCCTTTTAAATTCTATAATGAATAGCTGGAAAAAGTGCCCAAAATGTAAAATTTTAAATGGCAATATCAAGAAAACAAACGAATTTGTGCATACTAGAATTCATTTTAACATTTAAAGACGTAAAAATACATAGGGTGTCTCACGAAGTTGATAGTGGCCCAGGAAAAACGACTTACCCTGTATATACAGGAATATTATAAAATAAAACTATAGGAATAAACTTTTATATTTAACTTTTTCCGCAACTCCTATAGTTTTCCAGATAAGGTACTGGGTTATCTTACCTGGGCTATCCTGTACATTTTCGAATAGAACTGGTAATTCAGTATTAACCACGCGGCTATTGCTACTGTGTACGCATTTCTCTTTCTGGGGAAAACATTTTTGAAATGCATGTTTTTTTACCTTCGACGCACTCCAGCCGCTAAGTTGGAGAAAATATCTGGTTATAGGTCGATACCTGGTTGACCGATACGATAAATGGGCACTTCTTGATTTCGGTGAGTCTCAGCCACCACTGGCGTCCGATATGGACACTTTTTTGAAACCCCGTGGAAAGAAAGTGCAGGTCGTTATAGTTAATTATTTGATATGAGGCATTTTTTACGGATTTCTTGTCCAAAAATTTCGGGCAAGTTACATAACGGGAAATATCGGAGCACGGTATGTCGCTTAATGCACCTGACCACCTTGAACCGGTAATACGGGGGTTCGATAGGGAATATAAAAGAGATTCAAAATCATAGATAGGTATATGATGCTTATTATACCCCAAACGCCGAGAAAGCGGTCGAAATTCAAAAAAACTAAAAAAATTACAATTTTCGCATATTTTGTTATTTCTTTGGAAAAGAGTAAAGAAGAGCTGGAAGAGTTTCTGTAGCCCCAAAGTTCCCCCAAGGGATTGAAAAACCCTATCGTTAAATTTACTCTTCGGTATATACAGGGCGAGTCATTTAGAAATAACATTGCAATTGTTTTCCATATATTCCACTAGTGTTTTACGTTTGGCGCTGCAGCATCTGAACGGTTGATCTTGATACATAAAATAATTACAAAAATAAACGTCCACATTTCGTCTAAAGACTGGTGAAACATTCAGCTCGATTAGTGTTAATTGTTAATTTTGAGACATTTTTGAATTGTAGCTTGGACGAATTATGTTTCCCATTCTTTAACCCTTCGTAGAGTCGTATCGGTACCCCCTGTGATAAAAACGATTAAAAAAGTTCCATCTTTTTGCTACAAGGCATGGATTTACAATTTTTTATCCGAAGTCGAAAAATTGTGTAAAAAGCAACTTTCAAATAAAAATGTGCTCATTTTCCATTTTTTAAGAAATTTACCACTTTTTCAAGGCTTTGCCAGCTGTGTCTTTGACTGACATATCAGGAGCGATTCCTGTGACAACTTGTAGAGCTTTTGTGGTGCGGTCCGATATGCGCTGCCACCCTTAGTAGTATTTTTCTTTGAACTCGTTCTAAATTTGTTTTTTGCAGCTTAACGCTTATATCTTGTGCCAAACAGGGGCGGCATACAGAATAATGGAAAGGGCAACACCTTTAAGAACTGCTCTCTTTTCACTTCGCGATCCTCCTATGTTTGGCATTAGTTTACACAATGACGTTAACCTTTCCTCAGATTTTTTGGTGCAATGTAGTTCACGTAATCTTCAAATGCTCGGTGACTTCCTAAAAATACACCAAGGTATTTCACTGCTTTGCTTTAAACGCCACTGTTTTGTTTTTACTGCCCTTCAAGATTAATGCTTTAGTTTTTTCTAGTGCCAGTCCCAGTTCATGGCAATTCAGCCATCTATCGGATATACTACTACTAATTCTTCTCCCAGATCTTGCCCTAGGACTCTGTCATGCAGTACATTCCATAAAGTTGAGCCCGACTTGGAGCCCTGCGGTACCACACACGTCATATCCTTCTTTGCTCGCACTATTGTTAATTTTCTGTTTGTGAAATAGCTCACTACCTGGCTTAGTAAGTATTCCAAGGTTTCCCGTCATCTCAGTTCTTCTATAATATAGCTCCACGTGGCCATATTGAAGGCATGTCTGATATCTATCATAATTAGTGCACTCCATCATTCTCGTGTGTGTCTCACCGTGTTCAACACCGCCATGAAGGTTTGTACTGTTGATCGTCTTCTTCTGAAGCCAAGGAAATTTTGTGGGAAGTCCCATCAGTCTTCTATCTCGTTTTCGAGATTTTCTCGTATCATGGCTTCAAACAGCTTTCCCATGGTGTCCAACAAGCAGACCGGTCGAAAGGCTGATATACTCTCGAGACATTTTCTCTTTTTTTTTTCACCTTTTCTATTTTCCAGCTGACTGGGAACACCTAAGTCCAATGCATTTTCTGGGAGAAACATATTGAGACTCTTTTTGAAGAAACCAAAGACCAAAACGTGTTCGGGACCTAAAGTTTATTTTATAACATTTATATTAAATAACACCATATATTTTTAAAAAGGCATCGGCATTTCAATTATGGAGTAAAATACAGGGCGTTCCATTAGACTGACTGACTTAGACTTCGAAGAAAATGCGTTAAATTTTATCACTTGAGAATGAACCACGTCTTGTAAGTTCAAAGAACTTATCACAACATTTATTACTAATAAATATTATAATTTCTAAAGGACCCTATATAAAATATTAAACCGTGGTATATGTCCACAATGAAGTAATTCCAAAACTGTTTAATATACAGGGTTTTATTAAAAATATAGGATTTTGCTGTGCCCCGACTTTGGGAAGCGCCCTGTATAATACAAAATATTTTTAGATTTAGTGGATTTATCTTGGTTGCTACAGCCCATTATAAATATGTGCTACTTCTTTATAGTATTCATAAGAAAAACCTAATTCAGCAGACAAGCAGTCTCTATTGTATGTACGGACGCGATATGCAAAAGAATAAAATATTTTTGAGGTGAAAATGCCAAATGCGATTTTGGCGAAACAATCAGCAAAACTGTTCTTTTCAGAACGACAGTAGTGAACGGATGTACACCCGGAATGAAAACACATTGTATTTTTCCATCCGTGAAGGAGTAAAAATCAACACATATATGTTTTATATATAAAGAGATATATATATATATATATATATATATATATATATATATATATATATATATATATATATATATATATATATATATATATATATATATTATTTCTAGTATATATATATATATATATATATATATATATATATATATATATATATATATATATATATATATATATATATATATATATATATATATATATATATATATATACAGGGTGATTCAGAAATAAGTACCAAAAATTTGCAGGTATGTAAACCTTGACGAAATATAAAAAAAAGTTTATATAATTTTTCTCTAAGCCTCACCGTTTAGAATATACAGGGCATTAAATATGTGTGATAAAAAAGACATTTAAATATGTAATATCTGTTAGGAGAGAGATATCAATTTCAATTTTGGAACATGTTATCAGTACATGTAGACCCATTAACCCAATAAACGACAACCTTATGGGTCACTTCAGAGGCGTAGAACAGGGATATATGTCTCGCATTTATGCTCATATCTTTTTACCACTCGGTATATTGTCTATTTTTATTATAAATTTTTATAGCTTAGTTTTTTCACTAAAAATTATTGCTCTTAAAATTTTTTCATACGAGCTGTCGTTTCGGAGTTTTAGTCGAGTTAATGCGTCAAAACCCTTTAGGATACAACATTATTTAAGTATTTCCATTATTCATAACAAAATGTATGCAAGCCATGGCTGAATAATTTTAGCAATTAATAAAGATGTAACAAAATCATGTGCGAATAACGTTTTATTAACTTAAGATAACAAAATACATAAAATGAGAAAAATAATTCAGAATATTACAACAAGTGTTTAAAATGTCGTCCTTCAACTTCTATACATTTTTCAGCATATGTGATCAGTTTCCATGTAATAGCACTTAGCATCTGCCTGGAATTAGATAACTCAAAACAAGCATCTTTTATTCTTTGGGTTAGTTGTTCAGGTGTGGTAATTGGAACTGAATAAACATTTTCCTTTAAAATACCCCAAACGCTGTAATCTAATGGGTTGAGGTCGGGCGAACGAGGCGGCCAATGAATAGGCGCATCAATTCCGCGACCTATCCATTTATGAGGGAAATTAACATGTGGCCAAGCCCTAACTTCTCTTGAGTAATGGGGCGGCGCGCCATCTTGCATGAACCACATATTATATCGTTGTAAAACAGGGACATCATCAAGCAGTTGAAAAAAATTATTTCTCAAAAACTCCAAGTAGTTCTGACCATTCAAGTAAGGCGGCAAAAACCAAGGTCCAATAAAATTACTTCCAATAATACCCGCCCAAACGTTTATTTTAAACTGATGCTGGAAGCTTGTAACATGTGTGGAATGGGGATTATCCTCCGCCCATACATGCGCATTATGCATATTAAAAATTCCGTTTCGGGTAAAACAAGCTTCATCAGTAAATAAAACGAATTCAGGAAAATTATTATTTTCTTGATACTTCTGAAGGTACCACTCACATAAATCAACCCTGGGCTGAAAATCCGTTGGCAGTAATTCTTGTACCTTTTGCTTATGGAAAGGATGCAAACCCATATCATTCAATGTACGCCACGTTGAACTTGGGAAATTCCAGTTTGAAGAGAAATTCTTCTGGTACTTGTCTCAGGATTGATCTCAAGCAAGTTTAAAATATTTGCTTCGTTTCCAAGTGTTCTGGTAGAAACATGTTGCCCACGCCTATGTGCGGCAGATTTAAATGTGCCTGTCTCCCTTAGACGACGATCAACCGAAATAAAAGTTCTCCTGTTTGGAATCTGTCGTCGTGGAAATTTTTCAGAATATCTCCTGACAGCCATTTCTGAATTTCCGTTGCATTCTCCAAGGACTAAGTGCATGTCTGCATATTCATTATTAGTATAAACAATCATAATTATTTAAAAGTATGAGCAAACAATTTTTTATGAACTGACAACTAGACAACCAAATTATTGAAATATGACAAGATCATTCATTTTCGTTTGCCAGAGATAAGTCATGGCTTGCTTCAATTTCATTGTGGATATTAGAAATACACACATATTAGTGTATCCTAATAGGCCAATCAATAAAGATTTTTTGTGACAAAAATACTACCTGAATATCAACTGTGCGACTATTTAAAAGACATTCTTTATTAATTTATTTATCTTTATTAATCGCTAGAATTATTCAGCCATGACTTGCTTACATTTTGTTATGAATAATGGCAATACTTAAATAGTGTTGTATCCTAAAGGGTTTTGACGCATTAACTCGACTAGAACTCAGAAACGATAGCTCGTATGAAAAAATTTTAAGAGCAATAATTTTTAGTGAAGATACTAAGCTATAAATATTTTTAATAAAAATAAGCAATATACTGAGTGGTATATATATATATATATATATATATATATATATATATATATATATTACATATTTAAATGTCTTTTTTATCACACATATTTAATGCCCTGTATATTCTAAACGGTGAGGCTTAGAGAAAAATTATATAAAACTTTTTTTTATATTTCGTCAAGGTTTACATACCTGCAAATTTTCGGTACTTATTTCTGAATCACCCTGTATATATATATATATATATATATATATATATATATATATATATATATATATATATATATATTATTGAACACAATTTCTCGATGTCAGTTTTCTATTTGAATAACATCGGTTTGCGCGTTTTAAAATATGAATTTTAACATTTTTATACCCCTTAAATATCTACACACAAAAACATTGATTTAAATGATTTTTTTCTATTTATTGTACTAGTTAGAAGTGTTAATTATGTAATGAACATTATTCCAAATAAATAAATAAATATGAAATTAGAAATCTTTAGGTTTACTCGTTCTCAAGTTGTGTTTACACACGTGTGCGCAAATTCTGTTTACACACATCCGTACAGACATCATACATGTTTTTTTAAACATATTTTTCATGTTTTAGGGACTCTACAACGTCGAAAAACCCTACTTATATTTTTCGAAATTTTATTAACAATATATGTGTGTCATTATACTGGGAAGCAAAAAGGAATCTAAATTAAAAATTAACGCTTAAAGTTATATTAAATTATTAAAAATATAAAATCTTTTGGAAAAAAGGTATTATGTTACATATATTAAATTGATTTTAATTTCTAAAGCCAATGTAGCGTAAAATTTTAACATCAGGTTTAAACAAATGCCGCCGAATGGAGTTGGAACCGAACGGTGGTAAAATATGAACGGAAGTTGGGATTAGATTTTAAAACGACGACCACCTGATACACTTTATGTGAAATATGGACACCGTGCAAATTGGATCTAAAGCCATGTGGCGGGCATGTGGCACGTGCCGAGTGTGCCTGTCGAGCTGGACCACTGCGTGCAGCTGCCGCATTATCTAGCAGATAAGTGTCACTCTTGTGCACGCCCGAACGGCTTGCCAAAAAGACGGATGTATTGTATATTATACTTTTTTTTCGTATTTGTCTAAATACATGAAATATTACGTATTTTTTTAAATAAACTTTAACAGTTTTTGATCTGATTTTTTTACACAAACTAGGTTTGAAACTATATGAAATTCAGTTAAATACCATGAGTAATAAACACAGAGTTTTTTAGTAGCAGCCAACCAAATTCGTGAATAAAATATTCCATATTTTTTAATATTTACATTGTTCCTCATAGGAAGTATTGTAATCATAATTCATTAAAAAATCACTGCAAGTGTTTTTTTATTTCCGTCGGTCTCTCTGCTTTTTCTTGCCGTAGCTAAAAAATTACTTTTCAAATTCAGTAGCAAAAAAATCAAAAATCAGTTTTAATACAGAGACGAATTGAAAAGATTATGGTGTGATCCTAATATGACGGAATAAAATTCAGTCTTTAAGAAAATATTTAAAAAAAACTGAAAATAGTAAAAATAAAAAAAATTAAAAAAGCAGTTAAAAGTAAAAAAACTACTTTTCATATTGAGTTGCACAAAGATCAGTTTTAATACCGAGACGAATTGAAAAGATTACGATATGATCCTAATATGACGAAATTCAGTCTCTAATAAATTATTAAAAAGAAATTGAAAATAATAAATAATAAAAATTAAAATAAAAAAATAACTTTCTAAACGACCTTAAAACTTTAATTTATGAAGTCGGCGTCAAATAACTATTTGATTAGTAGGTACTAACAAAAGCCATGTATTTGATATAAATGGCTTTTCTTTAGAATTCATACTTTTTGAAATAAATAATATGATCTAATACCTCAAGAAATATCTGTTTATTACTGTTTATCAGTTTGACGTCGACTTCATGAGTCAAACTCATTTAAAATGTTATTTTTTACTTTTCAATGCTTTTTTAAAGTATTTTGTCTTTATTTGTAGTTTTTATAAATCGCTAAATAGAGAGAGAGTTTTTTTTATTCTGCACTATTTCTCAACTATATTAAAGGTGCTCAATAGCGTTCAAATTTTACGATTTTTTTAATGGATTAGTTTTTTATTCCAATTTTAAACGGGTCAATGCGAAAACTCTCTTTTACCATATAATAATTATAACACAGTTTATATATTATATATTGCTTTTTATTATATTATGTCCTGTCCAATAACATAACTTCATATTTATTACCGTTAGAAGCACTTTCCATACAAGTAATTAAAACTAGAATGATGCTTTAGAACACAATGAAAACTCCATTCAAAACCGTTTAGTAGCTGCAAAGAAAATCGAGGACATTCCAGTGGCGGCTCGTGAGTAAAAAAATAGGGGAAGTGTTAGTTAGAAAAAAGTAGGACAAACCAGGTCTAAAATGGGCACCGCATTTTTGCAAATATCCACTGCTACACAAAATTCAGTAAACCAAAAATTTTTGAAATGAATATTGTAGGATTTACCAGAATTTTTAATATCTTTTTTAGCACTAATTGTCAGCACACTTGTTTGTTGATCCGTAATTAAAAGGTGCTTTTTGCCATCTTCTTTCCAACGGGAAAACGGAGTTTCAACAAACTACAAACAATGTCACTAACGGGCCCAAAAGAATTCATTTTCAACCACACACACGCGCCACTCCTCCAAAGAATAAAATAAAAGACCGCCGATAAAATACCGAATAAAGCGCGATCTACTTTACGTAAAATACGAACGGAAGCGTTAAACTGCGGCTCTTCCCTAAAGGCGCGGTCTTCGTACATGCGATACTCTCGTTGCCATAGCAACGCATTATTTTTAGGCATTGTTTTCGTTTCTCGCTGGAAGATTTTTACCAAGCTCGCACGTGGCTTTTCCATTGGTGGATCGACAAAAACGAGTTTGCTGCCGGTGCGGTGGGCACACATACGGGTTTGCTTAATAGGCGCAGGTATATCATTTCGTTTTGTGTTTGCCTCTAGGTTTCTGACGAGCGGCCAGCGGCAATATTAGGAATGCATTAAATTTAACATTGTAATTATTGAAAAATGAATTAAATGAAATGAAATGAATTAGATTTAATATTGAGAAGATTTAATATTGAAAATTAGTATATTGTATTGATTTTTAAAGAGTTTTAAAAAATAATTTGCCAGGTTTTTTTTGGGGAAGAGGCACTTCCCCTACTTCCTCCGAATAACCGCCACTGGGACATTCACACATACATATTTAAAACGGAACCTTCTTTTTTGAAGGCTGTTAAAAACCGCCAATATTTTTAACTGCAATATTCCTTCCAAGATTTATTTTATTATAATTTTAGAATCCTAAAAAATATTATCAAAAAATATTAAAATAAATAAAAAGTAATAGGAAAAGAAATTAATAAAACAAAATCGAAACAAGCAATGCAATAAATAAATTAACAAAAAAAACAAAAAATATAAATATGATATCTTTTCCTGAACCAAATCTGAACCCAAGAACATAACCTTATAATAAGGACCAGATTATCCTTTGGGCAGAGATAAGAGTCAGAATATCAGTACATATAATTCGCTACATTTTTCATAAGAAGAAGGCTTGTGAATAAGGTGAAGCTTGTTGTCAAAATATTTTCATTTAAAAAATAATTAAAAAAATAATAAACTAAAAAACAACAAACACCGATAAATCAGACAAGGAAAGATTCATTAATATTTTTTCAAAACGAAGAACGTATTGGTCTTTAGGTATTTTGATGGAAAATCTAATTAACAGTATTAAAATTTAAAATTGACTTAACAACTGCTACCAACAGATTAAGGTAGGAAGCACTTTTAAAGGTTGCAGAATATGATATTGGTGAAAAAAGAAGACTACTGGGAAAAGTTCTACAAGAGAAAATAAGGTCTTGAAATGTGAGAAGAAGCTGCATGAATCCGAATAGGCTATGTGATTTTAACATTTTTATATACCTTAACTTAACGAAGCTCAATTAATTGATGAGTTCGATTCGATAAGTAAAGACATATATTTTGCCTAATTAGAAAAAGCTTATGATACAGCAAATAGTGGAATCGCGAGTTTTACATAAAACGGTAACAAGAATGATGGGAAAATATGTGCTGAATTGCGAATCGGAAACCTGAACCAGGCACATGAACGCGGTTGACTGTAGCTGAAATGTAGTGCTTAAGGAAATTTCCAGACATATACATTTATTGGTAACCACATGAAATTTTACAACTCATAAACGGTTACCTTTTCTTTTAAACTTTAAAACCCCATTTCAATCTATGGGTCGAAAAAAAAAAGTTACATCTACAAACTAAGAGGCTACGAGAAAACCAAAACCAAACTGACCAAGGAAGAGGCACACTTCGAATTTTTAAAAGATGTCAACGATAACTGAAATAAGAGCAAAAAAGATACTAAAAAATGCCAGTGAAGCCCTGATTAGGTCCCAAATCAACTACCACCGAAGGAACTACTCTTAAGGACGCCCTTACCACAAAGGTATGAAGAAAGTTAAGAATATACACACGAGGAAGACTATGAACCAATCTTCCGCAGAACTGATATTTCCTACAAAACGTTGAGAGAGAATTTAAAGAAAAAACTCGACTAGAAGTTGAAAAGTCAACATCACGTAAAATCTCCTACCACCAACAAAGGACAGTTGTGAATATTTCACTTTTAGAAAAGGAAACTATCAGCCGCTTCCCAAGGTTCCTACACCAGAACTAGAAAAAAAAATTGAATTGAAAACACATTGAACGGATACAAGGATCATATAACAGAAAAAACAAACTTATTCCTGTAGGTTTCCATTTGAAATCAACGATAACTGCAAAAAAAAATGCTAGAAAATCCTGATTAGGTCACAAATCCAAGAACTACTCTTATGGTCGACGCTACACAAATCTATTAATTTAAGACTATACACAGAAGGAAGACTATGAACTAATCTTACGCAAAATTGATATTTCCTGCGAAAAGTTAAAAAAATATTTAAAGAAGAAACATGACCGGAAGTTGAAAAGGTTCAAAAATCAGCATCCTGTCACCAACCAACAAAGTACAGTTGTAAATATTTCTTCTAGATCGCTCTTCCGCACAGAAGAACAGCTTGTCAGCAAAGGACTGACTTTTGCTATAAACTCAAAGAAGCAGCAGAGAAAAAAATGCTATAGAAAACTGCAGGCAATCTACCAAAAGCAAACTATCGGCCGCTTCCCAGGGATCATACAACAGCACTAGAAAGAAAAATGTATTAAATATTGAAGCGCTACAAGGATCATATAACAGATAAAACCAGAACAATACTCACACCACTCCATATCTATATGGCCTACCTAAGATCAATAAAGACAGCATGCCCTTACGACCAATCACAAGCTTCAGGAATCTGCTACAGATTATCCAGCCCCTTCGGGGCATAACTACTTCTTTTGTAAAAAAAATATAGCCCATGTGTAAATATTGTTATAAATATCTCTTTAGACCCAGAAGACCAAGTTGTAAGCTTTGATGAGAAAACACTGTATACAAATGTTCCGCTGGAAGAGTGTTTTCTGCGTAATGCTTACTTTCAGGTTAATGATAAATTCTACGCTCAAGATATTGGTCTTCCTTTGGGATCATCCCTCTCCAGTGGTGGCTAATATCTACATGAACGGGTTCGAAAGCCATTCCATATAAAAAGCAAGGTTTAAAACTAAAGTTCGGTTAACATATGTCGACTACATTTTCACTATATGGAACAAAAGTAAAAACATCTGGAAGAAATTTTAAAGCAGGCAAATAAATCCTCTCTTCATTTAATTTTGCCATGGAGAGAGGAAAAAAATTCCAGCTTATCTTTTCTTGAAGTTCTTGTTAATCGCGAAAATAATTTGATCAAGACTTCCATTTACAGAAAACCTACTCACACAGGATAGTACCTCAACCAGAAATCTAGTCATTCTGCGGCAGCAAAACAAGGTGAAAGAGGAAACATCAAGATCGGGTATTGCTGAATATTCCTGGAAAAACGACCATAGAATCCAGTGGTAAGAAGCTAAAATCCTTCATAAGGAACAACACTGGAAGAAAAGGAAGTTTAAAGAAGCGGTCCATCGAACACAACAAAGAAGTCTTTAGCAAGCCTAGTATCGGTATTCCAAATTTTTGGAGGTCTTTACTCGCGTACACGCACAATTTCACGCCTAAGCGCCTATCACTCGTGCATCATTACACACGACTCTACTATATAATAATAATAATACTAATAAACATGTTTATTGTTCACACCATCTTTAAAGTACAAATTTTTTAAATAATATATATTTCTAGGGTAACAAAAGGTCTTGTATAATGGCAGACATCTGGTTACCCAGATACTGTTTAGGGCTTAAACTAACCAAATCAAACTCTATAGTTAAAAATATAATAAATTTGCCATACTAATCTCAAACGCAATTGATAAATATCGTAATAATAAGGAAGAAGAGAAAATATCAAGAGTAAGAAGAAAGATGAAAGGAAAAATATGGCGAGGAAGACTCAGATTTGAGATAGTAACATATCTGGTTTAACTTTAAATTTAAAAGCTAGAACTGATAAATTACTATCAAAATTACTACGGATATTTACAAAATCAGCTACGTTAGTTATATGAAAACGATCTTTTAAACATCTCTTTACGACGCATAGGAACTGTAAGAATGCCCCTTCTGCGGAGATTCAAGTTGTAAACGTCAGTTCGAAATTTTATTTTTTAATATAAGTATAGAGGTGACTTAAATTTAATATATTTAAAGTAAAAAATTGACGTATGGAGTTTAAGTCGATTGAACATATTTAACCATCCTGACGCAGTAAGAAAGAGAGTTATATGATTAGGCCTTCGCACACCATATATTAACCTTAGACACGAATTTTGTAGCTTTTGAATTCGGTATCGATCCATAACATCCAAGCAGGTAGTATATACACTACTACAATGATTAAAATGTGGCAATACAAGAGCATCACACAGTATCTTCTTAGTTTCACAAGAAATGTAGTGTCTATGTGCATAGATTAGCTTTAGATTTCCGTACGCTATTCTGAGTTTAGCTGTAACATGTTCCCTAAATCGCAACTCTGAATCTAGCAATAGTCTCAAGCTCTTGTCAGTGCCTCAATAAGCAAGCAAGGTATTGTACAGTTTTATTTTAAGGGTTGTTTTTACATTGGTTGTTTGTGAGTCGTTTCCAAAAATGAGGGCAGATGATTTAATTGGGTTAAGTTGAAGGAGATGATCTGATTCGTTCAATACGAATTTGATTAAATTCTGTAGGCAAAGGAACCACCTGGGCTTGTTTCCAAAGAACAGGAAAGTAAGAGCAAAATAAGCACTCGTTAATTACATGATTTACTTTACAATAGCTTGAAATGAAACATATTTGTAATAATGTTATATTGATCATGTCAATACCAAACGGTTTTGTTTTAATATTATTTAATATATCATTTACTTCATTTTCCGTTGACCAGTGAAAAGAAAAAGTATTGTCTATGTCTTGATGTCTATTGTTGTTATAAATTTGTAATATTTCAGGTTTAGGAGTGCTATTATTATTTAGGAAATTTATAAAATGATCATTAATTTGATTAACATTACTTAACTTAGGAGGGATGATTCCTTACTTATTTTTTACAATATCGAGTTTGCAAAGTTCACCCCATTTTTCTTTGATACTGCAACGTTCAAGTTTGGCTCTGAGATAAGCTTTTTTTTCTAATCTGATAAGCTCGTCGTTTTAGACTTAGTCGTAGTTTACACCCGATAACGATCGGAGATACAACGCTGATCGAAACGTTGTAAATAATTTAAATTAAAGGCAATGCAAGTCTGACAAGTGAAGTTTATTCAGGTTTTGAATTATTAAGTTATCTAAACTTTATTGTATTGGAGTTACAAAAAAGTCTTGAAATTATGACTTTTTAATTGCGCTACTTACTTTACGAAAAGTTGTACAGGCTATTTTTTGCCAATTTTCTTAAACTACCTGAATCATAAAACAAGCGACACTCCCAAAGAAACTTGAATTCGGCTCCACGGTTGATCGACCATAAGAGCTTTTAACAGATGTCATACGCCTTGGACATCAATTATATCCGAATACCTTCGAGCAAGTTTATTTGGGAGCTTGCATGCTGTACGCCGATGGGTTATTTCTTATTCACTGGGTAAGTTGAGCGACTTAAACGACTACTGGCAAAATTCGTACGTACCTAGGTACGTACCTTTCTTTAAATGCGATACGATTTTTCGGAATCACTTATTTTTTTCATACAGGTATAAGAGAGCGGGTGTTTGGCATATTTTAAAACTGCAGCTGCCCTCGTGTGAAAAATAAACCATAAGCATAATAACTTGTTTATTTTGATCATTTAGGTTTAAGAAAAATAAGCTAGTACCGCATTCGTTTACAGCGGGGTTTTAGTCGTGTTTGGATTGAACTTTATGTGAGTCTTCTTATCATTTTATAATCTTTATGAATCCAGTATTAAAGCCGTTTTTTTTCTCGAGTATGTCTACTAAAGGAAATAATTTATTTTATAGAAAATATATACAAACAATAATAATAACAAACTTTCTTCTGAATTTAACATCTCGTGCAGACCTAATATAAAAAAGTGGACTAGATATGTGACGCATCCTGTCATACGCGCGCAATAGACGCTAAAATAAAGCTAATACCTCTTAATACATACCATATATCTACGTTTTTAGACTTCTAACTTTTAACTCACCTTATATATTTTGGAAAATGGAAAAAAGTTATTTGGCTCTTCTGTAGGTATTCGAACATGTAGTTATACATATGGCAGTTTTTAAGGCACATAATATAATAAAAATACTTTTTAAGTTAAAAGAGATAATATAAAAAATATGTTGATACTTTAGAAGTAGCAGCTAATAGTTTTTAAATATTTGTTTTGATACCTAATTTGTAAACTTCCGACAACTCTTCAAAAAAATCGATAAAGTAGTTTTTGCATTGACGCACGCTGCAATTTTGTTACGTCATGTAACATTCGTATCAGTTTATCCCCATACCACATTTAATTTTTCTGCAAAATTTAAAGCCAATTGAATAAGACTTTTTTAGCTTGATTTGTTAAAAAATTCATTTGGCCGCTATTTTGTTTCGCCATCTTGAATTCGTACCACAACTTTACCAGTTTTTATCACACTTAATGATTGCACTAAATTTGAAATTAACTAATACGTATGTTTTCAGGCTGATTCTTTAAATATTTTATTAGGCCGCCATTTTGTGGTGCTATATTGGATTCATATTAAAATGTTACCAGTTCATTCCTATGTAACACTCGATTTTTGTCCAAAATTTGTTTTTTAATAATAATTTTTTTTAATTTATGACTAAAATTTTATATTTTTTGGCATCTAGGGACGCTAATAGGTGAAGATATGTAAAACCGGAGAGGGTGATTTTTTTCACGGTTACAAACATTTTATTTCGCGGCCATTTTGTTCTGCCATCTTGAATTAGTACCGCAATTTTACTAGTTCATTTCTATACCACAATTCGTTATGACAATTTGAAATCAATTCACTAAGTAGTTTTTCAGGCTGAATTTTTAATAAGTTTATTAGGCCGCCATTTTGTTTCGCCATCTTGGATTCGTACTAAAACTTTACCAGTTGTTTCCTATTTAATACTCGATTTTTGTACAAAATTTTGAGATAAATTGGATAAGTAGGTTTTTAGTAATAATTTTTTTAACATTTCACTAGGCGACCATTTTGTTTCCTCATTCTGGATTTTTACCATAATATTACCATGTCATCGGGTAATTACTTTTTTAGCTACCCCGCGCATAGACTGACCGACAAACAGACAGACCGACGGAATTGAGAAAACATTTATTTCGGCATCTAAAGACCCTAAAACGTAATTATCTGATATCTCGGAGGGTGATTTTTTTCACGAGTATAATACTTCCCTTTTACGAGGGAAGCAAAAACATTCTATGCATCATGAAGGGATGATATGGTCGTTCGGTTTGCTCAGAAAACAATTTGGTCGTTCGGTTTACTCAGAAAACAATTATATGTTTTTACGTATTCCCAAATCATGTTGTCGAATACAGATCGAGTTTTAACACAAGTTAAAGAAAGCAAATTGTAGCTTCTAAAGAAACGAACGTGTAACCTTGAAGTGGCAGAAAATGGAATCAGCTGCATTATTTGGTCGAAAAAATACCATATTCCCAAAAAGAAGCAGTTATTTTAAGTTTCAACTTTGTGTATCCAGTGAAACACAACACGATTTTGATATTAAACATTATTTTTGAACAACCAACCTATTTTCTTAAAAACTACAATCTATACAAATTAATATATAAAAGACTTAGTTGACTGACTCACTGACTGACTCACTCATCACGTTCCAGCTCAAAGTAAAAGGCTGACTTTTGGCATACAGGTTGATTTTAGGGTGTAGAGGTTCGATAGGAAGGGATTTTTCATAACTCAAATTCCAAGGGGGTGAAACCACCCCTTAAATATTACAATTTTTTTTATTTAAAATACGGTCAGTTTTTTGGAAAACGCTTGAACACGTGTTTTTTAATTTATTTTTTTACATATTTTAGGATTTTTTAAAAATTCATACAAGGTGTTCAAAGGGGTGAAACCATCACTTAAATAATACAATATTTTTTTATTTAAAAACCGGTCAGTTTTTCGGAAAAACGCTTGAACACGTGTTTTTTTAATTTGTTTTTTACATATATAAGGATTTTTTAAAAATTCATACAAGGTGTTCAAAGGGGTGAAACCATCACTTAAATAATACAATATTTTTTTATTTAAAAACCGGTTAGTTTTTGAAAAAACGCTTGGACACGTGTTTTTTAATTTATTTTTTTACATATTTTAGGATTTTAAAAAACTCATAAAATGTGTTCAAAGGAGTAAAACCATCCCTTAAATATTATAATATATTTTATTTAAAAAACCGTTACTTATTCGGAAAACGCTTGAACATAATATGCTTTATATTTTATTTTTTTACATATTTTAAAATTCTTTAAAAACCGAGACAGAATGTCCAAGGGGCTGAAATCACCCCTTTAATATTATATTTTTTATTTAAAAAACCACTTAGTTATTCGGAAAAACACTTGAACACGTACTCTTTATTTTATTTTATTACATATTTTAAGATTTTTTATAAATTCATACAGGGTTTTTGAAAAAATCGGGTCATTGATTAATTTTTGCGATCTTTCTCCAACCGTTTGCCGTAGAAAGCTGAGCTTGTGCAAACAGCTTGATTTTAGAGTGCAGAGGTTCGATAAGAAGGGATTCTTCGAAACTCAGTTTCCAAGGGGATGAAACTACCCCTTGAATGTTTATAGTGTACTCGAAAGTTGTCAAAATAAAACCGCTTCTTGGTTTAAAGAACGAACTATATTAACTCATAGTACAGAAGATGAAATAAATCTAGCTTTATTGGAAAAAATTACTGCTCCACAATTAACATACTACTTAATAGATGTAGTTATAGACCAAGAAAATGCGCGCTTAAGTATCCCGTCGAGTTCCTACACTCTCTAAACGCTTCAGGAATCACTCCTCATGAGTTAACTTTAAAAGTGGGGGTACCAGTGATGCTTATTCGAAATTTAAAATGAAATGAATGAAAAATTGTTCTTGTGTTCTATATGTAAAATTTCGAAATTCTTATCGAAAATATGGTATCAAATTGTTTTTTTTATTGGATATTCTTTATCGGAAAAACAAACTCTATTGCTTTTTATATTGTCTTGTCTTTATTATTTTATCTATAAGATTTTCATGATAACTATTATTATCCGCTCTTTATTTTATATTTTAATAATGGTAATTATGAAACACAAAATAGTGAAGATAAAACAATATAAAGTTTGTTTATACCACAAAGAAATTCGAAGAAAATAAACAATGTTATAAACAAATATGTTATACCAAATATTGCTGTTAGCAAATATTCGCTTAATACCGTTGGTAAATATATCAAAAAGAATAAGACAAAAACCAAAAACAGCATAAATCTGTGTATATATAAGTTAAATTGTGGAACGTGAGAAATTTCGTATTGGACAAACAGCTAGGAAATTTAAGAAAATAATCAACGAGCACACATTTAGTTACAGGAAAACCGTAATTTTGACGAGAATTTAGAAATTTTACATGTAGAACACAAGTTACTAGAAAGTATGGAAATAAACAAACATAAAAATAACAATATATTATTAAACTATCAGTTGAACGTAAATAGTTTCCCATTGTTAAATCTTTATTAATTTATAAAGAAAAAATCCCAACCATTTTACCGCAATAATTGTAACAAAGGGTTCAGGTATATATTGTCTACATTTTGTGTCACATTGTTATTTTTCATCTGATGAAGCCACAGTGTTGGAGAAACAATTGTCATGGTTATTATTTACAGAAATTAAGTAGACATTTTTCTTTTCACTTAGGTAAACTGGATTTTCATCAAGGAACTCGGCTTAATATTTGAAACATTTTAATTGAAATTTTTAGCTGCAGTTGAAAGATCAATTATTATAGTTTATCTGTATATAATTCTAATTGCAACTAACTTTAATTATGGGAGTCACAACAGAGGTTAATTGCAAATGAAAATTCAATTGTTAATTTCAAGAAAAAATAAATTGTGCCAAAACTGCTATCTGTTATTTATGTACTTTTTTTTGCTTGAGAACTACAATAAATAATTTCTTTTTCTTTCCGCAAAAAGTTTAAAATGTTGTCTTTCTTTCTTCTATTTACTTCCCTTGTCAGCAATATGCTGCATTCCCAGCCGATTCTAGGCAGTTTTTTTTTGGTAATAATAATATAATTTTTGATAAAATCATTAAGAGGATATGTGGTGATAGGTGTGAATGTTAATTCTCGATTGTGCTACTGCATGTAAATCGCATATATGTAGTGTTATAGTTTAATATTGCTCGCCGACGCACATAAGGACAAAATATTATTTATTTTAGAATGACAAAAATATAAAATATGATTTTATGCGATAATATGATAAGAAATGCTTATGGGGAGTCTACTTAACACTTATATTTTAGAAAAACGCCTAATTAAGGTTAGTTTTTTATTTTAAAGAAAATAAATGTATTTTATTTAAATATATTTAGAAAAAAATAAATGTATTTTATTTAAAAGAAAATAATTGCATCTTCAAATTGTTATATTAAAAATTAGTATATTATGAACATAAAGTACAATTTTTAGTAAAATATTATTATACATCCACATCCTCATCATTCTTTTCATCATCATCACTATCATCATCAGACTCCCGATCTTCATTACCTTCCTCATCACCACCATAGAAGGTAGGCAGTCTCAACATACTTAACACAACTTCATTAAATTATGTTTTACTTTTTTTCGACTTTTTGCGCATATTCGACGCAATAGTCAGAGGATACAAGCATCCAGTTAAATATGTCATGTTGATTCTTGAAGTTTTTCTTGCGTAATATTGTCTAAATTTTTTATAGTCTTTATGGTCTATCTCAATCACATCTTCTGAAAGTTGGCAAAGGTACCGATTTTATAATATCAGCTCCATGAAGTAATAATTTGTGAACGCTGGCACTCATTTTATACCATCCATAAAGGGAGATAGTCATTTATGCTGTTTCAAAGCAATACTTTTTAAACTTTTCCTCGTTGATGTAGTGCCCACAAGAAATGATGGAAAGTATATTTGCAAATTTTTCTATTAATCCTTTATCGATTCCAGTTATGTGGGAAGTAAGCGAAAGGTTTTTAAAAAATTTGCGCGCTGTGTTTCCATCGTTGCTATTGCCCCCACCTTTTTTGGCTGATCAACAACCAGGCCCATTTCGTTATAAAACTGAGTCGCTATTTTACTTTTTCTTTCCTTTACTTCTGATTTTGCATTTTCACCCCTTGCTTGCCACTGCTGTAAATCCAATTTATATGCTATATGAAGTCAATATTCATAGCATCTAAGATGTGCGTGTAGTATAGAAATATTATGTTTGACGATGTGTTTAGCACACACTCTGTTCTTTTGTTCCTCTAGATCGTTAAAATTTTTAGGTGTAGCCTTACAAACATTGCACGCTTGAGAACTTGCAGTATCAGTCAAAATATTGACAGTCTTTCCGTCCAGCATCGTACATATAAGAGTATGTTTAAATTTAATTTCCCTATTACCTAAAACGAATAATGTGGACTCCAGTTGTAATATTTGTGCTTGTACTCTGCTATACATTTCTTTAACGTGTTGGGCATTTTCTTTTTGTAGTAGATTAGTAGATTTCGATGGTATCACAGTCATCCGACATATTCTGCAAAATTACATCAGGCTGGACTTGTGCCAAACGTTGTGAAGTATGAATTAGCAGATCAAGCATTGGCACAACAGCTTCGTTTTCAGTTATTCTAACATTTATAGGATAACACATTCTTGTTGCCTCTGCTATCATATGATATGAAGGATAGATATTGGCTCCTCTTTCTTTTGCTCCAAGTTGCATCGTGATATAATCTTCTTTTGTCAAGCCAAGCTCCACTATAAGTCCTAAATCTTCTTCAGGGCTATACGGCCTTATAGCAGCACAGGGTGCATTTTGTACCACTTTCATTTTTTTTTTAGTCGTCTCGGCGAAGTTTCGATTGCTAATTTCACAACTTGGGCCGCAGTTCTCTTGCCTGACTTTACCAAGCTTGTTTCTGGAGCCAAGCAAATTTGCTCTGGACTGAAGTCCAATACAATTAGTTGCACATGTCTTTTCTTACTGCGTTGACAACTCTCCTGGAATGATTTTCTTGGCCTGCCTCGATGTACTATGATATACACTGTGATGGATGTATTTCTGGGAGCTTCACATGTTCATCAAGCCATTTCATTTGTTTTTTGGTAAAATACTTGTACATATAATTACAATCACGCCATTTCGCCAATAGCTTCTTTACAAATACTTTGACTACGAGTTTTATTTGTTTTATATAATATTCGGAAAGTTCACCAACACTAAATTTGTCCACTATATATCGTACTAACTGTTCATTGCACTTTAGTGACGATAATTTAAAAAACTGTTTATTTTTTAACACTGTGAATAGCTCATTTCTCTTAATCTTCATTGCTTTTCCAACGGGGTCTCCACGACTACCTGAAAAAAAATGTGCTCTATGCAACAAAGGGAGAAACAAGGGGATGTGTATTTTTCTTTTTTAAATTAGTCAAAAGATATGTTTTTCAGACAGGAAAGAAAGATCGGGTACTTTGCGGAACTTTTTTTAACTCTAGCTAAACGTAAACATTTCAAGATTTTCAAAATATATTTCAACTATTTTACGAACAACTGGTTTGTTAATAATAAATGAAAAATAAAGAACTTACCTGACGCCTCACAATCCATGTTAACACCCTTATTATTTGACGTTTAGAACTAAAATGCAAGCGATGTTATTTTGTCATCACTTCCGAAACACATAATTTAATAGGCCGTTCGAAAGCAAAGCCAACTTTGCGCTGATGCTAAAGCTATTGTGTTGCGTTAAAAATTAAAATGATTAAGTTAAATGGCGACCTGGTCTATAGGAAATGTTTTACGTATATATGTGATCCGGACGCAAAAAAATTGTTTTTCTATTTTTGTCGTCGTAATTTAGTTATCTGGCCTTATGTTCGACGGAGACCTTATTAGCTTAGGAACGAGCCGGCGATCTTCAGTCAAATACAAAATATGACCGTTGACTTTTCAAAAACGTCGTTTATTGTGCTTTTTTGAAAAACAGTTTAAATAAAATGTATCCAATTTTATAACAGAACATCGGAAGGTCTACAGTTTTTTAATAAACACAAAACTTTATTGAAACAGAAAAAAAATAAAATGTGAAAAAATAATGACTTTCCGATAATCTTAACGAAAAACAATATAAACTGCTGGCCACTTGAAACAGTTCACCTGCATTTTTTGGTAAAATTTAAGTTCGAATATTTTTAAAACGAGACGACGCCGTGCGGTTTTCAGCTGTATCTTGCAAATTTTGTTACATATAACCGATGTTAGGCGGAAAACTTACCTAAGCTAAAAAGTTATTTATACACGGTGTTAAACAAGACTCAAATTTTCCAATTTTTTATTTGTTCCCAAAATCTACAAAAACAATTTTTTAGTTCTAATTGTTAGATTGGCGTAATCCTTGGCGAAATTGTAAAAAAACTTTTTTTAAAATTTTTAATATTTTTTGATATGATGTTTTTGTCAAAAAAATAATTTTTTCTACATAATGAGCTGTAACTTTTTATTAGCCATCTGCACTAGTCAGAAAATATACAGGGTGTGAAAAAAATGTGGCAAGGTTAGTTAAAAACCTAGCAATCCTAATGATCATGTACGTATATTTCAACAACCTGTTGCATAAAAACGAATTTAAATACTTTATTACTTAAATTTTAAGGAGTACCGAGTATTTTCTCCAAACATCGAGTAACACAAGAGGCATGTAACAGGCTGCCACCTTTTTAGTTTTAAAAATATCAAAGAAAAAAGAAACTTTAGACGTTTCTATAACTCGAGAAGAGGTAAGTTTTCTATAAAAAAAGTAATTAAAAATTACTTCCGGTTTTACCGGAAATGACCTCTACTTTTTTGTTTTAAATAAAAACCTGTACAGGGTGGGCCAAATTGGACACTTTTAAAGGGAAACTCCCTTTTCTAGAGGAGATAGGCAAAAAGTAATGTCGGTGTCTGGGGCTCAATTTTGACAAAAAACATAGTGGTGGAAACCGCACATCGATATCTCTTACCGTTTCAGAGTTACAGGGTGTTTTTCGAAAATGTGCATTTTTAACAAGTAGCTGTAATTTTTTTCCTATTGATTTTTTTTTGTTTCTGTAAAAACATTTTCAAAGCAACTTTTTACGTAGAATTTAATGGTTTTAGAATAATTTAAAAAAAATTAATAGTTTAATAGGTATAAGCAAAAAAAAAATTTTTTTATATGGTACACCCTGTATATTATTGAATAATTGAAAAGAGCTTAAAATTACCTTTCCGAAAACATAGCACACTTGATATTTTGCTCAAGTTCTCTTTGAAATAGAGAGTTTTTTATAGTTTACTCATTTTAAACCAAGTAGGCTTTGGACGCACGCGGCCTTAAATAAGAAACAATTGCGTACTGCTACTAGTAGTTACTTAGCAAAAAAGTGTATTATTTACAACGAAATCATTTATTATTTATAATTTAAAAACAAATAACAAATTTAGAAAAAGGTTAATTAAAATTAAAAAAAATTAAATTAAAAAATTAAAATAATAATACGAAATAGTAATAAAAGATTTTTCCTACAGGAGGTTTTCAAAATGTCGACCGTTTTCTCTTATGCACAGACGGCATCGTTTCATCACACTCTTTGCAGAATTCATTAATTCAAGAGAGGTGAGAGATGCAAACCCTCGCATAACTGCGACTTCTAAATCTTCTCTTGTATTTATGGGCAATTGAAAAATAACGTTCTTTAGTCTTCCCCAAAGATAAAAATCCATAGGGGTTAGGTCCGGCGACCTCGCTGGCCAACGATTAGGACCTTGGTTACCTATCCAATTATTTTGAAAGTTAACGGCTAGAAAATTGCTGATGATTTCAGCATTGTGTGGCGGTGCCCCGTCTTGTTGGAAGAAAATGTTACGGTGTGCCATTAAGGGTAAATCATCAATGAGAGGTTCTATTTGTTGTTGTAATATTTGTAGATACCGTTGAGAGGTGAGAGTTCCATCATAAATTATTGGCCCAATAATCCTACCCCTAAATATACCTGCCCATACATTAAATCCAAATCTTCCCTGATTTCTTACCTCTACTATTGAATGAGGATTTTCCTGTGCCCAAGTATAGGAGTTATACCGATTGAAAATACCGGCACTGCTTATATATGCTTCATCTATCCAAATACAATTTAACGGAAAATCGCGTACTTCATTACATTTTTCTAAAAACCAGTGGCAAAAAACTATGCGGCGTCCAAAATCTCCGGGTCTAAGGTGATGCACTTTTCTGGTTCTATATGGTTTAAAATTATGTTTCTTTAAACTTCGTCGAATGTTACTTCGTCCCAGTCCTGTTACTGTAGTCAGTTTTCGTGTGGATGTTTTGGGATTATTTTGAACGGCTCCTAAAATTACTATTTCTTCTAACTCTTTATCTCTGTTTGCTGCATACTGTTTTGGTCTATTTTTCTTAAACTGGCCACTATTAATTAAATTGTAACGCAATCTTCCGAAGATGTCTTTAAAAGGTTGCCTTCTCTCTGGATATCGTTCGTGGTACAAATTACTTGCTACCTGTGCATTCTGTCCGGCTTCTATAAAACACACTATCATATCCCATTTTTCATAATTGTCAAATTCCATTTTAAATTTAATTAAAAGCCTAAACCGGCCTAAACTAAAACAAAGCGTCGATCGTCGATACAGCCAAAATGGCTAAAATAACAATTTGACAACTACTTACGCAATTGTTTCTTATTTAAGGCCGCGTGCGTCCAAAGCCTACTTGGTTTAAAATGAGTAAACTATAAAAAACTCTCTATTTCAAAGAGAACTTGAGCAAAATATCAAGTGTGCTATGTTTTCGGAAAGGTAATTTTAAGCTCTTTTCAATTATTCAATAATATACAGGGTGTACCATATAAAAAAATTTTTTTTTTGCTTATACCTATTAAACTATTAATTTTTTTTAAATTATTCTAAAACCATTAAATTCTACGTAAAAAGTTGCTTTGAAAATGTTTTTACAGAAACAAAAAAAAATCAATAGGAAAAAAATTACAGCTACTTGTTAAAAATGCACATTTTCGAAAAACACCCTGTAACTCTGAAACGGTAAGAGATATCGATGTGCGGTTTCCACCACTATGTTTTTTGTCAAAATTGAGCCCCAGACACCGACATTACTTTTTGCCTATCTCCTCTAGAAAAGGGAGTTTCCCTTTAAAAGTGTCCAATTTGGCCCACCCTGTACATTGTTATTAATTATCGTATTCAGCTTAAAATTAGCTTACCTACGATATTTAGCAAGGTACGTTTTGTTTTCAAAATGGCAGCTGGACAGTCTTTTTTTTGAAAATGTAACTTTGACATTTCCTGATAAAAATGCAGTCACTTTTTAAAAAATACTTCTTTTAGACAGTCCAAAATAAGCTTAGTTTTTATTTTTTTTAGATAGTTTAACTTCAACATCGTTTTGTCAAATAACAGAATATTTCAATTTTTTTCGCTTTTTGTTTTAATTACCTAATGAGCAATTTACTCCGATATTTTTTATTGACACCTTGGGTAATTTTTCACATTCATTTTCTTCGCAAAATTTTTTTTAAAATGTAATGCATAGTAACCTGAATTATCAAAATAGCAAAAACGAATATACATACAGGCTGTCAAAGAATCTATTTAAATCGAAGTGTTCTAAAAAAATTAATTTAAGCTTATTT
Source organism: Kuschelorhynchus macadamiae (assembly GCA_030620095.1). Classification (NCBI taxonomy): domain Eukaryota; kingdom Metazoa; phylum Arthropoda; class Insecta; order Coleoptera; family Curculionidae; genus Kuschelorhynchus; species Kuschelorhynchus macadamiae. The sequence continues at coordinate 28,423 of JAUTXW010004309.1, read as the reverse complement.
TGGACTGCTTAAAACAAGTATTTTGAAAAAAGTGACTGCATTTTTATCATAACAGGCCAATGTTGATTTTTGAAAAAATGGCTGTCCGGCCGCCATTTCGAAACAAAACTTAACTTGTGATATATTGTTAAAAATCTAATTTTAAGCTGAATACGATAGTCCATTAAATATACTAAATACAACACAACTAAAATACAAAAAGTAGGGGGTTACTTCCAGTTAAAGCTATTTTTTAATAAAAAAAATTTCTTTTATGGAGTTATAGAGACATTTCAAATTTCAAGTTGATATTTTTAAAACTAAAAATATAAATAAAATTTGGCTGTAAAATCAACACCTGTATTTGTTAAAATCATAAAGTTAGAGAGAAAATTCAAAAACCATTTGGCGAAAATATTCACTACCACTTAAAACTTAAGTAAAAACTTTTAAATTTGAATTCTTTTATATGCTACAGGGTGTTGAAATATACGTACGTGATCTTTAGGATTGCTAGGTTTTTAACTAACCTTGCCACATTATTTTCACACCATGTATATGTTTTGAGCGCGCACATTATAAAAAAATATGACTTAAAGGCTCTCTAGCAAGAAAACTTTACATCAAATGGCTAATAAAAAGTTACAGATCATTATGTAGTAAAATTAAATTTTTTGACAAAAAAAATCATATCTCAGAAAATATTACAAATTTTAAAAAAAGTTTTTGTACAATTTCAGGATTACGCTAATCTAACAATAAAACTAAGAAATTCTTTTTGTTTTTTTTTGTCAAACCCTATCGACACTGGCTTCTGTTACCGAGATATTTAAAAGTAGTTTGGCTTCGCGCTACGAATTTTTATCTACCAGGGAATTTCAAAAGTATATATAATAACTTTAGACAAAAATTATTGAGTTGAATTTTGTCGTCGGACTAGTTTAATATTTTACAATTACAGTTTTAAATAATATTTAAATATAGTGAATTTAATATTAAATTGTTACTCACCTGCTAGTCGAATTTAAGAATTCAATATTTCTATGATATAAATAAAAAATCGGTACATTTTTTTTACCCGGAACGTCTCTCGTATGATTTTTTCCATTTGTTCGGAATAGTGAAGTGTGTCTCAGTTTACTTCAGTACATACTCACAGCATATAAGCGTTGCATATACTTTTCATTTTTATTGGGCGCCATTTTGTTTCATGATATTGGATTCCCACCAATAGTTTACCATTTTCTTTCTACCTATGTCACACTTAACTTTTGGGCATAATTTAAAATAAATTCAATAAATAGTTTTTACATTGACACATACCGCCATTTTATTACGTCATGCTGAATTCGTACCAATTTATCCCATTTGCACATTTAATTTTTCTGCAAAATTTGTCAATTGAACAAATGTTTTTTACGATGATTTTTTAAAACCTTTATTTGGCCGCCATTTCGTTTCGCCATTTATTATCAGTCTTTACGTACTCCGTTGGTCCGCAGATATTTCCTGACCCCAAATAATACACCACTTTAACATAACAACAAGAAGACCGTTAACGAAAACCATTTAGAAACTTAATATCTGGCAAATATCTGCGAACCAACGGAGTAGGTAAAGACTGATAATATAAGTTTCATGCAGGATATAAAATGTATGTGTCTTGAGGATGCAACAATAAAGTTGCGTCTGCAATTTAAAAATAGTCCTGTTTTTTTTTACTAGATCCTAACCCCAAATAATATACCACTCTAACATAAAAACAAGAGGATCGTCAACGAAAACTATTTAGAAACATAATATCTACGGACCAACGCAATGGATAAAGACTGATAATATGGGTTTCGTGCAGAATATCTGATGATGCAACAAGAAAATAGCGAAACGTCGACGGTTTAAAAAAGTTAAAAAACTCTATTGTTTTGTTACTGGATCCCAACCCCAAATAATACACCACTCTAACATAACAACAAGACGATCATTAACGAAAATCATTTAGAAACTTAATATCTGGGAAATATCTACTGACCAGCGCAGTAGATAAAAACTGATAATGTGGGTTTCATGCAGGATATAGAATTTATGTTTCCTGAGGATGCAACAATAAAATAGCGAAACGTCGACAGTTTAAAGTCTGTTGTTTTTTTACTGGATCCTAACCCCCAAACGGAGTAGGTAAAGACTGTTAATATGGGTTTCATGCAGGATATAGAATATATATGTGTTCGACGGCAGACGTCAGAATTTGTAAAACATGTCTTTTACAACCATCTAAAGAGCAATATGTATAGGTTCATATTTGTCAAAGAAATTTTTTTTGTCTCACTATATAGCACAATAACAAACTGGCGCAATCACGGCTGACCAACTGTGTATGTGCCGAAGATCGGACCGGTACCCAGAACATACCAGCCGGGGCGGGACGCTATGAATAGGTAAACCGAGTCACGTGTTCAAGTGATGCAACTTATATTTTTATTCAGTAAACTTTGGCAGTGGAAAATGGCGAATGTTTTACCTGTTGCCAAAAATAATAGTCGGTCAGAATTGTCTCATTTCAAGCCTATTAGTTTATTACCAGCCTTCTCTAAAATTTTAGAAAAAATTATATACGAACAGTTAATTGATTATGCTTTACATAATAGCATTATTCCTTCAACTCAAAGTTTGGTTTCCGTGCATAACATAGTACAACAACTGCCCTCTTAAAAGTTACTGATGACATCATCAGAGCTTCTGATGATTGAAAAGAAACTTGTCTGCTCTTCAGTAAGGCTTTTGATACATTAGATCATAGTATCTTATGTAGTAAACTTCACTATTATGGTATGGATATAATTGCTGTTAATTATCTCAAAAAGTTCTGCCTCTGATACCCTTTACTTTAAGTTGTGGTGTGCCTGAAGGCAGCATATTAGGCCCTTTGCTATTTCCATTATATACTTCGGATTTTGCTACTTTCTTAAAATACCTAAAATCACATCAGTATGCCGACGATTTTCAGTTATATTATAGCTTCTTTTTCGTTGATGTGAGGAGAGCCGAAAACCATATTGCACATGATCTTGATATTATTAATAAAATATCAGCACCACATAAACTCTTATTAAATAAGTCTAAAACACAGCTATTATTATTATATGGCAAGTCTAAATCTGTTCTCTCACAACGCCTTGATATTAAGATAAATAATATAAAAGTAAATGTATCTGAGTCTTGTTACAACTTAGGAGTAGTTTTTGACTCGAAGCTATTCTAAACTAAGAACATTTTATGTTTTTAAAAATTTTCTTTCATCACAAATTAAACTCAAATTATGTGATTCTATTATCTTGTCTCTGTTATCCTACTGTGATGTTTTGTATTGGCCTGCTTTGTTACTTATGGATCGAGAGAGTCTACAGAGGCTACAAAATAGCTGTTTAAGATTCTGTTGTGGTCTTAGAAAGTTTGACCATGTTACTCAAGCTTGCCAAGAATCTGGCTGGCTAAGGCTTGAACAAAGATTTAGTTTGAATTTGTGTTCACCAGTTTATAAAATAAATAAAACTTAACAACCTAAATATCTCTTTGATAAACTTGTTAAGAACTCCGATGTTCATGATAGACCTCTGCGTAATAGAGACCTTTTTTTTTAGTCCCTAATCACAAATCCGTTTTATTTCGACGTTCATTTAGCTACAAAATGTTGAAACATTTAAATGTAAATTTAAATCCCAATCAGGCCTCTAACTAATTGAGTTTTTTTTTTTAATTTTTCATTAATATTCTTAATATTAACGTAAATTTCGATATTGTTATTTATTTTTTAATCTCTATATTTTTATTTTCTTTTTACTTATTGGTTGGCGTGTTTTTTGCTGGAGCGCAGTTGATCTCAACTCCTTGGTACTATTTGTACAATATGCTTTTTTTTTTCTAGTTACATAATCTTTGATATATTTGTATTTTATATTATATATTGATACTGTATCTAATTTTGTGATACTAATTTTAGTAGTAGGTTATTTAAATACTAGCTAAATTTTTCTCTCTATAGGGTGGTTAGATGAGTAGCTACGCTAGATCTCGCCACTGACGCTATAATAATCATTCTTCATTTTTTATATGAATTTATTAAATTAAGTCTATTTATTATTATTATTATTATTATTATTATATAATATATTTTATTTAAAAAACCGTTAGTTATTCGGAAAACGCTTGAACATAATATGCTTTATATTTTACTTTTTTACATATTTTAAAAATCTTTAAAAACCGAGACAGAGTGTCCAAGGGGCTGAAACCACCCCTTTAATATTATATTTTTTATTTAAAAAACAATTAGTTATTCGGAAAAACACTTGAGCACGTGCTTTTTATTTTATTTTATTACACATTTTAAGATTTTTTATAAATCCATACAGGGTTTTTGAAAAAATCGGGTCATTGATTAATTTTTGCGATCTTTCTCCAACCGTTTGCCGTAGAAAGCTGAGCTTGTGCAAAGCAGCAGATTTTAGAGTGCAGAGGTTCGGAAAGATCGGATTCTTCGAAACTCACTTTCCAAGGGGATGAAACTACCCCTTGAATTAAGAAATCATGGTTCTTGGGATTAGACCGTGTCAAATTGGAATTACTATCCGACGTTTCGCCTTCGATTGCACGAGGCGTCTTCAGGGATCTTTACTCCACGAGATCTGAACACTGAATGAGCTCGAACAGATTCAGTGTTCAGATCTCGTGGATTAAAGATCCCTGAAGATGCCTCGTGCAATCGAAGGCGAAACATCGGATAGTAATTCCAATTTGACACGGTCTAATCCCAAGAACCATGATTTCTTAATTGACTAAAGCCGTGAAAGCTTCCGTTCTATCTACCCCTTGAATGTTTATAGTGGACTCGAAAGTTGTCAAAATAAAACCGCGTGCGTCTTGGTTTAAAGAACGAGGTTATTTAAATACTAGCTAAATTTTTCACTCCATAGGGTGGTTAGATGAGTAGCTACGCTAGATCTTGCCACTCATGCTATAATAATCATTCTTCATTTTTTATATGAATTTATTAAATTAAGTCTATTTATTATTATTATTATTATTATTATATACATGTAACAAAATTTAATATGGCGTATCTCAATTTTGAATTTTTTTTCTAAAAATATATTTTGTACAGGGTCTCCGAAATATAGTCAATTAATTATAAAAAGAATAATAATAATATTTTAGTGAGAAGCGAATGGGAAAGATCGGTAAATTTTCTTTACCCGGAACTTCCCTCCTTATAAATGTTTCCTTCAATTAGGAATAGTGAAGTGTAACCCAAATTGATTCTGCACATTTATTAAGACGCATATATATATATATATATATATATATATATATATATATATATATATATATATATATATATATATATATATATATATATATATACTATTTTTTCAAACATTTTTACTTGGCGCCATTTTGTTCCACCATATTGCATTCGTACCAATATTTTACCAGTTTCTACCTATGTCAATGTTAATTTTTGGACATAATTTTAAATTAATTGAATAAGTAGTTTTTTATACTGATTTTTTAAACAAATCATTTATAGTGGTCTATAGCGCTTGTCAAGACAAATCTAACGAGCCCAAACAAGACGGGGCCTTCTTGTTTAGTTAAATCTAAAGCTAGGTACAAAAAATTAATTTCCTTCGGTTTTGAAATTTGTCCTTCCTTTCCGACATACAGTGATTCTTTTTAAAATAGTCTGCCGAACAAAGCCCACTTATGGCAATGAGATTCAGTATGGTCTATCAGATTATGAACAAGGTTGGCACCTTTAAGTATTCCACCATGAATATTGCATACACGGTGCATCAAAAACTAAACTTTAACAATGTTGAATTTCTGCTCCGCTAGGTAGGTAGTATTCCAGACCTTTCTTACCTACTGTATTATTTAGACATATTCTCAGGTAATTCGAAATGATGGGTAAGTTTAAGTAAGTCTGTATAAACAAAAGTAACATGTGAAACTATATTTTATTGGGAAAAAGAGAATTATATCAATGATTAAAGCGATTTTTCATTCCTTATTAAAAAATTGGTTTAAAGTAAAGGCACTACCTGTGAAGGAACTAGAGCAAATTTCAAATGTAAAAAAACTGTTTCGATAAAAATGTCCATTATTACTAAAACTGGTATGAGAAACAACATCGAATTCAAGATTGATTAAAAAAACACTATTTAACCTCCACCTCTTATTTTTTTGGTGAACCCTGTATACAATATTCATATTGGAAAAATATTAGCGTGCTAACCTTGTTCATAATCTGATATATATACCCTACCACAAGTGGGGTTTGTTCAGATTTAAAAAAATCAATTTTTCGAAAAAATCCCATATGTCGGAAACGAAGACAAATTTCAAAATCGCCAGAAATTGTTTTTTCGTACCTAGATCTGGATTATTTTAGTTGCACGAAGAGAAAACGAAATCTTCCATAGTAAGAATTCTGGTCGAACAAATTAAAAAAAAATGACAGGGTCTAATATAACCCTTTATAAGACGGTTGTGATGGTCTGCTGAAGCTACCCTTGTCGGGCTGCATACTATGGATATCGATCAAACAAAACCGCAACCGCAACTCAAAATCTTCATCCGTATTGAAGATATTTCATTTTGAGTTTCCAGTAAAAATTTCCTTAGCGCACTTTGAAGTTCCAGCAGTTTAGACGGATTAGCGTATAGTAGTCGTGTTATATGAACCAGCCATTATAAATAATAAATAATATAACATATTATTGTTTATAAGAATCAAGTACAAATTCCTCCACATAATTATATAAGACGTCTAAAACTATTTATCATTTATTGTAATTTAATATAATTTCGCTAACGGACAGAAGCATTTAACTACTGAAAATTCTAGTCCTCTGATAAAACTTTGATTGATTTCACTATCCAGCAGTGTTTTAGGTAATGTGCGGAGATTTCATAAAATGGCTAATTATTTTAAACGGCTGCAACATACATAAATTATAATTTAATCGTATTATGATGTTTCATTTATCTGGACATCCTTCATAATTTATATGAGTATTACATCGAATAACGTTTACAGTCAAGTTTTATTATTTCCTTATCCCGCTTATGTGAATGTTTTTTTTATAAAAGCTTATCACCAGCACCAAGAGATGTGTTTACCTACTTACCAGCATCTCGTTACATTTTTAAAAGCTCTACGCAATTCTCCATTATAATATCGTTTTCAAGAGAAATAACCTCATCCTACATTATTATTGTTGAATATGTAAATGCATCAATGCAGTAAAATAAAGCAAGGTTTCGTTTTAAAGAATATCAGTCGTGATTTTCTAAATTACGCCCAAAATGGCATTCTATTGTAATAATAACCGTGTTAACATTGTAGGAATACTTCGGCTAAAATAAAATTTCTTAAATTTGAAAGTGAGGTATTTTAATTTTCATAGAATTTCTACGTTGTGTAACGGATTGTTATTATGCAAATATCCATTGTTGTAATATCGTTTTAATATCTGTAGACATACTTTAATTGTTGCTTTGTACGTTCTGTTTAATACAAGCCTTAGTGCGCCAATTTTTAACCAAAAGTTTTATATATTTTTTTAGTCTCCTGGATGACTAATGGATGGAATATTTATGGAGCTCTAACTTTGAAGGTAAATTGACAGAAAGTGAAAGATAATACCATTTAAACTATACATAACATATATAATACTATATACAATATACGTAGTTATTTAGTAACAACTATGATCGGACTTTTTTACCAAAATACCACGAACCTTTCATAATAAATTTTTATCAAGGAAAATGAACTGCGAGAATATATATATATATATATATATATATATATATATATATATATATATATATATATATATATATATATATATATATATATATATATATATATATATATATATATATATATATATATATATATATATATATATATATATATATATATATATATATATATATATATATATATATATATATATATGATTACTTTTATATATATAATACGTATACCAATGTATTTTAACATGATTTTAACATTAATTTCAAACTGGAGTTTTAAAAATTGTAACGTCCTATTTTAACATTTTATTATAATAGTTTTTAGTATATATATATATATATATATATATATATATATATATATATAAAGGGTGTCCACGAACAACCCCGACAAAATGAAAGTTACGGAGATACAGGGTGTTGAATATCTGTTGCAAATAATAAAATTTTTTCTCACGAAATTGGCCAATCGGGGTATTTTATGAGTGAGGAATCATAATTTGGTATTAGATTTCATGTCACAGTTAGAGGGCGATACGTACGCTACTATTATTTATGTAAATTGCCCCAACTTTTTAGGCGATGCACTTCTGGGTTTTTTTACCAATAAATATTATTCTTGTACCTTTTCTAGGCAAAAAAGCTATACTTACTAAACAACGCTAGAGATAACCGTTCTCGAACAATTTGCAAGTTTATGCGTCGATGCAAGGAAAACAAATTTTTTAATAATAATAAACTAAGGTCTACTTATTTCAAGACAATATAAAATTAAACGTAAATATGAATTATTCTAAACTATAACAAATTCTCCACGTGATGACCGTTAGTTTGAAGGCATAATGTAATTATTTTTTTTTAGAGAACGTCTGATACGTCTATAAATATTCTACATTTGTCTGAACTCACTGCAGGCATTTTGAATTCGCAACCAGAGCTGCTCACGCGTTTGCATTGGAACGAAGTACACATGGCATTTTTGAAAACCCCATATACAAAAATCACAAGGATTTAAGTCTGGCGACCAAGCTGGCCATTGAACTGGTCCGCCTCTACCAATCCACTGATTTTCGTAATGTCTGATCTAGATATTGACGCACGTTTCGACTAAAATGAGCCAGAAACCCATCGTACATAAACCACATGGCTTGCCGAATATTTAAAGGAACTTCCTCTAATAATGTGGGTAAAATATTCTAAAGAAAATCTAAATACTCTTCCCCTGTTAGTCGACCTGGCAACTCAACAGGTCCAATTAGATTGTTGTTTACAATACCAATCCACACATTAATACTAAACCTATGTTGATGTTTGGTTTCTTTCACAACATAGGGATTATCCCCAACATGTGCATAATGATGTGAATTGTGTAAATTAGTAATTCAGTCTCTCGTGAAACTAGATTCATCGGAGAATAAAATACGAGAATAAAATGATGGATCTTCAATTTTCTTATTTCTCATCCAATCGGAAAATACTACACGCGCAGGTAAATCACCCTCCATCATAGCATGCACCGTTCTAAAATAAAACGGGTATAAGTTCTCCTTGTGTATAATATTACTTACAGATGATTTGCAAATTCCTGGATGCATCGCTGACAATCTTCGACAACTTAATTCTGGGTTATCTTCTAGATCCATCAGAATAGCTTCTTCGAATTCCTCAACTACAACGGGATGCCTACTCGTTTCATTTTCTTTTGGAAACACCGATCTGGTTTCCATCAACCTATGGTGAAGAGCCGTAAAGGTTGTATGAGTGGGATGGATTCTATTCGGAGACTTTTCAACATATCTACGTTGTGCCGCTCGAACGTTACACTGAACTTCCCCGTAGATTAACTGCATATCTGCATATTCTTTATTACTAAACGAAACCATTTTTTAAAAAAATTTAAATTAAAATCTTACTTTCAATTAAATCAAATTATTAATATGACAATAACAATTTTGTCAAAAATGACACTTGCGTTTATTATTGTTAAGAACGGTTACCTAGCATTTTTGAGTAAATCAAAATACAAGAGTTCTAACCACAATACACCACAACTTGTTACATTCTGGACGCGCGTTTCGCTAACGAAGTTAGCATAATTAGCAGATGATATAAACTGTTATAGTTTATATCATCTGCTGATGATGCTAACTTGGTTAGCGAAACGCGCGTCCAGAACGTAACAAGTTGTGGTGTAGTGTGGTTAGAACTCTTGTATTTTGATCTATCTTCCACCACAGGTTCCAGTGTTAGGACTTAACATTTATGAGTAAGTACACCTTTTTTTATAAATAAAACTTACACTTTCCTAAGCAAAAAAGTATACTACGTTCTCTAAAAAAAGAATTACATTATGCCTTCAAACTAAAGGCCATCACGTGGAGCATTTATTATAGTTTAGAATAATTCATACTTACCTTTAATTTTGTATTGTCTTGAAATAAATACAACTTAGTTTATTATTATTAAAAAATTTGTTTTCCTTGCATCGACGCATAAACTTGCAAATTACTCGAGAACGGTTACCCCTAGCGTTATTGAGTAAGTATAGCTTTTTTTGCTTAGAAAAGGTACAAGATTAATATTTATTCGTAAAAAAACCCAGAAGTGCATCGCCAAAAAAGTTGGGGCAAATTCACATAAATAATAGTAGCGTACGGAGCGCCCTCTAAGTGTCACATGAAATCTAATACCAAATTATGTCCCACCCACAAAATACCCCGCATGTCCAGTTACGTGAGAAAATTTTATTATTTGCAACAGATATTTAATAAAAAATAAAATAAAATTTATATTTCAACACCCTGTATCTCCTTAAGCATTTCCGGACCTAAGTTAATATGAAAATTTGTTCATGCTATTTTTTTGTAGAATCACCCCTTTCATTTTGTAGGGGTTGTTGGTGGACACCCTATATATATATATATATATATATATATATATATACATATATAGTGTTACAAATTCGAAAGCATTGACATCTCAAAAACGGTAAGAGATACGAGGTTGCTTAAAATAGTTCATTTCCGACTACTCAAACTAAATTCCATCTACTTTCGAAGATATCCGTAAAAAACACAAAATCGTCATTTTCCTTTTTATTTTTTACTTGCTTCGTAAAAGGAAAGTATTGTAATCGTGAAAAAATCACCCTCCCATATTTTTCAGATCTTTATCTTTCAGGGTCCCTAGATGCCTAAAAACTTGTTTTCTCAATTCCGTCGGTCTGCCTGTCTTTCTGTCTGTCTCGCTGTCTGTCTGTCTGTCTGTCTGTAGGTCTATCTGTCTATTCGCGGCATAGATAAAGAACTACTTACCCTATTGACTTCAAATTTTGGTTAAAAATTAAGGGTCGTATAGGGATGACCTGGTAACAATTTGGTAAAAAGCCAATACGGCGAATCAAAATGCCAGCCTAGTAAAATGTTAAAAAAATTGTTACTCAAAAACTACTTATACAATTCATTTCAAATTTGCTGAAATAATGCGGTTGTCGAAAAAGCTGATTCATTTGTCAAAAACTCGGAGCATTTCACTAAAATTATACAAGATATCGTTCTTGAAAAAGACGATATCATAGCATACCCATAGACGAAGCACTAAAGAAATTTCTATGAACTAGGATTTCCAGTTACATATAATACAACTCTTGGAGCATTGCCTTAAAAACGCTTATTTTTCATTTAACGAGCAAATGTATAAACAAACACACGGTGCTCCAATGGGGTCCTCGCTGTCACCAGTAGTTGCAAATTTATTCATGATATTCTTCGAGAAAGAAGCATTTGAGAAAGCAAATTTGAAGCCCAAGTTATGAATTCATTATGTGGATGTCATATTTATTATATGGCAACATGGTCATACCGAGCTCGAAAACTTTCTATCTCACGGAAATTCAATACGTCCCAGAATACAATTACTCTAGAGTTAGAAGAGAATAACAAACTTCCATTTCTAGTTGTTCTGTGTACAGAAAACCAACAGATACCGACAGATATTTAAATGCAAGATCACATCATCACCCAGCACATATTCAAGCTGTAGCCAACACTCTAATATACAGATCCGTGCGATTAACTGAAACAACACAGACGAGAAAAAACGAACTTAATATAATGGTGCCTTAAAGAAAAATGGCTATACAAATCGCACTATAGAGAAAGCTATTAATGCACAGGGTTCACGAACAACGAACACCAAAAATTATGAACCGAGAAGGCGACAAATAGTCTTACCATATGCAAAGGGCACAACAGACAGAATTGGAAGAATTTGTAGAAAACACAACATACAAACATTACATAAGCCCCAAACAACCACAGGTAAACTACTTCGAGACCCAAAAGACAAAATCAAATTGGAAAACTACGGAGTGAGTATACAGCATTCCATGCCAGGTCTGTGAAAAGCAGTATGTAGGGAAAAGTAACCGGCGGATATCAACAAGAGTAAAAGAGCATAAACTTATCATCAGAAATAAACAAACAACCTCGGCCCTATTCCTACATCATCAGGAAACCGGTTACAAAATAAGTTTCGATGGGTGTAGGGAGATTGCCAATATAGAGCATTAGAAAACCAGAATAATCCGAGAAGCTATAGAAATAGAAAAACAAGGTATTTTAAATGAAAGGGACAAATCATTAAAACTACCAAAAGTATGGAAGACATATATATATATATATATATATATATATATATATATATATATTAAGAAAATCACGGGGAATAAAATCACAAAAATTTTGAGAAAAAAAATATATATATAAATATATATTTATATATATATATATATACAGGGTGGCCCAACGAAAAGGTCCCACCCTTATTTATGACTTTCCTGGTATATTTTGGGAAAAACGCTTGGACACGTCAATTTTGAACCGGAATAATAGAGTTTATACCTATCTTCAACCATTTTGAAGTTTTTTTATTAAAACAACAGCAAAATGCAGAAAACATAAATAATGACCAACGGCCTCAGGTGAGAGCATAAAAGGAAGAACAACTTTATCTTTGCTCACAACGAAACTGTATTATCAAAACGGAAGCATTGCAAGAGCTACCGCCCGGTTGTTTAATCGCTAACACTTTAGTCTCTATTCGGACGCGAGAAAGAAAGCTTCGAAAATGGCAAATGTGATTTTGGCGAAACGTCAGCAAAACTATTCTTTTCAGAACGACAGTAGTGAACGAATGATAGAAGGTTGGAGTTTTGCGGACAGTGTACACCCAAATTTGTTAATGAAATCACATCTTATTTTTCCATCCGTGAAGGACTAGGAATCAATATGTATATATATATATATATATATATATATATATATATATATATATATATATATATATATATATATATATATACATATAAAAAGAAAATCACGGGGAATTCGGCCAGGAAATGTCTGTTTTAATGTTTTATTTTTATTTTACTAAGCTCTAATTTTTGTTTAAATTTTAATGTGAAGTATTCAAGGGTCCATAAAATGTAAACGATTTAATTTACTTTTGATATAATATTATAATATATATATATATATATATCAAAATATTATTCAATTATTCAAATAACTTCAAAATGTAAAAATAGAAAAAAAATTGGGGGTTTCCACTTATATGTAATAAAAATGAAAAAGACTTATAGGAATTTTGAGAAAAAAAATATATATATATATATATATATATATATATATATATATATATATATATATATATATATATATATATATATATATATATATATATATATATATATATATATATATATATATATATATATATATATATATATATATATATATATATATATATATATATATATATATATATATATATATATATATATATATATATATATATATATATATATATATATATATATATATATATATATATATATATATATATATATATATATATATATATATATATATATATATATATATATATATATATATATAAAAACACGGGGAATTCGGCCAGGAAATGTCTGTTTTAACGTTTTATTTTTATTTGACCAAGCTTTCGAAATATTCAAGGGTCCTTAAAATTTAAGCAATTTAATTTAGTTAATAATATTAGTAATATATGTATATAAACTTATATGTAATAAAAACGAAAAAGGCTTATAGGAATTTTGAGAAAAATCAGATATTTCTACCTAAAATTTTGAAGTCAAACGTCAAATAACAATAAACAATGTGTTTTTTTTACTGAAGTATGAAAAAAAATTGAAAGTTTCAAAATTCAGTAAGTGATGTCAAACGTCAAAATTTTACGTAAAGATTTTTGTCAAAATTCCTACAAGACTTTTTCAACTTTATTATATGTTAGTCTAGATACATATATTACTAACATTATTAACTAAATTAAATTGTTTGTTTCGGAAAATATTTTACCACTTGGGAACCTAAAATGGTAGAAGAAAAAATAGTATCTGATTTCTATTGGGTTATGTACGAGTTGTTCTACCACAAACTATAAAAAGGCTAACTTTTATTTATTGTTTAATGAAGTTAAAAGTTTTTTTTGAGCATTCAGTTTTCAAACAGAAATTAGTGAAAAATAAATGTGAAAAATATTACGACAGAAAATAATCTTATAATGCATCTGTACCTGCTTGATAATAAGGCATTCCAATCAAAATTTCTTCGTGTTACATTAAAACACGTAATATGCGTTGGGGTAGGTAAGTAAACTAGGTAAATCGGGTAAAATTAGGGCAAAATCTCGGATAGCGAAGCCAAAAATAACTGCAGAGGGTTGCAGAAAGAGCAATGCAAAACAGGCTGAGTATCTCACGTCAATTTTTACAGCTGGCAAGCTGCTGAGGATAAACCACCGAGTATTTCCGGAACGCCTGTTGAACGTACTGGCACTTAAGGGATGTAATTCACCGGAAGCGATTATGCCGTACATTTTTGTAATTTTGCCAGCTTGAGGCGAGTGTCGCAGAATATTTACAATATACACGATGATATACGAAGGTTTAACAATAATTATGGCCTAAAATAAAAAAAACAAATACAGTTTTCAGTCAATATAATTATCACTGAAACATAACGCATTTTTCAACTTATAACATAGAAACACATTCTGAAACAAATTCGAAGTCCTGAACACAAATTAGATCCTTAGCCTTCCCTCAAGCAAAAATCACTGCATTCGACAATATGAAATGTGGTGGGGGGGAACACGGAGGTTAAAAACTTAAAGTGCAGTAACAAATTCGTACCGTTGTTGCCTTAATAACCCACCACTGAAGAAGTTTTGTAAATTATTTCAATAAATAAATAAAAATCACTAGGGGCTAGGTCGAGTGAGCGCAGTGTATCATCAATTTGTGTATTGCATTCGATAATACGAAATGTGGTGGAGGGGAACACGAAGATTAAAAACCTAAATTCCAGTAGCAAGTTTGTACCGTTGTGGCCTTAACAATCCACCACTGAAGAAGCGTAAATTATTTCAAATTTCGCAGGACAATGGATGAATTTTAGCGAGTTTCTGAGATTCTTTTCCAACTAATCACCCCCGCCTTCCAAATGCGCCAAATCATAACCGCCTATTTATTTATTCATAACTCGTTAACTTTTTTAAGAAGCTTTTTCATTTTTTTCGTCCATGGACACTGTACCGAAATGTAGCACAGTATGATGAAACTGACAAAGTGTACATAAAACAATCTGATAAAAACTATCTGAGACAAACATCTCATAACATTTACATTATTTTTAAAATCCATCCATGTTTTGCTTGACAAAAAGAGAAATATTAGAAAATAATGTGCGTTGATGTATTGATTTACATTTCATTACTAATGTCAGACTTAATTGATTCATTTTGTGAACAGCTGGAATAATTTATTATTTTTTTCTGAACATTGATTTACTATAAAAGGATATTAAAATAATAAATTAAAATTATCTTTTAAAGTTGTTTTGCCTGCCAACTAAGGCAGCAGCTAATTAGTGCTAGGAATATTTAGTTAAAAAAATCTGTATTTTTGATCGGAGGGTACAAATGCGCGAAATTACAAAAATGTCCTGACATCAAAATCAATGTAGAAATGGGGAACGACAATATGTATTTTTTTGTATATGTACACCAGTTACTCCCGGATGGTTTAACCAATTTGGACGAAATTTTAAGGAAGTATTCAGAATTGTACCGGGATGGTCCCACAGCCAGCATATTAAAAAAAATCGGTAAATTTCCTTTACCCGGAATTTCCCTCGTGATGAATATATCCTTTCATTAAGAATAGTTAAGCGTAACCCATTTTAGTTCCGCACATAGTAATTTAGTATACTGTCTTTTCAAACATTTTTTTTGTGCGCCATTTTGTTCCACCATATGGGAATCGTACTAATATTTTACCAGTTTCTACCTATGCCACGTTTATTTTTATGGGCATGATTTAAAATAAATTGATTTTTGTACACTGATTATTTCAGACCGCCATTTTGTATCGTCATTTTGAATTCGTACCAGTTAGTCCCTGTATCATATTCAATTTTGCTGCAAGATATTAAGTCAGTTGAATAGAATATTTTTAACACCGATTTTTTACCGACATTTTATTTGGCCGCCATATTGTTTCTAAGTCCTGAAGTCGTACCACAATTTTACTAGTTATTCTCTATATCAAACTTAATAGATGCCTTAAATTCAAAATTTATCTAAAAAGTAGTTTTTTAGACTGCTTTTTTTAAATAATTTATTAGGCCGCCATTTTGTTTTGATGTCTTGGATTGATACCAAAATATTACAGGTTGATTCCTTGATTTTTGTAAAAAATTTGAGTTAAATTGGACAACTTGTTTTTTAGTAATAATTTTTTTAACATTTCACTAGGCCGCCATTTTGTTCCTTCATATTGGATTTTTACCAAAATAATACCAGGTCATCCCCACATAACACTTAATTTTTTTATCACAATTTGAAGTCAATCGCGTAAGTAGTTTTTAGCTACGCCGCGAACTGACAGACAGACAAATGAACTTGAGAAAACATTTGTTTTGCCATCTAGGGGCGCCAAAACGTAAATATATGTAAAACCTGCAATTTTTTTCACGATTACAAACATTTCATGTGGCCACCGCTTTGTTCCGCCATCTTGAATTCGTACTACAATTTTATCAGTTCATCTCTATACCATACTTAATTCTTGCACAAAATTTGAAATCAATCTATTAAGTAGGCTGAATTTTTAAATATTTTATTAAGCTGCCATTTTATTTCGCCATCTTGGATTCGTACCAAAATTTTACTTGTTAACTACTAACTAACACTTGACTTTTTTGCAAAATTTGAGGTAAACTGGATAAGTAGTTTTTAAGTAATCATTTTTTTAACATTTGACTAGGCCGCCATTTTGTTTCGCCATAATGGATGTTTATTAAAATGTAGCCAGGTCATGCCCCAATGACTTTTGATTTTTGGGGTAATTTTTACACGATTACAATACTTCCCTTTTGCAAGGGAAGTAATACATTCAATAAATAGTTTTTACATTGACGCATACCGCCTTACGTCATTTTGAATTCATACCAGTTTAACCTTATATCACATTTAATTTTTCTGGAAAATTTGAAGTCAATTGAATAAGATTTTTAATAAAAATATCATATCAAAAGTCATCCGCGTATGACCCTTATTTTTTGACTAAAATTTGAAGTCAATCTGATGAGTACTTTTTAAGTTATGCCACAAACTGATAGACAGACAAGCAAACCGACAGAAGGGCCGACAGAATTGATAAAACTAATTTTTTGCACCAAGGGACGCTAAAACGTGAAGAGAGGGTGGTTTTGTTCACGATTACAAAACCTCTATTCGGTCGCCATTTTGATCTGCCATCTTGAGTTAGTACCACAACTTTACTAGTTCATCCTATACCATAGTTAGTTATAGCATACAATTTGAAATCAATCCATTAAGTATTTTTTTCAGGCTGAATTTTTAATATTTTATTAAGTCGCCATTTTATTCCGTCATCTGGGATTCATACAAGATTTTACTAGTTGACTGCTACATAATACTTGATTTTTGTTTAGATTTTAGTAATAGTTTTTTTAAGATTTCACTAGGCCGCCATTTTGTTTTGCATACTGGATTTTTACCAAAATTTTATCCCATATGATCCTTAATTTTTGACCAAAATTTGTCAAAAGTCAATCGGATAAGTAGTTTTTAGCTATGCCGAGAACAGACAGACCGACAGACAGACGGAATTGAGAAAACATATTTTTCGGCATCTAGAGATCCTAAAACGTAAAGATCTGAAAAAATCTCGCAGAGTGATTTTTTCGAGATTACAATCCCAATACCTTTTACGAAATGGCGCCATTTTGAATCTTTTTGTGCGAGACTATTTCCGCGATAATTATATTGCCTTAAAATTTGGTGTATGAAGAGGATTATCTCCAAAAAATGAGGGGGCGGAGGAAAGATTGGGGTAATCTGAACATATCGTGTTTCATATGGTTTTCGGGGTTCGGTTTTCACCGAATTCATAAATTTAAATTTTCAAGATGAAATAAAATATTATTTTTTACTTTTTACTGATTTTTTTTCGCATAACTCTTTTTGCCACTCCATGCAATATTATTCCTATAGGAACAACTCAAATTGGGAAATTTTGGCGCTTATCCTGCTTCATAGTGAGAAAATGATTATTTATTAAAATTAATAATTTTTAGTAAACTCATTTTCAACCATGAGGATTAATTCTTTAAAAAAAATAGTGTGAGATGTGGCACCCCCTAGCCGTGGTATCCCCTCCCCGCCTTCAATTTCTACGCTACTGAAACAACTCTCAAATATTACTAGAAGTAAACTACTCCAGACCTCCGGTAATCGATTTTAGTTCGCTTGTACCCTATATATTCATCCCCAGGAAAACTACGTGATTTCATTAATATTACCATAATATCGTCAATTCGTTATTTGTCTAACAGTAATAAATCTCCATTCTGGGAATCAACGTAAGTTGCATGACTATTGAATAATTCCCCGACGTTAAACTCAAAAGTGAAAATCATTACGCTGAGATTTATTCAAGTCATTCTGACTGATCGATTCAATCTAAAACCGTTTTGTTTATGAAGAAAAAACTGAATACGTCCTCGACATATGCCCGATAAATGTGTTATAATAGACAGAAAAAGAGGTTCTCACGGTTTTTTTTCTGGTACCATCTGCCGATTGTGGTCGAAAAAAGGAACAGAACCACGTGCCAAAAGAACCTTATATCCATCAATTCTGAAAAGGTGCACAGTGGTAGGTAGTTTAATATTTCATCTCAAATGATGAATATAACCAATATTGTCTCACACCTACTATACTTTCTATATCATGTTTTACAGAAAATTATTGTCTGTGGGAAGTGTAACTTGGGATTTCATAATTTTGATTACAATATTGTAAAGCAATGTAATAAAATTAAGGAGAGTTCTGCTGACACACTGTGGCATTTAGAAGCTAAAGAGAACTTAATTAAATACTGTTGTCATTGTAATCTTATTATACGGGGTTTTTGCAATCAAATAGCTTTATTCACTTCTTCAGAAATATTCGACAACCGCAAATAAAAACTAATAATTGATTTTCTTTTGTTTCTTATATATAATAATTTCAATTATTCAGGGAGGCAAATTTATATAAATATTTAAGCAATCATTTTTGCGCCATGTCATTAATATCAGATTATTAAAGCATTTTACTAAGTGCTTTACCTATGTTCTAAAAAAAAAAATAATGCATGAACTAATAATAAGAAGGGACGGATCGACAGGCATTGTTGGGGGAGTAACACAATTTTGTAAACAGAATTTTTAATTTTACCCACAGAATATTAATTCAATGACATAAAAAATATAAAGTATTTGGCATGACCAAAAAAATCGGTAAATTTCCTTTACCCAGTACTTCTCTCGTTGTGAGTCTTTCCGTTTGTTAGCAATTGAAGTCCAAATATAGTCATTTAGTAACACATCTATACTGTCTTATCAAACATCTTTATTCGGCGCCATCTTGTTCCACCATATTGGATTCGAACCAATATTTTACAGGTTTTTTTCAATTTTTGATTTTTCTGATTTTTGGCCACATTTTTTAAAAAATATCATTAGATTACCATTTTGTTTAGTCATATTGAACTCATATACAGTTTATACTTATATCACATCTAATTTTTGCGCAGAATCTGAAGTCAATTGAATAAGAAAGCTTTTTAACGTTGGTTTTTTAAATATTTTATTTGCCCGCCATTTTGTTCCATCATCTTGAATTCGTACCAGTTTATCTCTATATATCAATTAATATTTGCATAAAATTTGAAATCAATTTAATAAGAAATTTTTTTATATATAATACCACAAGAGAGAAAATTTTGTCGACAAAATTTTCCGATTGTTTATGAAAGTTTGTTGCTTGGTAATTTCGCGAATGACATGTTTGTAACAAAACCACGATCCGTCAGGCGAGATGTTTTGAAAAATGTCATGAGCGAAATTATCAAAAAGCAACAAACTTGAATAAACAAGAAGAAAATTTTACCTTCAAAATTTTTTCTCCCGTGGTATTCGACCTGACTATTTCACGGGAACAATGTCTTACCCTTACCATATATAATATCAAATAAAACAGTGAAATCAAAAGAAATAACTGTCAAAAGCGCGCCTTTTTATTTTTTGTATTGTAATAAATAGGGTAATTGAATTGGTAACCAAGGATATTTGACCTAGGTGACACTTGTCAAAACGACAAGATCAAATTTTTACTTTAATCCAACAAAATTTTGTCGCTGAAAAACCATTTTGTTGATTTTGTCCAGATCCCCTATGACCTTTAATTTTTGACCAAAATGTGAAGTAAATCCGATTTGTAGTTTTTTAGCTATGCCGCGAACTGTCAGACAGACAGACAGACGACGGAATTAAGAAAACATGTTTTTTTTGCATCTCGAACCTCTAAAACGTAAAGATATGTAAAACCTACTAGGGTGATATTCTGACACATGATTACAAACATTTTATTTGATCGCCATTTTATTCCGCCATCTTGAATTCGTACCACAACTTTATCAGTTTATATTTATATCACACTTAATTCTTGCATACAATGTTAAATCAATCTAATAAACCGTTTTTACAAGTTGATTGTTTATATATTTTATTCAGTCACCATTTTGTTTCGCCATCTTGGAATCGTCCCAAAATTTTATCGGTTTATTCCCACGTAAAACTTGGTTTCTATATAAAACTTAAAGTACATGGGATATGTAATTTTTTAGTGAAAATGTTTTAAAATTTCACTAGGCCGCCATATTGGGTTTTAACCAAAATATTACCTGGTCATCCCAATATATATGACCAAAATTTGAAGTCAATAAGGTAAGTAGTTTTTAAGCCACGCCGAGAAAAGAGAGACAGACAGACTGACAGACAGGCAGACGGAACTGAAAAAACATGTTTTTTTGGCATCTAGGGACCTTAAAACGTGAAGATCCGTAAAAACTAGGAGGGTGATTTTTTCACGATTACAATACTTTAATCACAATACAAGAAAAAGATCGGTTATTTTCCTTTACCCGGAACTTCCCTCGTTATGAATCTTATTAGGAATAAAGAAAAGTGACCCAATTTAGTCCCGCACATAGTCATTTAAGAGGACTGATTTTTTTTAAGACCGCCATTTTGTTCCGCCATCTTGAATTCGTACCACAGTTTTACCAGTTTATCTCTAAATCACACTTAATGCTTGCACAAATAAGTAGTTATCACAGACTAACACCTAAATCTTCCCGATACAACGCGGGACCGGTTTTCATCGTTCGTACAATAGGCGAGCGCCTAAGAGTTTAGCATGTCGGCACATGTTGCTTCCAGTGGTCGTGTGCGCCTATTGAAAATTAGTTTAGTCAGCGGTGCGATGTAAGAAAAGAAGTTAATTTCGTGAACAAATTAAAATGCCTGGATTAAAATGTGTTTGTGTATGTTGTTTGTCAAGAAAGAAAAGGTAATTGCTTTTTTCGGTTTTCCTAGTGACCCCTTTTTGGATGTATCTTTTCTTTTTCGAAAAATGTGCAATTTCCTAAAAATCCCTTTTAGACAATTATTATAATTTTTATCAAAGCATATCACAGTAGCAACACAAAAAAAGAATCACAAACCGGTGATGTAACTCGCAGATACCTAAAATAGTAAAAATGTTATAATTTTCTAAGGGCTATTTTAAATCAGTGGAATTTTATCGAAATTCATAGAATATAGCAAAAATTAAACATCTGAAGAGGTCAATGGAAGACAGTGGAAGTCTGGTGAAAGTCACTGGAAGTCAGTAGAAGTCTTACCATAAATGGAAGTCAGGTGTACAAATTTCTACCTGCAGTTTGCCCCGGGATGAACTGGTAGCAATTGGATATAAATCCATTGTGGCGGAACAAAATGGTGGAATATAAAATAACTACAAATTCATTGTAAAAAATGTACTTATTCAATGAGTTCAAATTTTGTACAAAAACATAGTGTGATAAAAAGGTTAGCTGTTAAAATTTTTGTACGAATCCGATAAAATATGCCACTTTGGTGAATAATAAATTATTAATTTTCTGAAATCAAATTTTGTACAAGAATCAAATGTGAGTTAGTGATGAAGATCTTGATAAGAATCGTATAAGGCAGAACAAAATGGCGGCCTAATAAGAAGTTTTAGAAATCGATATAAACAAATATTTGCTTCATTGCCTTTTTTTTTAGAAAGGGTTAGGGTTTGACCGCCAAAAGATTTTTTTGCTTAATCGTATTGCTTATTACTAGTTTTACGTGTTACAATGTTTGTCAATTTCCTTTTCTCTCTGTACAACGAAAACTGATATAGAGTCTCTTGAATCGCCTCGTAGAGGACAGACCTCTGTGTTTTTAACATAAGTGGTTCCTGGTGTTCGGTTTTACTGTGTTGCTTCGGGGGGATGCAAGAGACTCAAACGCTCAGATTGGAAATTAACGACCTCGCAATAAAGGGAGCAGACGCTGTGAACGTGTTAGGGCTAGTTATTCCTGCATTCTATCCTCTTCTTCTGTCCAGTTCTGCATAGAATATATAGCGTAATGGCTGCTATGTGGCGGGAGTAGGAGAGGTACGGGGATGGTTTGAAAGAAAGGGTCATTTCCTGATACCAGTAGTACTTCCTTAAGGGGCAACCTGTGGAAGCCAAGATGCATTAGAACAAAATAAAAAATAATAGTACCGTTCAACGATTTACGGAGAGCATTTTGGTTGACCACCCGTGGTCGTTATCTATTGGGCTGGAGAATACCGGTGAAAGCAAAAAAGTGGCAGCCGACTTCATATTGAAAGGAAAGAAAGTAAAAAGAAAATTGATATGCTGGTGTTTTTGGGGTGCAAGAAACCCATAAAGGACAAAATAATTTAACCGATTTTTTCCTTAACACCAGAACTTTACCAATAACTACCTCTGTAATGAAACCTAATTTTTATTAAGCAAAGTTAAAAGATAACGTATGAATCCATCCAAAAAAAACTATGTACAAGGTGAGTCAACACTGCGATGAAGGTTTTTGTTTTATAGATCAAATTTACTAACAAACCACATTTGGTATGTGATGGCGTTGCCAATGTGATGTAATTATTAAACTCCATTACATACCAAGTTGGTACGTGATGGAGTTACCAATGTTGCCTGTAAACTATCAATATTTTAAATCTAAATCTAAAAGGTTGCGCCAAAAAAAGTAGAGCAGTAAAAAGTGTTATTTATTTAAGTGAAACTCTGTATATCAATAAATGTTTTGAGTTCTACGTGTAATTATAAAACTTTTTTGTTAAAGGTTTGATATACCTAAACCTAATAGATTTTGAGGTACTCCGATTTCTCAAAAAAAAATGGTATATTCAAGCAGCATTTTCTTAGTAAGTAACGTCCTTATTTTTGCACTAAAAAGTTCATATTCGGTAACAAAAAGGAAAGTTAATCATAGTAGCCATGATAACATAAAAGAAAGTAAATAAATGCAAACACATTTAATCAATCAAAAAAAAAACTTAAACATAGCAACCTGTCAAAATGATTTGTTTTACTCCTAAAATCTATAAATCATTTGGTAACTACTAAAATTAAAAAAAGAAAAAAAGTTAATTATTCCTTTGAAATAATTGTTCAAATATGTGTCCTACTTGCTGATAACATATATTTATTCTTTTTATTATCTCGGACTCTTCTTAACGTCAGCCGAGTTATAAATCTGCATATATCTCGGATTCTAATCTCAATATCTTCTTTTGTGGTAAGTGGATTAACATACACCCTCTCTTTTGTAGAACCCCATAAGAAGAAATACAGTGGCATAATGTCGCGAGACCTTGGTGGCCACTGAATGTATCCCCCCGACCGATTCATTTTTGTGAATAATGTTTCCCTCACCATACAAAGACAATGCGGAGGCGCACATGCTTCTGCGCTGGTCTAGAATATAATCTTCACGTAAGAAGTTAAGGTAATTAGGGACATTTAATAATTCATTAAAATGTGTGATCTAATAATTCTGTTATGATAAATAATACACCAAATATTAAGTAATCAGGGGTTTTGGTGTTGAACCTCCTTTGCCCAAAATTGATTTTCTGTAAAAATGCATATTATGGCTATTTACAGCCCCATTACTTCTAACAGTAGCTTCATCATAAAACATTATATTTGAAGGAAAACCCAGATTTAGTTCAATGTGCGTTCTGATCAAATGACAAAAAGTGAAACGCCTTTCAAAATATTTACAATGTAATCAATATGGTATGGGTGGTATTTCTATTTTCTGGTTTGTAGATATGGGGTTGACTGTGAGGTTTCACACAATTTAGCTAACTGGCGTCTACTGATTTGCGGATTTTCTTGAACATGCATTAAATTTTCAAGCTCCTTATCTTCATTGGTGGCAATTCTATTAGTAACTTCAACAATTAGTCAACACTGCTACTGTTATCAAATCTTTCCAATCTTGTAAATTATTTTTCAATGAGACAATTTTTTCAACCTTGTCTAATATATTTTTATCAGCTTCGCCTAATATTTCATTTTAAAGTTGTAAAACGATCACAAAATGTAAAAAATAAACGTAAATGCACGGTGCCGCCAGATTATGTCACATGAATAAGAATGCTGACACGTAATTTTTGCTCTAGACGATTGTCTATATCGTCAAAAATCTCAAAAATGATTATAAATGGGTATAGGACATATTTAACAAAAAATGAAGGTTTTTTTATTGTTTCTAAGATGAAGTGAAAATAAACAGGGGGTGTCGTTTGAAAAAAGTGATATTTTCTAATTTTAAGTCGTTTAGATTTGGACAAAAATATTAAACCTGTAGCTTTGATCAGAAATGTTTCAGAGAAAACCTTTTTCCTTAATCGTGTCCTTTTTTGTTACAAAATATGAGCTTTTTTCTTGCAAATATAGAATAAGGACGGTATTTACCAAGAAAAAGATGCTTGAATGTACTATTTTTTTTAAGGAATGGCATTACCTCAAAAACTACTAAATTTAGGTATATCAAACCTTTAACAGAGAATGTAGTATTCAAAAATGTATTACTATACAGAGCGTTCTATTAAAAAAGACTTTTTGCTGTCCTACTTTTTTGGCGCGGCCTATCTACACAAAATATTTTTAAAATAAGCAAAATTGGTAATGACATCGAATAACAAATGTAGTTCGTTGGCAATTTTGATCTATAAAACATAAACTTACTTCTTCGCAGCCTTGACTCACCCTGTATATATTTTTGATTTTTACATCCCTCGTAAAAAGGGAATTATTGTAATCGTAAAAAAGCACCCTCCGAGATTTTTTCAGATCTTTACGTTTCAGGGTCCCTAGATGCCGAAAAAGATGTTTTCTCAATTCCGTTGGTCTGTTTGTCTGTTCGCGGCATAGCTAAAAAACTACTACCCGATTGACTTCAAATTTGAATAAAAAATTGAGGGTGATATGGGGATGACCTGGTAAAAAATCCAATATGGCAAGACAAAATGTCGACCTAATGAAATGTTAAAAAAATTATTACTAAAAAACTGCTTATCCAATTTATTTCAAATTTTGCATAAAAATCAAGTATTATTTAGGAATCAACTGGTAAAATTTTGATACGAATCCAAGATGGCGGAACAAAATGGCTGCATAATAACATATTCAAAAATTCAGCCTGAAAAAAAAAATACTAATGAACTGATTTCAAATTGTATGCCATAACTAATTATGGTATAGAGATGAGCTAGTAAAATTGTGGTACTAATGATAGAGATGAGCTAGTAAATTGTGGTACTAATTTAAGGTGGCGAAACAGAATAGCGACCAAATAAAATGTGTTTACTCGAGAAAAAATCACCCTCTCAGGTTTTACATATCTCCACGTTTTAGCGTCCCTAGATGTGTTTTATGGATTCCGTCGGCCCGTCTGTAGCTTTGTCTGTCAGTTCGCTGTATAGCTTAAAAACTACCTATCAGATTGACTGAATTTTAGTCAAAAATCAAGGACCTGGTAATATTTTGGTAAAAATCCAATATGCCGAAACACTATGGCGGCCTAGTGAAAAAAGTATTATTAAATTTTGGTAAGAATATGGCGGCTTGATAAAATAGTTAAAAAATAACCATAAAAAAAACTAATAATTAGATTCATTTTAAATTTTGTACGCAGCATTAAGCATTAAGTGTGATATAGAGATAAACTGAAAATGTTGAGATGCAAATTCAAGATTGTGGCCAAATAATATTTTTTAAAAATCAACGTAAAAAAATCTTATTCAACTGACTTTAAATTTTGCATAAAAATTAAAAAATTATGCCCAAAAATCAATTGTGGCATGGGTAGAAACTGGTAAAATATTAATAAGAATCCAATATGATGGAGTCCAATAAAAATGTTTGAAAAGAATATATATATATATATATATATATATATATATATATATATATATATATATATATATATTAATTGGACTTCTTTCTTGGGTATAGGTTTATTTGCAAAATCAAACAATGAGATTAACTTGACGTTTCGCCTATCATAGTAAGCTTTCTCAAAAATTGCTCATTCCTTTATTTTTTTTTTGGTATATATGGCTTTACTTACCTATCTACAATTAATTTAAAAAACATTTAGTGGTCTAATTATAAAATGACATTTACAATTTTTCTAAAACTGATTTAAAATTTTATATTATTGACAATAATTATTACAAAATTAATAAACTAAGGTTACATACCTCGAAAAATACATGTTGATTATTTATTTACATTTCAATGATAGGTAGCAAGTTAGTGGTTTGCCAAGCAACTCATAGCACAGTTTTAGGTAAAAATGTGTTCTTATAGTACTTTTTTTTTGTTTTCTCAAAAAAAACGTACTAAGATAAGAACACCTTTTTACCTAAAACTGTGCCATGAGTTGCTTGGCAAACCACTAACTTGCTACCTATCATTGAAATGTAAATAAATAATCAACATGTATTTGTGTGTGTGTCATTGATCAAATGGTAAATGGATGAATGTATAAAAGTACCTTGGTGAAATTATGTTGCTCTTTTTTATAATATAGATCAAACAAGTAAGAAATATTCTTGACGTGAACCTATAACGAAGATGACAGGGTTAAAACACAGCTCGGTTTTATCTAGAATTTCAATCTCGAATACCTCGGAACTCAATATTTTTATTTGAATGTTTGAAATACACGCTACAATGTCTGGGGCCCACTATAAATCATCGAACAGTTTTATTTCTTTAACTGACGGCAATAATGTCTTTAAGATACAATGTAACGACAAAAATTTTTAAATTTTAAGTAGGGGAATAGGCAAACATGAGACCTTTAGGTCACAAAAACGGTGTCACGCATTTCGCGCCTCCGGCTGAATGGTGCATCTTCGATAATCTTAAATGCGTAAGTTATTAGCTATCAACATAATATCTTATAATTTAGAGAAAATGCCTATATACATAGGCGTCCTCAAATTATTGGGCTTGATTAGTTAATATAATAGAGTTTATTTACACTAATTTAAAATTTTTAAAGGTAGCCCATAAATGATGGTTTAGCCAAACATGAATTTTCCCACTATTTAAGTTCAGTTGGGGTGCTTATAAGTGTAAGCTTCAAAAAACTTTTGAATTTTGGATACATCATAAGTTAAAAAATAACTTTCTTACAACTTTAATGTAGAAAAAATTTCTAACATTAAAAATCAAAAGCTCTTTTAGGAAACCTAAAAGTTAATAGCGTTTTGCCTTTCGTTGAGCCTCGATCACTGTATAGTCTGTTTCAAAAATGTATAGAGTAATAAAACCACATTAGGTATGCAGCAGAACTATTGGTGACCCACCAATAATTTATGCAACTTCCATAGTTTGGCATTGATCATAAACACTGAAAATGGTACACCAAAGGCGTGCGGTTAGATACTTAATGAAAGAATTTAAATTTAACGAAATTTTATTTTAACAAAATCAAAATTATATCCAGGGTTAGTCAGATGTCTCTTAACGATCAAATATCTCAAAAACCACTCAACCGATCTGAACCATATGTGGTGATTAGGCATAACC
>JAUTXW010004306.1:622500-745518 GCA_030620095.1 Kuschelorhynchus macadamiae | reverse complement strand
GAATTTCAACCATTAAACACATCAAATTAGTATGTAAACTATGTTTTAGCAAAATCGATTTTCCAAAAGAAGTTCGAAAATTTTGAACATGGTTTATTTTAGGTAAAAATTTGACGAACATAATATGTGGTTTTAGTTTTTTATGACATCAAATTAGTACATAAACGAAGTTTTAGCAAAATCGATTTTCCAAAAAAAGTTCGAAAATTTTGCATGTAAATGTATGGGTTTATTTAGGTAAAAATTTGACGGAGAAATTTTTGTTGGAACATGGTATGATAATATGTGGTTTTATAGGTATTTTGAGCTGAGAATTTCATTAAACACATTAATATTGACGAGGGATTAATATTTCTCAAGATATGGCTGAATTTTTACAATAATACACATAAAAATTAAAAAATTCGCGTATTTTCAGAGAGCCATAGAAGTTCAACCATACATCCTAGGACAAAATAAATGTTTTTTTCGTTTTTTATGACATCAAATTAGGACATAAACGAAGTTTTAGCAAAATCGATTTTCCAAAAAAAGTTCAAAAATTTTGCATGTAAATATATGGGTTTATTTAGGTAAAAATTTGACGGAGAAATTTTTGTTGGAACATGGTATGATAATATGTGGTTTTATAGGTATTTTGAGCTGAGAATTTCATTAAACACATTAATATTGACGAGGGATTAATATTTCTCAAGATATGACTAAATTTTTACAATAATACATAAAAATTTAAAAATACGCGTATTTTCAGAGAGCCATAGAATTTTAACCATACATCCTACCACAAAATAAATGATTTTTTCGTTTTTTATGACATCAAATTAGTACATAAACGAAGTTTTGGCAAAATCGATTTTCCAAAAAAAATTCGAAAATTTTGCATTATTAATTAATTATTAATTATTTAGGTAAAAATTTGACGGAGAAATTTTTGTTGGAACATGGTATGATAATATGTGGTTTTATAGGTATTTTGAGCTGAGAATTTCATATAAATATTGACGAGGGATTTATATTTCTCAAGATATGACTAAATTTTTACAATAATACATAATAATTTGAAAATTCGCGTATTTTCAGAGGGCCACAGAAGTTCAAGCATACATCCTAGGACAAAATAAATGTTTTTTTCGTTTTTTATGACATCAAATTAGTACATAAACGAAGTTTTGGCAAAATCGATTTTCCAAAAAAAGTTCGAAAATTTTGCATGTAAATGTATGGGTTTATTTAGGTAAAAATTTGACGGAGAAATTTTTGTTGGAACATGGTATGATAATATGTGGTTTTATAGGTATTTTGAGCTGAGAATTTCATTAAACACATTAATATTAACGAGGGATTAATATTTCTCAAGATATGGCTAAATTTTTACAATAATACATAAAAATTTAAAATATTGCGTATTTTCAGAGAGCCATAGAATTTTAACCATACATCCTACCACAAAATAAATGTTTTTTTCGTTTTTTAAGACATTAAATTGGTACATAAACGAAGTTTTAGCAAAATCGATTTTCCAAAAAAAGTTCGAAAATTTTGCATGTAAATGTATGGGTTTATTTAGGTAAAAATTTGACGGAGAAATTTTTGTTGGAACATGGTATAATAATATGTGGTTTTATAGGTATTTTGAGCTGAGAATTTCATTAAACACATTAATATTGACGAGGGATTAATATTTCTCAAGATATGACTAAATTTCTACAATAACACATAAAAATTAAAAAATTCGCGTATTTTCAGAGAGCCATAGAAGTTCAACCATACATCCTAGGACAAAATAAATGTTTTTTTCGTTTTTTATGACATCAAATTAGTACATAAACGAAGTTTTAGCAAAATCGATTTTCCAAAAAAAGTTCAAAAATTTTGCATGTAAATATATGGGTTTATTTAGGTAAAAATTTGACGGAGAAATTTTTGTTGGAACATGGTATGATAATATGTGGTTTTATAGGTATTTTGAGCTGAGAATTTCATTAAACACATTAATATTGACGAGGGATTAATATTTCTCAAGATATGACTAAATTTTCACAATAATACATAAAAATTTATAAATTCGCGTATTTTCAGAGAGCCATAGAATTCTAACCATACATCCTACCACAAAATAAATGTTTTTTTCGTTTTTTATAACATCAAATTAGTACATAATCGAAGTTTTAGCAAAATCGATTTTCAAAAAAAAAGTTCGAAAATTTTGCAGTAAATGTATGGGTTAATTTAGGTAAAAATCTGACGGAGAAATTTTTGTTGGAACATGGTATGATAATATGTGGTTTTATAGGTATTTTGAGCTGGGAATTTCATTAAACACATTAATATTGACGAGGGATTAATATTTCTCAAGATATGACTAAATTTTTACAATAATACATAATAATTTGAAAATTCGCGTATTTTCAGAGGGCCACAGAAGTTCAAGCATACATCCTAGGACAAAATAAATGTTTTTTTCGTTTTTTATGACATCAAATTAGTACATAAACGAAGTTTTAGCAAAATCGATCTCCCAAAAAAAGTTCGAAAATTTTGCATGTAAATGTATGGGTTTATTTAGGTAAAAATTTGACGGAGAAATTTTTGTTGGAACATGGTATGATAATATGTGGTTTTATAGGTATTTTGAGCTGAGAATTTCATTAAACACATTAATATTGACGAGGGATTAATATTTCTCAAGATATGACTAAATTTTTACAATAATACATAATAATTTGGAAATTCGCGTATTTTCAGAGAGCCATAGAAGATCAAGCATACATCCTAGGACAAAAAAAATGTTTTTTTCGTTTTTTATGACATCAAATTAGTACATAGACGAAGTTTTAGCAAAATCGATTTTCCAAAATAAGTTCGAAAATTTTGCATGTAAATGTATGGGTTTATTTAGGTAAAAATTTGACGGAGAAATTTTTGTTGGAACATGGTATGATAATATGTGGTTTTATAGGTATTTTGAGCTGAGAATTTCATTAAACACATTAATATTGACGAGGGATTTATATTTCTCAAGATATGACTAAATTTTTACAATAATACATAATAATTTGAAAATTCGCGTATTTTCAGAGGGCCACAGAAGTTCAAGCATACATCCTAGGACAAAATAAATGTTTTTTTCGTTTTTTATGACATCAAATTAGTACATAAACGAAGTTTTGGCAAAATCGATTTTCCAAAAAAAGTTCGAAAATTTTGCATGTAAATGTATGGGTTTATTTAGGTAAAAATTTGACGGAGAAATTTTTGTTGGAACATGGTATGATAATATGTGGTTTTATAGGTATTTTGAGCTGAGAATTTCATTAAACACATTAATATTAACGAGGGATTAATATTTCTCAAGATATGGCTAAATTTTTACAATAATACATAAAAATTTAAAATATTGCGTATTTTCAGAGAGCCATAGAATTTTAACCATACATCCTACCACATAATAAATGTTTTTTTCGTTTTTAAGACATTAAATTGGTACATAAACGAAGTTTTAGCAAAATCGATTTTCCAAAAAAAGTTCGAAAATTTTGCATGTAAATGTATGGGTTTATTTAGGTAAAAATTTGACGGAGAAATTTTTGTTGGAACATGGTATAATAATATGTGGTTTTATAGGTATTTTGAGCTGAGAATTTCATTAAACACATTAATATTGACGAGGGATTAATATTTCTCAAGATATGACTAAATTTCTACAATAACACATAAAAATTAAAAAATTCGCGTATTTTCAGAGAGCCATAGAAGTTCAACCATACATCCTAGGACAAAATAAATGTTTTTTTCGTTTTTTATGACATCAAATTAGTACATAAACGAAGTTTTAGCAAAATCGATTTTCCAAAAAAAGTTCAAAAATTTTGCATGTAAATATATGGGTTTATTTAGGTAAAAATTTGACGGAGAAATTTTTGTTGGAACATGGTATGATAATATGTGGTTTTATAGGTATTTTGAGCTGAGAATTTCATTAAACACATTAATATTGACGAGGGATTAATATTTCTCAAGATATGACTAAATTTTCACAATAATACATAAAAATTTATAAATTCGCGTATTTTCAGAGAGCCATAGAATTCTAACCATACATCCTACCACAAAATAAATGTTTTTTTCGTTTTTTATAACATCAAATTAGTACATAATCGAAGTTTTAGCAAAATCGATTTTCAAAAAAAAAGTTCGAAAATTTTGCAGTAAATGTATGGGTTAATTTAGGTAAAAATCTGACGGAGAAATTTTTGTTGGAACATGGTATGATAATATGTGGTTTTATAGGTATTTTGAGCTGAGAATTTCATTAAACACATTAATATTGACGAGGGATTAATATTTCTCAAGATATGACTAAATTTTTACAATAATACATAATAATTTGAAAATTCGCGTATTTTCAGAGGGCCACAGAAGTTCAAGCAAACATCCTAGGACAAAATAAATGTTTTTTTCGTTTTTGATGACATCAAATTAGTACATAAACGAAGTTTTGGCAAAATCGATTTTCCAAAAAAAGTTCGAAAATTTTGCATGTAAATGTATGGGTTTATTTAGGTAAAAATTTGACGGAGAAATTTTTGTTGGAACATGGTATGATAATATGTGGTTTTATAGGTATTTTGAGCTGAGAATTTCATTAAACACATTAATATTGACGAGGGATTAATATTTCTCAAGATATGACTAAATTTTTACAATAATACATAAAAATTTAAAATTCGCGTATTTTCAGAGAGCCATAGAATTCTAACCATACATCCTACCACAAAATAAATGTTTTTTTCGTTTTTTATAACATCAAATTAGTACATAATCGAAGTTTTAGCAAAATCGATTTTCAAAAAAAAAGTTCGAAAATTTTGCAGTAAATGTATGGGTTAATTTAGGTAAAAATCTGACGGAGAAATTTTTGTTGGAACATGGTATGATAATATGTGGTTTTATAGGTATTTTGAGCTGAAAATTTCATTAAACACATTAATATTGACGAGGGATTAATATTTCTCAAGATATGACTAAATTTTTACAATAATACATAATAATTTGAAAATTCGCGTATTTTCAGAGGGCCACAGAAGTTCAAGCATACATCCTAGGACAAAATAAATGTTTTTTTCGTTTTTTATGACATCAAATTAGTACATAAACGAAGTTTTAGCAAAATCGATTTTCCAAAAAAAGTTCGAAAATTTTGCATGTAAATGTATGGGTTTATTTAGGTAAAAATTTGACGGAGAAATTTTTGTTGGAACATGGTATGATAATATGTGGTTTTATAGGTATTTTGAGCTGAGAATTTCATTAAACACATTAATATTGACGAGGGATTAATATTTCTCAAGATATGACTAAATTTTTACAATAATACATAAAAATTTGAAAATTCGCGTATTTTCAGAGAGCCATAGAAGTTCAACCATACATCCTAGGACAAAATAAATGTTTTTTTCGTTTTTTATGACATCAAATTAGTACATAAACGAAGTTTTAGCAAAATCGATTTTCCAAAAAAAGTTCGAAAATTTTGCATGTAAATGTATGGGTTTATTTAGGTAAAAATTTGACGGAGAAATTTTTGTTGGAACATGGTATGATAATATGTGGTTTTATAGGTATTTTGAGCTGAGAATTTCATTAAACACATTAATATTGACGAGGGATTAATATTTCTCAAGATATGACTAAATTTTTACAATAATACATAAAAATTTAAAAATTCGCGTATTTTCAGAGAGCCATAGAATTTTAACCATACATCCTACCACAAAATAAATGTTTTTTTCGTTTTTTATGACATCAAATTAGTACATAAACGAAGTTTTGGCAAAATCGATTTTCCAAAAAAAGTTCGAAAATTTTGCATGTAAATGTATGGGTTTATTTAGGTAAAAATTTGACGGAGAAATTTTTGTTGGAACATGGTATGATAATATGTGGTTTTATAGGTATTTTGAGCTGAGAATTTCATTAAACACATTAATATTGACGAGGGATTAATATTTCTCAAGATATGACTAAATTTTCACAATAATACATAAAAATTTATAAATTCGCGTATTTTCAGAGAGCCATAGAAGTTCAACCATACATCCTAGGACAAAATAAATGTTTTTTTCGTTTTTTATGACATCAAATTAGTACATAAACGAAGTTTTAGCAAAATCGATTTTCCAAAAAAAGTTCAAAAATTTTGCATGGGTTTATTTAGGTAAAAATTTGACGGAGAAATTTTTGTTGGAACATGGTATGATAATATGTGGTTTTATAGGTATTTTGAGCTGAGAATTTCATTAAACACATTAATATTGACGAGGGATTAATATTTCTCAAGATATGACTAAATTTTCACAATAATACATAAAAATTTATAAATTCGCGTATTTTCAGAGAGCCATAGAATTCTAACCATACATCCTACCACAAAATAAATGTTTTTTTCGTTTTTTATAACATCAAATTAGTACATAATCGAAGTTTTAGCAAAATCGATTTTCAAAAAAAAAGTTCGAAAATTTTGCAGTAAATGTATGGGTTAATTTAGGTAAAAATCTGACGGAGAAATTTTTGTTGGAACATGGTATGATAATATGTGGTTTTATAGGTATTTTGAGCTGGGAATTTCATTAAACACATTAATATTGACGAGGGATTAATATTTCTCAAGATATGACTAAATTTTTACAATAATACATAATAATTTGAAAATTCGCGTATTTTCAGAGGGCCACAGAAGTTCAAGCATACATCCTAGGACAAAATAAATGTTTTTTTCGTTTTTTATGACATCAAATTAGTACATAAACGAAGTTTTAGCAAAATCGATTTTCCAAAATAAGTTCGAAAATTTTGCATGTAAATGTATGGGTTTATTTAGGTAAAAATTTGACGGAGAAATTTTTGTTGGAACATGGTATGATAATATGCGGTTTTATAGGTATTTTGAGCTGAGAATTTCATTAAACACATTAATATTGACGAGGGATTAATATTTCTCAAGATATGACTAAATTTTTACAATAATACATAAAAATTTGAAAATTCGCGTATTTTCAGAGAGCCATAGAAGTTCAACCATACATCCTAGGACAAAATAAATGTTTTTTTCGTTTTTTATGACATCAAATTAGTACATAAACGAAGTTTTAGCAAAATCGATTTTCCAAAAAAAGTTCGAAAATTTTGCATGTAAATGTATGGGTTTATTTAGGTAAAAATTTGACGGAGAAATTTTTGTTGGAACATGGTATGATAATATGTGGTTTTATAGGTATTTTGAGCTGAGAATTTCATTAAACACATTAATATTGACGAGGGATTAATATTTCTCAAGATATGACTAAATTTTTACAATAATACATAAAAATTTAAGAATTTCATTAAACACATTAATATTGACGAATTAATATTTCTCAAGATATTTTTTACAATAATACATAAAAATTTAAAATTCGCGTATTTTCAGAGAGCCATAGAATTCTAACCATACATCCTACGACAAAATAAATGTTTTTTTCGTTTTTTATGACATCAAATTAGTACATAAACGAAGTTTTAGCAAAATCGATTTTCCAAAAAAAGTTCGAAAATTTTGCATGTAAATGTATGGGTTTATTTAGGTAAAAATTTGACGGAGAAATTTTTGTTGGAACATGGTATGATAATATGTGGTTTTATAGGTATTTTGAGCTGAGAATTTCATTAAACACATTAATATTGACGAGGGATTAATATTTCTCAAGATATGACTACAATTTTTACAATAATACATAAAAATTTGAAAATTCGCGTATTTTCAGAGAGCCATAGAAGTTCAACCATACATCCTAGGACAAAATAAATGTTTTTTTCGTTATTTATGACATCAAATTAGTACATAAACGAAGTTTTAGCAAAATCGATTTTCCAAAAAAAGTTCGAAAATTTTGCATGTAAATGTATGGGTTTATTTAGGTAAAAATTTGACGGAGAAATTTTTGTTGGAACATGGTATGATAATATGTGGTTTTATAGGTATTTTGAGCTGGGAATTTCATTAAACACATTAATATTGACGAGGGATTAATATTTCTCAAGATATGACTAAATTTTTACAATAATACATACAAATTTAAAATATTGCGTATTTTCAGAGAGCCATAGAATTTTAACCATACATCCTACCACAAAATAAATGTTTTTTTCGTTTTTTATAACATCAAATTAGTACATAAACAAAGTTTTAGCAAAATCGATTTTCCAAAAAAAGTTCGAAAATTTTGCATGTAAATGTATGGGTTTATTTAGGTAAAAATTTGACGGAGAAATTTTTGTTGGAACATGGTATGATAATATGTGGTTTTATAGGTATTTTAAGCTGAGAATTTCATTAAACACATTAATATTGACGAGGGATTAATATTTCTCAAGATATGACTAAATTTTTACAATAATACAAAAAAATTTTAAAATTCGCGTATTTTCAGAGAGCCATAGAAGTTCAACCATACATCCTAGGACAAAATAAATGTTTTTTTCGTTTTTTATGACAT
The DNA here is from genome assembly GCA_030620095.1 of Kuschelorhynchus macadamiae. Taxonomy (NCBI): domain Eukaryota; kingdom Metazoa; phylum Arthropoda; class Insecta; order Coleoptera; family Curculionidae; genus Kuschelorhynchus; species Kuschelorhynchus macadamiae. The sequence goes on along the minus strand of JAUTXW010004306.1, from coordinate 736,981 downwards.
CAAATTAGTACATAAACGAAGTTTTAGCAAAATCGATTTTCCAAAAAAAGTTCGAAAATTTTGCATGTAAATGTATGGGTTTATTTAGGTAAAAATTTGACGGAGAAATTTTTGTTGGAACATGGTATGATAATATGTGGTTTTATAGGTATTTTGAGCTGAGAATTTCATTAAACACATTAATATTGACGAGGGATTAATATTTCTCAAGATATGACTAAATTTTTACAATAATACATAAAAATTTGAAAATTCGCGTATTTTCAGAGAGCCATAGAAGTTCAACTATACATCGTAGGACAAAATAAATGTTTATTTCGTTTTTATGACATCAAATTAGTACATAAACGAAGTTTTGGCAAAATCGATTTTCCAAAAAAAGTTCGAAAATTTTGCATGTAAATGTATGGGTTTATTTAGGTAAAAATTTGACGGAGAAATTTTTGTTGGAACATGGTATGATAATATGTGGTTTTATAGGTATTTTGAGCTGAGAATTTCATTAAACACATTAATATTGACGAGGGATTAATATTTCTCAAGATATGACTAAATTTTTACAATAATACATAAAAATTTGAAAATTTGCGTATTTTCAGAGAGCCATAGAAGTTCAACTATACATCCTAGGACAAAATAAATGTTTTTTTCGTTTTTTATGACATCAAATTAGTACATAAACGAAGTTTTAGCTAAATCGATTTTCAAAAATAAGTTCGAAAATTTTACATGTATGGGTTTATTTAGGTAAAAATTTGACGGAGAAATTTTTGTTGGAACATGATATGATAATATGTGGTTTTATAGGTATTTTGAGCTGAGAATGTCATTAATCACATTAATATTGACGAGGGATTAATATTTCTCAAGATATGACTAAATTTTTACAATAACACAAAACTTTAAAAATTCGCGTATTTTCAGAGAGCCATAGAATTTTAACCATACATCCTACCACAAAATAAATGTTTGTTTCGTTTTTTATGACATCAAATTAGTATATAAACGAAGTTTTAGCAAAATCGATTTTCCAAAAAAAGTTCGAAAATTTTGCATGTATTTATTTAGGTAAAAATTTGACGGAGAAATTTTGTTGGAACATGGTATGATAAAATGTGGTTTTATAGGTATTTTGAGCTGAGAATTTCATTAAACACATTAAAATTGACGAGGGATTAATATTTCTCAAGATATGACTAAATTTTTACAATAATACATAAAAATTTGAAAATTCGCGTATTTTCAGAGAGCCATAGAAGTTCAACCATACATCCTAGGACAAAATAAATGTTTATTTCGTTTTTTATGACATCAAATTAGTATATAAACGAAGTTTTAGCAAAATCGATTTCCCAAAAAAGTTCGAAAATTTTGCATGTATGGATTTTTTTAGGAAAAAATTTGAAGGAGAAATTTTTGTTGGAACATGGTATGATAATATGTGGTTTTATAGGTATTTTGAGCTGAGAAATTCATTAAACACATTAATATTGACGAGGGATTAATACTTCTCAAGATATGACTAAATTTTTACAATAATACATGAAAATTTGAAAATTCGCGAATTTTCAGAGAGCCATAGAAGTTCAACCATACATCCTAGGACAAAATAAATGTTTATTTCGTTTTTTATGGCATCAAATTAGTACATAAACGAAGTTTTAGCAAAATCGATTTTCCAAAAAAAGTTCGAAAATTTTGCATGTATGGATTTTTTTAGGAAAAAATTTGACGGAGAAATTTTTGTTGGAACATGGTATGATAATATGTGGTTTTATAGGTATTTTGAGCTGAGAAATTCATTAAACACATTAATATTGACGAGGGATTAATACTTCTCAAGATATGACTAAATTTTTACAATAATACATGAAAATTTGAAAATTCGCGAATTTTCAGAGAGCCATAGAAGTTCAACCATACATCCTAGGACAAAATAAATGTTTATTTCGTTTTTTATGACATCAAATTAGTACATAAACGAAGTTTAGCAAAATCGATTTCCCAAAAAAGTTCGAAAATTTTGCATGTAAATGTATGGATTTTTTTAGGAAGAAATTTGACGGAGAAATTTTTGTCGGAACATGGTATGATAATATGTGGTTTTATAGGTATTTTGAGCTGGGAATTTCATTAAACACATTAATATTGACGAGGGATTAATATTTCTCAAGATATGACTAAATTTTTACAATAATACATGAAAATTGGAAAATTCGCGTATTTTCAGAGAGCCATAGAAGTTTAACCATACATCCTAGGACAAAATAAATGTTTATTTCGTTTTTTATGACATCAAATTAGTACATAAACGAAGTTTTAGCAAAATCGAATTCCCAAAAAAAGTTCGAAAATTTTGCATGTATAAATGGTTATTTTTAGGTAATAATTTGACGGAGAAATTTTTGTTGGAACATAGTATGATTATATGTTATTTTATTGGTAATTTGAGCTGAGAAATTCATTAAACACATTAATATTGACGAGGGATTCATATTTCTCAAGATATGACTAAATTTTTACAATAATACATACAAATCTGAAAATTCGCGTCTTTTCAGAGAGCCATAGAAGTTCAACCATACGTCTTAGGACAAAATAAATGTTTTTTTCGTTTTTTATGACATCAAATTAGTACATAAACGAAGTTTTAGCATAATAGATTTCCCAAAAAAAGTTCGAAAATTTTGCATGTATATGCATTTTTGTAGAAAAAAATTTGGCGGAGAAATTTTTGTTGGAACATGGTATGATGAGGTATTTTGAGCTGAGAAATTCAATAAACACATTAATATTGACGAGGGATTAATATTTCTCAAGATATGACTAAATTTTTACAATAATACATAAAAATTTGAAAATTCCTGTATTTTCAGAGAGCCATAGAAGTTCAACTATACATGCTACCACAAAATAAATTTTTTTTTTCGTTTTTTGTGACATCAAATTAGTACATGAACGATGTTTTTGCAAAATCGATTTCCCAAAAAAGGTTCGAAAATTTTGCATGTAAATGTACGGATTTTTTTAGGAAAAAATTTGACGGAGAAATTGTTGTTGGAACATGATATGATAAAATGTGGTTTTATAGGTTCATTATAGATAAAGGTGGTAAGGTTTTATCACTTTTCACTGAAATAACGACAGAAATGTGTGCAGAAAAAAACGTATCGCAGCGCCGCTTCACCTACATTTTCCAATCAGTTTACTTGAAAATAAAAATATTTTTAAAATATTAAGCATTTTATAATCTACATTTTTATTATAAAAATGTAGAATGTTTTATATAAATTCACATTATTTTCTTAAATATACCAATATTTTCTATCAACGCGCTGGACAACTTTTCATAAGAGCGACCCTTTCAGGAATCACAATCAGCAGTAGCAAATTCCGCATCAGACTCCCCCCGCATGCCGACTTTCGCGCTTAGATTTGTTTACGGCAGTTGCTATGACTACACAATGGTGAATATCCGTAAGCCAAATAGAGATGGGAGCGGCATAAAATTGCTGCTGCAGGCGCTTCTTCGCTTGTTATAGACTTAATGTAAATTAGTGCGTTCGGATCATCGGAGGCGGAAGCAGTTTTGCATCGATCGAATCGAAATTGGCTTTAAGATATAGGTAGATAACTGTTTTTTAAGAACAACAAAATATATTTAAAATCTTATAAATTCATAATACTTTCCCTAAGTATTGAAAAACGTTTCAAAGTTATGGATAATTAATATCATAAAAAGGTTAAAAAAAATGACTTGACCACTCATCTTTGGATTTTTTTGTGTGGTGAAATATAACCAACCAAGAGAAATGGCTCTGTAAAGAACCTGAAATCATTTAATTTTTATTATACATAATTTCTTCATAAGGCAGCATTTGAATTATTGTTTCGACCAGCCATAGTCATCTATGAGTTTGCTAATTAATTTACACGTAGCACTGAAGAAAATATAAAATTTGAGGTATTCCTGAAACTTTTAAGTTAATTTTTAGATTCTGGGTAAGTTAATAATTAAAATTATACGTTATGGATATTGTTTTTTACAGAAAAATTGAGCAATTTTTGAACCCAGTGGACCACTTTGTTTGCTTTTACCAAAAGCATTTGAAAAATTTACTTTTTTTCTGTCACGACATGTCAAAAAAATGGCAAGTTAGGGTGGTTTGCACTCATTTAAATAACCTTAAATACATAGAATTTAAAATTGAAAATTCTTGGTCATTTCCGGCTAAACCGAAAGTGACAGAATCTTACATGTGCTGTCAAAAAACTCATTCTTACCCATTATTTAATAGCCTCGAGTTTCGATTTTCTAATGTAGAAACTAAAGATTTTGTAGTAGTGAGCCACATTTGAAAAACAGCCGGTCTGCTCATATAGCCTACAACATTGAATATAAAAAATCTATAGTTCCCTGATTTCCATTATCCATTTCCGTGTTTTTCCTGTAATATTTAACAATAATTGTACTACTTTAAATAACCACTTTTAATTGAACATAACAAGATTTCTTTTTAAAAATTAACAAGTATTAATCATATTTATTACATTAGTCTCAAGATGTCGAAAAACATGATTTCTCAATTCCGTCGGTCTGTCTGTTGGCGGCATACCTAAAAATCTACTTATCCTATTGACTTTAAAATTTGGTCAACAATTAAGGGTCACATGGGGATAACCTGGTAACATTTTGATAAAAATCCAATATAGCAAAAAAATGGCGGCCTAGTGAAATGTTAAAAAAATATTACTAAAAACTGCTTATCCAATTTATCTGAAATTTTGCACAAAAATCCAGTATGTAGGAATCAACTGGTAAAATTTTGTTGCGAATCGAAGATGGCGGAACAAAATGGCCGCATAATAAAACATTTAAAAATTCAGCCTGAGAAAACTACTTAATAGACTGATTTCAAATTGTGTGCCGTAACTAATTCTGGTATAAAGATAAACAGGAAAAAATGTGGTATTAATTCAAGATGGCAGAACAAAATGGCGGTCAAATAAATTTATTGTAATCATGACAAAATAACCCTCTTAGTTTTAACATATCTTTACGTTTTAGCGTTCCCAGATGCCAAAAAATATGTTTTATCAATCCCTCCGGTCCGTCCGTCTGTTTGTCTGTCTGTCTGTCAGTTCGGGGCATAGCTTAAAAACTACTTATCAGATTGACTTCAAATTTTGGGTCATATGGGGATGTAATATATTGGTAAAAATCCAATGCGCCGGAACAAGATGGCGGCCTAGTGAAACGTTAAAAACGAATTATCCATTTTACCTCAAATTTCAATCAAAACAAAATGGCGGCCTAATATAATATTTAAAAAATCAGTCTGAAAAAACTACTTATTATATTAATTTCATATTGTGTGCAAGCATTAAGTGTGGTATAGAGAAAATTTGGTAAAGTTGTCGTACAAATTCAAGATCAAATCAACGTAAAAAATCTTATTTAATTGACTGAGCAGTAGCTCTATTCATTCCGCAAGGATATAAATTAAAGCAGTGGTCACCAACCTTTCAAGGTGTTGAGCTACTTTAATAATTTAGAAATAAATCGTGAACTATCTGCTTGTAACCAGCGTTTAAGCCAGCCTAAATTAAATAATACACAGTTGTATTTGACATACATGTCTTTATGTAATTAATAAGTACTCAACTAATACTAATACATACCTACCAACCGTAGATGTTTAAAAAATAAACAACATTTTCATATAGCCATAATGGCATGTCACATAGGACTTAATAAAAGTAAACAAAACATCATAATTAATATTAAAAAAAAACATTGATAAAAAATGCGTGCGTTCAATGAAAAGGTCGACACTCGGACTCATCGATAATTTGTTTGATGTTTGCAGTGTAATTCAATACAACCATTCATATTGGAGAAAAGATTCGCACAATAGGTTGAAATACATAACGCTTTTAAGGCAACACGACATAGAACTTACTATTTGTCTGTACTTACTATAGGCCAGATACATTTTGTACTTTAAACTAACGATTTCAATGTTAAATCACTCTGAAATGCAATCACTTCCACTTCAGTTGCAGCGATGTCTTCGCCAAAGCTTTGCATAACACAAGTTGCAAACTGTTGAATATCAATTTCCATGAAGGGTGAAACAATAAATTGAGCCACCAGTGCCATTTTGTTAAAACCCTTAAACCGATTTTTGAATTTATCCTTCAGCTATTTCTACATGAGATTTACTGTCATAGGTTCTATTGGATTTTGAGAAATCTTCTCTGAAAGAACAGGAAAATGCTTTACATTACGGTTGATTAGGGTTTGTTCCCAAAACTTAAGTTTTTTATGAATGCTTCCATTTTGGAAATCATTTCGCTAGTTTTTTATCTATTCCCTGAAGGTGCAAATGGAGTTCCTTAATCTTGTAAGTATGTCCCCAAAAAACCCAAATCTCTAAGCCAAATTGAATTTTCCAGTTCCTGAATCGGTTCGCTGCGTTGTTTGAAAAATTGAACTATGACAGATAGCGCTTCATTAAAACGTGTTAACACTCGTCCTCTACTTAACCATCGCACTTCAGAGTGAAGAAGTAGATCCCCATACTGACAATCAATTTCATCGGCTAAGATTTTGAATAATCTTCTTTGTAATGCATGAGCTCTAATCTTGTTTGCAATTTTTACTACCGATTTCATGACGTTGTTTAGTTTAAAAAAAATCCACATAATGCTTGCTGGTGAATAAAGCAATAGTAACACAGAAATTGTGGAAAGCGTTCATCTTTACGACAAAATGTTACCAGACCCTTATTACAACTCACCATAGCTGGAGCGACATCAGTTGTCAAATAATTCCTGTCCAGCGGTATATCTTTTCAGTGGAATAAACTTCAAAAGATCTTCTTTAATCATAAAATCTCTAAAAACCATCCTGACGAACACGGCCATCTGGGAGATGTCAACTACGTCTGTTGATTCATCCAGTTGATGAGATAAATAAACACAGTTACCTAAGGCAGTTTTTAACTGTGAAAAAATATCCTTGATCATTACTTCTACTCCACTTCCAAAATATCTCGTCTTTATTTTTAAAGTTGGAAAATAAGGAATCTGTAGCTTCTAAAAACCCCTGTTTTATCATTTCCCTGTCTTCATACGGTTTGTTTTTTTGTGCAATTATTTGAGACACACGGTATGATGCTTTCGTTGCAGACTTATTTTTGTCAACTGCTTTTAAAAATATTGACTGTTTTCCAATTAACTGGTTCTTTAATTGTTTCAATTTTTTTTTTCTGCTGGCAGTATCTAATGGCAAATATATTTTAAAATTCGGATGTACACTTTTATGATGGTTCTCAGTATTTCCTTTTTTAGCAACCGAAACAGAGGCATTACATAAAAAACATACATTTTTACCTTTAAGTTCTGTAAAAAATGCTGTTCTTCCTATTAAGAATGAAAATTGTATGTCTTTACTTTCTTATTACTGTTTGCCATAATCTTTTTTATTGCTCACTCTGTGTACTAACACATCTAATGCCTTTTATTTTTAAACTAAACGCGTTGTATCCCCGACATGCGCATTTATCGCGTTCAAAGTCATCTAAATCGTTCTCGTGTTCTCAAACATTCACTCTGGTCAATTCAAGCAGCCGTTGTCCAGAGCGCTCACCGCAATGTTGCCGCTGCTTGTTTCATATTGTGATTTTTTTTCAACATTTATGGACGCTTTTGTGATTTTTACAAGATGTTGTGAGCTACCAGAAATGTTTTCGCGAGCTACCGGTAACTGGCGATCGACAGGTTGGCGACCACTGAAATAAAGTATTTCTAATTCACCATAACTTAACTATTTGTTTCAGATTTTAATTTCATCCTTGTAAATTTTCTACATATATAAATCGAAAATAAGACCGTAAATCTTTACTATCGTTTAAGAAATTAATAGACCAATTTTTAAAATTCATGAGGATTCAATATAGCTGAATATAACTTAGAATTTATAGCTGTGATTAAATAAGTAGCAACGTATCAATTAGTTTCTGCTAGGCAAGCAAACAACGTAATATATACACTTGTGTTTTCCCTACAGGAAGCGGTAGGGTATTAGTTATTGTGCTGATGCCCCAGTTAAAGAGTTATTGCGTTTATCTGTGCCTTTGCGATTGTAAAATCGTTTAGGTTTATAAGTTCGGCCATTAATTGCTTTAAAATGCAAGATTTTTGTAAAAGCCGAATAGTACACGTTGGAACCGTATATGGAGTTTAATTTAAAATCTTCTAAGCAATTAATCACCTCTTTTTATGGGATATTCGCCAGAAATTCCTTTTTCTCCGTTTTTGGCGATTAACTAAGCTTCAAGGGGCGTACATAAGATCTGTCATACTTCACTGCAGAATTATCTTTTAAGTTTTATTTTAAAGCTACTCTGTTAACCGAGACTTTTTAAACTAGGTAATATAATTATCTAAAGCAAACATTTACACTCTGGAGGCTATTTGAAAATACTTCTCTTTCGAGAAAACCAAACTTCTTGAATGACAGGTTAATTTAATGGGTGACTCATTTTAGGAAATATGGTGTATTATTATTTACAAGCTTTCTGTTATTTACTATCTTTCCGGTTTTCTAAAATTTGGCATACCTTTGTAACTTCGGTCGTTATAATATCGTACGATGGGGTAAGAAAGTCGTGAATATCTTATACAGGGTGCGTAATGAATAATGCTTATGAATGAAGTTAAATACATAAACACATAACTGTTAAACATTTGAATATTATCTTAAAAGTTTAAGCCGTGAGACACCATCATACTTGAAACAAAGCTTCAAGCTTTTAATAAAATATTAAAATTTTTAAAAGTTCTGTATTTATATATTTAAATTCACACACTAAATATTGTTTTCACTTCCCTCGTAAAAGGGAAGTACCTATTGTATGGTGAAAACATCACCCTCCGAGATTTTTTCAGTTCTTCACGTTTTAGGGTCTCTACTATGGCGGCCTAGTTAAATGTTATAAAAAGCATTACTCAAAAACTACTTATCCAAGTATCTAATCTAATCTCAAGTATTAGGTAAAGCCAAATGCCCATGCATGGGACAATTTTCAACTTTCTCTTGTAATCAGTTTTGTGTCTAAAAGTTAGGCTTAGGGACCCAAACATGGGACTTAAAGTTAAATCTAAGTATTAAACCAAATGTGATTCTTGTTTGGATGGCATACATTAACTTGGGATAACAAAAAATATAAAAAAAAAATAAGCATGTTTTGTAAAAATGAAGACTTTTGAATTCCCTTAAAAAATGTTTTGTTAAGCGTAACTGTTTATATAAAAAAATATTTTGATGCATATTCTAGTTGTTTATTTAAACGTTATACATAACAAAATATTGCTTACAATACTAAACTAAACCAAATATTTTAACAAAACAGTCGAAAATCAGGAACATAAACCCTAAGCAACTTACTCTACGTTTAGTTACTATTAAATATTCACTCATAGATTAAAAGAGAAGTTATTAATATTTATTCGCATAAATATTAATAACGAAATCGAGGTTCACTTTTGACATCAAATGTATAAGAAAATTATTAAACTGGCACAACGACCCGCCTCCAAAGTGGTTGAATCGATAATAAAGAACTCGGCAAAGCATTTGAACTGGCTCGCGGGAATGACCTGGAATTTTTTAAATACGTTAAAAAAAGAGGTAAATTTGGCCCAAGTAAGGTCGGCGTCCCAAGTATGGGCATTTGACTGTAGTCATTAATTCGAAATATTTTGGTACGAATCCAAGATCGCGAAACAAAATGGCGGTTTATTAAAATATTATTTAAAAATTCAGTCTGAAAAATTACTTAGATTGATTTCAAATTTTGTGCAAGAATTAATTGTAGTATAGAAATAAACTCGTAAAATTGTGATACGAATTCAAGATGGCCGAATAAAATGGCGGCCAAATGAAATACTTGTAACCGTGAAAAAAATTCCAGGTTTTACATATCTTTACGTTTTAGCTTTAGCGTACCTAGAAGCCAAAAAATATGATGAACTCAGAGATGGATGGAATTTAGTTCCGCTGGTCTGCCTGTCTGTCAGTTCGCTGCGTAGCTAAAAACTACTTACCCGATTGACTTCTTTGATGAATTTTGCTCAAAAAGTAAGGGTTATATGGGACTGATCTGGCATTATTTTGATAAAAATTCAATATGACGGAACAAAATGGCGGCCTAGTGAAATGTTACTATTGCTAAAAGACAAATTATCCAATTTACCCTTGCTCAAAAATCACCTGTAATATTTTGATACGAATCTAAGACAGCGAAACAAAATGGCAACCCAATAAATCATTTTAAAAAAATTAGTTTGAAAAACTACTTACTAATTTAATTTCACATTTTGGGTATCCATTAAATGTCAATAGATAAACCGATAAAATTGTGGTACGAATTCAAGACGGCCAATCAAAATGGCGGCCAAATAAAATGTCTAAAAAATCTTATTCAGTTGACTTAATGTCTTGCAACAAAACTGAATGTGATACAGAGATTAACTGGTACGAATTCAGAAATTTACCGATTTTTATTTTTTTTTTTCAGTTCAAAAAGAGTATTTTTCCATTTAGAGGTTGGAGAAAATAAATAATAACACTGGCCGACAAGATTTTTCTAACACAGGCCAGTTCATTATTTTCACAATGGAAATACCCTCCCAATAATAAAAAAAAATATTCGGAAAGCCCTAATACGTACCATTTTTTAATAGCCTAATTAGAACCTTTTATATTGGCAGGTAAACAATTTTATTGTGAGGCGGCTAAAATGTGTCCATTTTACAACGGAAAAATTACCTAGACAGGGGTGTTCACAACATAAAATATAAAATAAACGTTAAACATCACTCTTCTGTTGAGTTTTGAATTGAGTGGTTCTCTGTGTATCGATAAGCAAGTGTATGTGAAGACGAGAATGTCGAGTCAAACGCGCCGAAGTTGCAAAATTTCTCCTGACAAATTTTGTTATATTTGTGGAGAATTTCTGGCGAAATCACAATCCAGGCCATTTTTCGAAGATGCAAAAAAAGCCTACTTTAAATAATTTGGTGTGTTAATTGGGGATCAAGATAAGCGGTGGGCTCCCCATGTGTGTTGTGTTAGAGTTGTAGTGTATCATTCGTGCAGTGGATGAAGCGAAAGAGAAAAAGTATGCCTTTTGCAGTTCCAATGGTATGGCGAGAACACACCAATCATTCTGAGGATTGTTATTTTTGCCCGACAAAGACTGAAGGTTATTCCAAAAAGGGAAAGCACAATATGGAATATCCAAATTCTCAATCTGCCATACGACCTGTTCCTCATAATGCAAATTTGCCAGTGTCGATTGCGCCTTTAAATTGGCAAGCTATTGATTTGGGAGATAATGGAGATAACGCATCATCAGGTAGCTCAGAAGAACAGTGCACCGACCCCACTTTTACCACAGGTCCCAGTTCCGGCAAGCCACATTTGATTGTTCAATGTGAATTAAATGATTTAGTGCGTGATTTGGGGTTATCCAAGCAATAGTCAGAACTTCTGGGTTCCCGTCTTAAGGAATGGAACCTATTGGCCAAAGAAACAAAATTTACGAATTTCAGAAAAAGAAATGCTATGTTTTCTGAATTCTACAGTATGGAAAATTCGTTGTGCGCGTGTACTGATATAGACAGTTTAATGCAGGAACTTGATTTTGTACATTCTCCCCGTGAATGGCGCTTATTCATAGACTCATCTAAATATAGCTTAAAAGCTGTGTTATTGCATAACGGAAATTTAAAACACTCTATACCAGTTGCCCATTCAGTTGCAATGAAAGAAATTATGAAAATATGGGCACGATTTTGGATAAAATAAACTACAATAAGTATAAATGGCGGATATGTGGGGACTTAAAAGTTATAGCGATTTTAGTGGGACTTTAGGGAGGATTTACAAAATATTGCTGTTTTCTTTGTTTATGGGACAGTCGTGCAATAAACCAGCATTATGTAACAAAAATTTGGCCAGAAAGAAGCGAATTTCAGCCGGGATCTCAAAATGTTAAATTTATACCTCTTGTTGATCCCAAAAATGTCCTTTTGCCTCCTCTTCACATTAAACTTGGGCTGATGAAAAACTTTGTGAAGGCTTTGAATAAAGATGGTGATGGATTTAAATACCTAAGACAAGTCTTTCCCCAGTTAAGTGACGCCAAATTAAAAGAAAGCATTTTTATTGGGCCACAAACCAGAAAATTGCAGGACGATGTCAATTTTACGGAAAAGCTTACCAGACAGGAACTCAGAGCATGGAATTCATTTGTTAATGTAGTAAGAGGATTTTTAGGCAACAATATGGATGAAAATTATGAACAATTAGTTAATGAGCTCTTAGATGCCTATAAAGCGCTTGATGCCAGAATGTCATTAAAAATTCACTTCCTCCATTCCCATCTGTCATTTTTTCCTAAAAATTTGGGAGCTGTTAGTGACGAGCAGGGTCAAAGGTTTCACCAAGATATCAGAACAATGGAAATTCGGTACCAAGGACGATGGGATCCAGCCATGATGAGTGACTACTGTTGGTTTTTGAAGAGAGAAGATAGCACACCCCATAAACGGAAAAAATAAAGTTTAATTAGTGTTTTAAGTTAATATTTTTTCTCGTTTGCTTTTCTCTTAGATGTATGATATGTTTAATAGGCGAAAACTGTAAACATAGTCAATAAACAGTGTTAAGAATTTTCTGAAATCATTTTTTCTATAGATATTAAGTATCGTAACATTCGATATGGTTCTACAACTCTAACAAGAAAACCCTACGTGCTACAACTTTCTATTTGTCATTTTCGTATTTGGATAGGTCTATTCTATTATGCTATTCTGATTTGTGTTATAACAAAAAAAAATTTTTTTTCGGCCAGTGTAATGAAGTCCTGTTATTTCTGTCGAAGTTTAGGAATTGTCTTTATATTACGCAACAGTTTGTTGTGTGTCTATTGTATAAGGGCTTCAAAGAAATTATGTTATAGTAACAATATCGATTTTTCAGCATTTCAGGTATCACACTGAGGCATACACCAATATTTTTTTGTATTGAAAGGTACCAAGTGGAGAAAGGTCTGATAACCATACTGGTCGTTCAACAGCTCCACGACGTTTAATTCAGCGCCCAGGAAATCCATTATGAACATACTCTCGGGAAAATAAAACTACGGGGCGCTCCATCCTGCTAAAAAGCTGTGTCCTAGTGATTATCGTTTCTTCCAACAGTTGCAAGTATAAGAGTCCGGTAAGAGATTCATTAACAAAAAATGAACTAATTACCTTAATTGTCCTATTTCCAGCCCATGCGTTCCGTTTCTGAGGATCCTGTGTATGAGCATCTTTAAACCAGTGGGGATTTTCATCTAACGACAATTATATCTATTGAATATTGCCATTCAGAAAAAAGTTCGCTAAAACATGTCAGATACAAGTAATTTAGTTGCGTTTCTTCACAAAACTGTAATCTGCCATCTGGGTCATCTTCATTAAGTTCTTGTACAAGGTAGACTTTGTAGGGGTGAAATTTATGTTATCAAATCCTAGACTTGACAATGAGTCAATACGCAGAAATACAGAAAAAGACTTAAAATATCATTAAAGTTACTTCTGCACTCTGCACATTCTAATTTTGGCACTTTATAGTGTTTTTGCTCAATCCAGTTACAGACACTTGAACATTTTTATAGTAGTTTTACAGATTATCGAAATCATGAGATCTGGGCTCTCCCGAAAATATTTAAAGATAATTATATCTCTTTGGAAATACGTTTGGATGCATCATTGTACTCGACCTCCATACATCCTGCGTTAAAGGAACATATTTGAATATATCCAATACCTACTAAACAACGAGGCCTACGCGCTTATGCGTGACGTCATCAAATTAAGGCCTATGTTATTTGAATACCTTCATTAGAAATTACGGGTTATTTACAGAGACATATTTAAATGAGCATTTTTTTTTAATTTCAGCAAATAAACATCAATTTATAGGGTTTATTTTATGAGTTTTTTAATTTGTCAAATTTATTCGGTTTCGCCAAATGCCAAAGGCGACTCTTAAGCGATTACTCGTTTTTTTTTTGTTACACGACGAGGAATGCATTTACGCACGAACTATTATGCACAAGGTACTCCAGAACAGTGTGGGACTCGGTACAGCCCCTACCCATTAAACTCCTCCGTGTTCTTACCCGACAACGTTTGCCCGGATCTACCGCAAAATTTCAAACAGATGTCGGTATGATTTTTTGCTTACTAATTGTCCTATTTTAGCCCATTAGTAAATTGTCAAGGACGAGTTATTTGTCCAAATCGGGTAAGGTTTTAAGTCCAGGTAAGTAGTATAGGCCTGTAGTGAGTCCATATGATCAAGAATTTAATAGGTTATTATTTTATATTGTCAAAATCGGGTACGGTTTCAAGTTTGGGTAAGTAATATATGCCTGTGGCGCGTCCTTATGATCAAAAATACAATAGCTTGGGTAAGTGGTATATGCCTGTGCTGTGGTGAGTCTATATGATCAAGAATATAATAGGTTGTTATTTGCTAAATTGTGAAAAAGATTATATTGATGATACTTGCTAGCAATACAAAAATGCGAAACTTGTCTAGGTTTCAATTTCATAACTACCTACTTATTAAAAGTCTGTAGTTTCCTTTTTTCGTTTTTATTTAATAAATTATGATTATGTTTAGAGCAATAATTATTGAGAAATGTATTCAAAATGCTACTAAAAAAGATTTTTGAAACATTAATTTTTAGGTGGCTTTTACAACTTTCAAAAGGAGTTAAAAGTGTATTTTTATTAAAATAACTGAAAAACAACTCATCAAGAAAAGATTTTTTGTTGTAAATATCCAAAAATGTATCTTCAAATTCATCAATTAGCTTTTTAAATATAATATATGCGGTTGAAACCTCGACTTAAGGAATTAATTAAATTATAAGAATCCTCTACATCACAAGGTTCATTAAGAGTTAAGTTTTCTTTGCAAAAAGTACAACTAATTTTTTTAAAAACAATATAGCAGCAATATCCGTTTAAATAGGTTATTACTGGGAGTTCTGATTGTATAGCTTCGGTATCAGACTGTGTAACTATGATTTTAGATAATAAATTATTATCATTTTCAGAATTTAAATTGGTGTCTAGTGACTGTGTTTCACATTCAGGAGGTCCGAAGAACTGATTTATATTAATGTCCCCATAATGTCTAGATTTTAGAGATAACATAGGCTGAATTCTAAGTCTTTTTTCTGATTCATATAGCTGTCGAACTGAGATATGATAATGACCACCAGCTAATTGCCTATATTTTCCAAAACGCCCTTCCAATGGGTCTGTTTGAAAGTTGCCCAGTAATACATAATTTATATTAAGCTCAATTAAACAGTATTCAGTAACTTCAAGAAGCCTATGAATGGTATGGTTTAATGGAGTGTAGGTTAGTCGAGTCAGTGTATTTGTAAAATTAGTTGGACTCCAAGTATCTAACCAATTTTGCATTTTTAGCAAAAAACAAAATTTAGGATCATTGGGGGCTGTTAGTATTTGTTTGGTAAAAGGTTCCTGATATTTATCTAACAAATGTTTTCCCTTAAGGGAGAACTGCACGCAAAAAGTGAAAAACCAGCGACAAGGTCTAGTCAAGTTCAAAGTAAGATGAAAAGGTACCTACATATTATAAAAAACCTCCTGCACGTCCGACCTCAAAAAAATGTGTTATGTATAGGCAATTTAAATTACATTTCGTTTAAAAATGGGTTCAAAAGGGTTCACGCACTGCAGAAGTACAAATACATGAGTACGATTTACCACTTCAAATTTTGCAGTTATTTAGACAAAGGATCAATGCAAGGCGGTAAGGAGCCATTTTGTGGAAAAAAACATTATATGCGACGGCATATGCGTCAAAAAATGGTCGAAAATGGACAAATCTACTTCTATTTTATAACTCTAGATTTGATTTTTTTCATAAAAATTCGCATTTAGCGCCCAACTATACATATTTCCCTATTAAAATCACATTGAAGCTAATGCATATCTCTTATAGTTATAACATAATATTGCTGCGTGCAGTTCCCCCTTAAGGGGATTTTCCACCGTGTCAATATAATACTAATAAAGTCCGCGGTATCTTGTGAATGTGACAAATTTTTAGCAAAACCTTTTAGAGCCTCTATAATAAAGGGATTAAAGATTTTAAGAGCTAATTTTACATTTTGTCTTTCGAGAGATGATGGAAATAGAGCTTTTAAACTAAGTGAATAACCATGCTTCAATAGTTTGTCTTGTTCTAGTTCGTATAGCTTCTTGATCACAGAAAAGGAAGCACATTTTTTTTGGCCTGTCTCAAAATCGGAATAAGAAAATGTTTGCTCAGGTTTTGAATTAAGGCAGTTGTTAAAGATACATTTCAGTAAATGGGCAGCGTCAAAAAGGTAAAAGAAGGGTCTTACTGGGTCAATAGGATGTGGGAATACCATACTGAGTTGATTAAGGGATGAAAAATTACTCATTGCTTTACTGTTTACTGCATTATTGTCACTAATTGTACAAAATACTATGTACCCAATTTCTTCTAAATTTTCTATAATGGTCTTGATAAAAGTATATAAAATTTCTGAATTAAGTTTAGCTACAGGATATATGAATGACTTCTGTAAGGCTTGAGCAAAGACTAGTGATCATAAATGCTACTGCAAATGATGTTAAGGTATCTTTATTATTTACTGATGTTGCTATGGTATTGCCTGCCTTGTAATCCATATAGGGTTCGATGTGAATTTCATCAAAAAGTAATGTAACATATTTTTCTTTATCTGTTAAATATTAAAAAATGTTACGAGCATAGGTTAAAAAAAATTCTTTCGTCGATACGAGGGTCTGTTAAAAATCTATTACAAATAGATTTTACTGTGTTAGGATGAGGTAAGATAATAGGAGCATGACTTCGCAAATATTTACAGCAGTGAGGGCTTATTGTAAACAAAATTGAACATAACACAATGGTGCTTGGTGAGTATCGATACCTTTCTTTTGAAATACTTAACAAAGTTAACTGTTCTGAAAGAAATTTTAGATTTTGAGTGAGTTCGTCAGAACCTTTTAGGTTTAAAAGAATATCGGTCACAAATTTAAAAAAAAAATTATATTGACATCGTCTGACTCAACTTTATCTGAATTGAGAGTTTCTGTGGGAGTTTCACTAATACTGGGAAGTTGACGGTATAGTGTAAATCACGAGTTTCACTAGGATCAGGAATGTCGCTATCAAGATTTATGGGTATTGACATCATCATATTGTCAATTGTGTCAATTAAACTTTCTATTTCATCCAAACTGCTAGATAAAAATGGTGATTTTAAATTTGTTATTGAAACACAAACAGATTGACCATATAAAAATGTTTCTAATTTTAAATCGCTATTTATAACAATTGCCCAAGTTATTAGGGGACCAGGAGTATATTCAAGTTTAAATAAAGTTATTTTATCTGTATCCTTTACCGAAAACCACCCTTTCCTTAAATTAAAATTTAGAAATACTTTTAAAAACTCTTCAAAACTTTGAAAACATGTAGCCTCTCTATGTAGATTAAACTCTTCTCTACTTTGCTCTATGCCTTGCAAAAGATGTAGTTTATCAAGATTCTTATTTTTTTCATCTTTACTTTTGCGGTCAAGAACGTTTTTTGACAAATAATTGGGACAATTTGGGAAAACCGGTGGTACAGAATTTTCTTTTAATCAGGGTTTTTTTAAATGTACTGAAATAATTTTACCTGTTTTCGGATCCTGTTCTGAAATATCCCAAATTATCACACACTTTAGTGTTTTTATTGGGCACTAAAGTGCCGGTTGTCGGCCAGTACGTCTAATGGCCAGTTATCACGATACGACATAAGCAAAACTGCATTGGTCTATGCTTTAATGCATTTCTTACAGGAGGCGACTCTCGGCGTAGATCTGATGACGTAAGACCTATTTTAATTTCAGCTGGTAGGCCTCGTTGTTTAGTAGGTATTGATATTTGGACACAAATAGAATTTTTAAGAGGAATTCCGCAAGAAGCGCTACGACGCCAAAAGTCAACATAATTTCTGAAACCCGAGCTTCAGCCATGGGCAATGTTGCCATTCCTGAAATCTGATGGTGGTTGCTTGGCTGGAGCATACTGAGAGAAGCATCTAGCGAGAAAGATAAACAAAATAGTTCCGATATCTTAATTTAAAATGAATGCTAGAATATGACTTAAACCATCGGTGTACAGCATCGTGTTAAAGTAACATCGATGTTTCTAACAGAGTAAAGTCATAGGGCTCGTGTCTAATAAAACATGTATTTTATTTCATTTTTTCCATTTTAGAAAGCATTATCTTTAAAAAACATACTTGCTGTTGAATATTTTCAAGTTCGTTATAATTAAATACGCACTATTTATTGTTTTCAATTTTGAGACGTGACCGGTTTCAAATTTGAGGTGGCCAGGACTTAGCATTGCCAGTTTGGTGAAGAAAAAAAGTATCGAATAGAGCGCCAGTACGACCAGTGGGTCAATTTTACAATTTTGGAGCAACCAATCACAAAACAATACCCGTCTATCGCCATCGTCAGGATTCAAATGTTGGTGTAACTGGTACTTAAAAGCTCGATATCCTTGTTTCTTTAGTATTTTTCTAGCTGATTCATGACTTAAACCCAGTTCGTGATTATATTTCTTAAAGAAACAGTTTTATCAACTTCAACCATAGCAAGATCGTTTCTTCATTTATAATAAATCTGCCTTCCGCCACTTAATATCCTTCTTGATGCCTAAA
The DNA here is from genome assembly GCA_030620095.1 of Kuschelorhynchus macadamiae. Classification (NCBI taxonomy): domain Eukaryota; kingdom Metazoa; phylum Arthropoda; class Insecta; order Coleoptera; family Curculionidae; genus Kuschelorhynchus; species Kuschelorhynchus macadamiae. The sequence continues at coordinate 718,107 of JAUTXW010004306.1, read as the reverse complement.
ACGATTCTCGAGACATGGAAAATACTGATGGAATGTTGCCGGTCTCTGAGCGTACAACTCAGCAGCATTCCTTGAATTTTTATGACATTCTCCAAATATTAATAACACATCGACTTTTTTACTTTGAGTATACATTATTTTGACTTTTGAAAACAAAAATAATACTGAAAATCAAGAAAAATAAGGAAATCTTATGTCTACTCAGAAAGAATAGGTAAGTGTCACTCTCAAAACAAAAAATCTTACTTAATATCCAGCATGGCTACTCTTGACACACTTGATAAAAGTAAATAATTGATTATCGAGTATTTTTCTTAGTAATATTTAATTTTTGAGCTTATTTTTAATCCAATCGCAAAAAAAGTTAGTACCCTTAGATTCGCAAAAAAATCCTCTTTTCAAAAAGTGTGGCCATTTGAAAAAAAATAGTTAGACACAAAAATTTAATTTTATCGACTTCTCTTTCCTAGTTATAAGACTAATCACTAAAACTTAGCGATTGTATTATTCTGTCATCATTTCAGGTCCTTAGGTTAATTTGCGTCCTGTCATGGCCACCTAGACGCAATTTTAAAAATGGCTATAAAAAAATCGAGTAGGCGTAAAAAGTTTTTAAAATGTCACGTTCTGATTCAGAATTGTCTCAGGAATCTAAAAATGTAAAAATATACGGAGTGTTCCATTTAAAAAATCGAAACTGGAGTCACTTGCGGTACCAGAAAGTGAAAAATGTGCGAAAACTCTCCTCTTTATGTACTATTTAACTACACCAAACAAATTTCGTTTTGATACGTCAAATACTTTAAGAGTTATGGCCTGACTAATAGATTCGTTGAAACCCGGTATAAGCAAATTATTAACTAACTATTATTTATTAACGAACCTAAAATAAAATGTGTTCCAAAATTTACTTTCTTTGTTTCAGATTCAATTTCACCCTCGTGAATGCTTCATATCTAAATCGAAAATACGAACATAAATCTTTACTATCGTTTAAGAAATTAATAGACCAATATTTAAAACTCATGAGGATTCAATATAGCTTAATACAACTAAAAATGTATAGCTCTGATTAAATAAATAGCAATGCATCAATTAGTTTCTGCTAGGCAAACAACGTAATATATACACTTGTGTTTTCCCTACAGGAAGCGGTATGATATTAGCTATTGTGCTGCTATAGCTGCTATTGCCTCAGGAAAGAGCTATTGTGTTTATCTGTGCGTTTGCGATTGTACAATCGTTTAGGTTTATAAGTTTGGCCATTAATTGCTTTAAAATGCAAGACTTTTCTAAAAGTAGAATAGTTCACGTTGGAACCATATATGGAGTTTAATTTAAAATCCTGTGTGAAATTAATCTCTTCTCTTTATGGAATATTCGCCAGAAATTCCTGTTGCTCCCTATTTGATGATTAATTAAATTTCATGGGATGTATATAAGATCCCACATACTTTACACGAAAATTGTCTTTCAACTTTTACTTTAAAACGTATTGTGTTAACTGAGACCAGTCATTGATGTATCACTCAATTTTAAACTAGGCTTGAACATTTTAGTTGGTAATAAAATTATCTAAAGCAAACATTTACACTCTGGAGGCTATTTGAAAATACTATTTCTTTCGAGAAAACCAAACCTATTCCAGATTAATTGACTGTCTCATTCGTTTTAGGAAATATGGTTTATCGGTATTTTTCTAGTTAAATAAGTATACCCCCAGCCAGTTTTATATAGATTTGTTGCCGACAGATAAACGACGAAAATACCGAATTTTCTATAATTGACACAATAACCATGACCTTCTATTATTTTTATGCAAAAAAAGTATTTTTTTCCCATTTAGATAATGAGACAATAAATACTAAACAATCAAAAGCCCTGTAATTTGTATTTAGGAATTGCCAATATATTACGCAACATTTTGTTGTCCGTCTGCCGAATAAAAGTTTCAAAGAATTTATGTTATAGTAATAAAAATAAAAGTTCTAATACCTAATATCTTATTTAGCGTATCGGAGTGAATTTTTGTCTCTTGATCCTGCTGCTGCATATATAGCATGAGATATGCAGTGGGAAAGGTCGACGTGGGTCACCGTCAAAGACCGTATTACATTACACGATATGGCGATTTACCTGGAAAGACCTGTCTACTTTTCAACGTCTTCTTTACCGACGAATAATAAAACGTCCTGAGTAAAAGTATGTAGTGTTTTAAAAAAATCATGGTTCTTGGGATTAGACCCTATCAAATTGGAACTACTATCCGACGTTGCGTCTTCGATTGCACGAGGTATCTTCAGGGATATTTACTCCACGAGATCTGAACACTGACCACTGTGTTAAGACCGTAACACGTATCTCTAATGAATTTTTTTGTATTCGGAACCGATGCTAGAACCTTGGTTTCCTTCACATTTATTAAATGGCCAGTGGTATGCTGGTATTCAAGTACAGCAGACTGAAAAATTTGTTTCTTTTTAATACATCGTTCATGTTCCTTACGTCTAGTTGAGCGTCCTGTTTCTCCCACATACACTTCTCCACATGAGCAAGGAATCTTATATACTCCTTCTGTTAAAAAAGCATTGTCTAATCTTCTTATGTGTATTGAAGATTCTACGTACGTTGGGTCGCTGAAATAATCGTTCTGTTTTGTCTGTAGTGCCATGTATGTAGGGAAGAACAACACTACTTCACGGTAGCTCCTTATTGAGTTAGATTACTATATCTTTTAACTGAACGCGTAATATCTTCAGTGCAATAGCCATTCCCTTTCAGAGTTTCAGTCAGTTTCGATGTTTCCGATGGTAGAAAATCTTGATCAGAAATCGAAATGGCTCTAAATACTAGTGAGTTAATAACCGCTTTCGTTTGTGCTAGATGGTGATAGGAATTTGCGTTTAATTATCTATTTGTATGTGTCGCTTTTCTATACCCAGATTTTGCCAATGTACAATTTTCTTTCCTTTGAACACATACATCTAGAAAATTCAGTTTCCATTGTGAACTTGATGTTATGGTGTTGTTGATTAAGGTGGTCCAGAAATATGAGGAGATTATCCAGTCCATGAGGGCAAACAACAAAAGTATCAACTACATATTATCTGAACCATTGTTTTGGTTTTAGTGAAGCGGATGTTAGAGCAATATCCTCAAAGGCTGAAGTTTGTTCATAAAAAGTTCTTTGAAAATTTTCAGTTAGGCCAAACTGATCTGGCTCGGATCACCAAATTGAAGGCAACTTCCAATCCCTTATGCCTTCAGCTAAGGAGAGTGATGGGATCTCCTTTAAATAAATATGCTGGTAGTGCCACTTTCATTCGTTCTATTAAAATTGCCCATTTTTTCATAAAGCGTTTAAAACCAATTTTTTGAAAAAAAAAATAAAGACATATAACCATTTTTATTAACGACAAAGTAGGTGGTTATGGTCAATCTGTAAGTGCTTTTAATAGGCTTAAGTTTGCTAAAATACCGGAAACTGAACTCCCCGTGGGATTTATCAGAAATATTGTCTCGATGACAGTGTCATAAATGGTAAATGAATATACGAACAAACTATTTGGCACAGACTACAATTAAAGCCCCCTGATCTTTATTTATATTTTGAACCTTCAAACAATTACAAGTTGACTTTGTATTTCTATTGAATACAAATCGGCTGATGCTTTGTGACACATCTAAGTGCTTCAGAGGGTAGCTTCTTTTACTCCTCGAAAATAAAAAAAATGTTTTTTTCGTGGTAAATCCTAGATTTCTATTACTTATTCTTTTCTTAATAGTCAATGGTTCAATCCGCAGAAATACAAGTCAAACTTCTGCACTCTGCACCTTCTAATTTTGACGCTTTCTGGTGTTCCCAGTCCAGTTGAGTTACTAGAATATGTTACAGATTACTTTGTTTCTGGATCATTTTTACTTCCCTCGTAAAAAAAATCAAGTCACGTTTCCTGCACAATTTCGTCGGTCTGTCTTTCTGTTTAATCACGACATAGCTAAAAAACTATTTGCCCGATTCACTTCAAATTCTGGTCAGATATTAAGGGGTAATATGGGCTGAAATGGTAACATTTTTGTAAAAATGAAATGTGACGGATCAAAATGGCGGCCTAGTAAAATGGTAAAAAAATTAAATATCACTAAAAATATTCAAATTACAAATATTTGATTTAAGATTCTAATTATATATAAAACTTTAACATAAGGTTATAATATGGTACAAACGGTTTCGAAGAAAACCCCAGGTTAGTAGTCAAAATGGGCATACACTCCTTGATTTCAAATCCATTTATTTCGAAATATTCTATTTCCCATCTTGCTGCCACCATAACTGTCTTAATACTACTCAGTATTCCTCTTCAGAAATATTAAAATCATATGAATTACTCGGAGTATCTTAGGGTTAAGTTGCTTTATAAATAAAGGGAATGATAGTTTTTTCGTGCTACATGCTGACTTATACATTAAAAAATTCTAGTCCCTGTGGCACTTACTTTTTGGTTCTGCCCTCAATTTCCATAGACCAATAATATTCATTATGTCTATTAAATAACCCTTAAGTAAAAAAAAATAACATACATTTTTTGCATTTACCTGTGGATTGATTGCTATGGGTAAAAAGCGAGTGAATAGTGTTTAGAATTTATAATTTTGCCGACACGTATTTGTTTGCTTGAGTCGTTTATCTACATAGAATTAAAAGACAAAAAGATCGACTTAAAAAGGCAAAATTGGCAAACCTGTAGAATTATAATTTTCTGTGGCTATAGCATTTGGTTAGTGGCCACTTGAATTTAAAGACGTGTTTGGTCGGTTTAATTTTATAAAAAGATGATAGAGTTCAATTATTTATGTTCAGTTAATGTTCTATTCTTATGACGGTAACACTGTATAAATAATTTAGAGCGAAAAGTGCAAGCTATTGCCTTAGCTACTCCATAAGCCCAATTTACCCATGTTTTAAAATAGGTATGAAACCTTTATAATTAAAACAAAATAGACAAGCAAGTTGGTATTTTTCCATGTTTATTTGTTTTGAATAAGGATATTTTGTTAAAACTTACCCAGTTAAATATTCTTAAATATTTTTTGTGTGAAAAAGGCAATGGATATTTATTGCTGGATTATTCTGTTTTCTTAGTATAGTCCTATTAGGACCTATGTTGGAATATATTGAATGAAAAAGTGTTAACATACTAGTTTATTCAACGTTAATTACACCTTCAATATAGTAAACGCAAATATGATTTACTTATACTTTTTAAGATAACATTTTATTAAAAATAAGTACTGCTTATGTAAATAACATAAATTTGTATTATTTTCTCAAATAAGTGTGACATAAACAGACCACAAAAACAAACACAAAGAAATCGATAACATTAAGTGCACGTTGTAGAAAAGGTTGTTTTTATTTCACCCTCGCAGCTTTAGAAAAGCGTAAAACAATTTTGTCCTCCGAGATTCCGTATATTGGGTGAAAATGACAATAATTGTTTTATAATTGAGCAACGTATTTTCGATATATTACGTTCTACGTTTTGTCATAAATTGTTGCGTCTTGACATTCCTTTTCTGTTACTGCATACTTATTAATTGGCACAATTTATTTTCACAAAATAAAAGAAGTGAGCTATTTCCCGAGAGAGCGATCCAAATAGTGGATCAGTTAGTATAATGCAGGACAGGGACTGCTTCTTCCAGTTGTAAAATTTCCACACAAAATTTATTGTTATTATGTTCCTTAAACTTTTTGATGTGATATTGCACCTTTCGTATCTTTATTTATTCTTAATTCTCCTCCATACGAGACACATTTTCTTTTTTGCAGTTGAAACATCCAAATCTGAAATGGCTATTTATGGAGCCTAAATGATTTAGGAAATAATTTAAAACTAAAAAAGTTTTTTGTAGTGCATTGTACATTCCTCTCCAGATTATTAATCCTTATCTTAACAATTATTCGGCAAGAGCTTTGTACACTATAATTAACACACACACACACACACACACACACACACACACACACACACACACACACACACACACACACACACACACACACACACACACACACACACACACACACAACACACACACACACACACACACACACACACACACACACACACACACACACACACACACACACACACACACACACACACACACACACACACACACACACACACACACACACACACACACACACACACACACACACACACACACACACACACACACACACACACACACACACACACACACACACACACACACACACACACACACACACACACACACACACACACACACACACACACACACACACACACACACACACACACACACACACACACACACACACACACACCATGCTTCGTATTTAAAGAAGTTCTATATAAAATTTGTAAGCAATTTTCGCAATCGTGTCAGATAGTCTACATGGGGTTTACATTTTAAGTGTTTGTCTATAATAATGCCTAAATATTTGGTATTTTTTCTGTGCTTTTGATCGGTTTTCCATATATTTCGATACGATTGAATGTGCGTCTATTTGCATTAGTTTGAGCGAAGGTTATGTATTTTGTTTCTTCTATATTTATTGTTAGTTTATTTATTTCTAGCCAATTTATTATTTTTAGCATTCCCTGTATTGTCTTTTGTTTTGCGTCTTCCTAGTTTTTCCTATGGAATATCTTCTGAAAATGATTCATTTACTTCCTGTTTTAATAGTAGTATATTATGAAGAGTATATTATGAACAGTATCGGTCCCAAAACCCTGTGGGACCCCAATTTGAATGTGTTGTGGGGAACTTTTGGCTTGATTTAGTTTTGTAATTTGGTAGTGTTTTGCAAATAATTTTTCATTAATGTTTGAGTTATTCTTTATTCTAATTCATTCTAATATTTTTAATAGTTTATTGTGTGGTATGGTATCGAAGGCTTTCGCTCGATCTATAAATACTCCTATACACTTTTGGTTTTCATTCAGATGTTTCGTAAATTCCATTGTGAATGTTTGTAATGCGTCTGTTGTGCTTTCTTCCTGTTGAAATCCATATTGATTTGTTGCTAATATATTGTTCTTTTGTATTGTGGAAATATCATAAATGTGTGCTTTATACATGTTATTGTGCTTATTGGGCCGTAGTTATCTATGTTCGATTTTTCTCCTGCTATTATTGGTGTTACAGTCGTTAGTTTCATTTGTTTCGGGATTATACTTGTCTCTAGTATTAATTTAAAAATGTATTTTAGAGGTCTTACTATTACTGTATATATTTCTTTAATTATTCTTATTGTTATTTCGTCATGTCCTGGTGCACTATTTGTTCGAATACTGTGCGTTTAGATAATTTCTATATCGTTTATATTGGTTTTGAAAACTTTTTTCATTTTGTCTCTAGTTTTTATTGACTGTTTTAGTCCATGCAAAATCCAATTTAGATTCGTATATTTTGTAACTTTTTTATGTTTTGTTGCTGTGTTTACACACAGGTTATCCACGAACAACCCCTACAAAATGAAAGGGGTGATTCTAAATAAAAAAACATGAAATTTATTTATATGAACCTAGGTCCGGAAATGCTTCGTTACGGAGATACAGGGTGTTGAAATATAAATTTTATTTTATTTTTTATTAAATATCTGTTGCAACTAATAAAATTTTGTCACGAAATTGGCCATTCGTATTATAGTTCATGTGACACTTATACGCTACTATCTTCTTCTACCTTTTCTAAACAAAGAAGCTATACTTACTCAACAACGCTAGAGGTTACTAAACTAAGGTGTATTTATTTCAAGACAATACAAAATTAAAGGTAAGTATGAATTATTCTAAACTACAATAAATGTTCCACGTGATGACCGTTAGTTTGAAGGCATCATATAATTATTTTTTTCACAGAACGTCTGATGCGTCTATAAATATTCTCCATTTGTCTGAACTCATTGCAGGCATTTTGAATTCGCAACCAGAGCTGCTCATGCGTTTGTATTGGAATGGAGTAGTGTCATTTGAGAAAACCATATATACAAAAATCACAAGGATTTAAGTCTGGTGACCTAGCTGGCCATTGAACTGGTCCACCAATCCACTGATTTTCGTAAGTCTGATCCCGGTATTGACGCACATTTCTACTAAAATGAGCCGGACATCCATCGTGCATAGTTAGTCGAGCTGGGAACTCAACAGGTCCAATTAGTTTACAATACCAATCCACACATTAATACTTCACCTATGTTGATGTTTGGTTTCTTTCACAACATAGGGATTATCTCCAACAAATGCATAATGATGTGAATTGTGTAAATTATTAATTCCATCTCTCGTGAAACTAGATTCGACGGAGAATAAAATACGAGAATAAAAAGTTGAATCTTAAATTTTCTTATTTCTCATCAAATCTCATCACTTTTCTAAAATGAAACGGGTATAAGTTCTCCTTATGTTTAATATTACTTACAGATGATTTGCGAATTCCTAGATGCATCGCTGACAATCTTTGATAACTTAATTCTGGGTAATTTTCTAGATCCATCAGAAAAGCTTCTTCAAATTCCTCAAAATAGGATGCCTACCCGTTTCATTTTTTTTAAGACACCGATCCGGTTTCCCTCAACCTCTGGTAAAGTGCCGTAAAGGTTATATGAGTGGGATGGATTCTATTCGGAAACTTTTCAACATTACACTGAAATTCCCCGTAGATTAAATGCATATCTGCATATTCCTCATTACTAAACGAAACCATTTTTTAAAAAAATGTAAATTACTTCCAATTAAATCAAATTATTAATATGACAATAACAATTTTGCCAAATATTACGCATTAGCATTGTTGAGTAAGTATACCTTTTTTTATGAATAAACACTTGTACTTTCTTAAGCAAAATTGTTCCTTCAAGTGTCTAAATAATACCATTTTTTTTTTCAAATTTTTGAATTAATATTTAATATTTAATTCTTTTTTAAGACCGGTTTTAATTAATCATAGATATAGAGTTCCGGTAATGTGTACTTTTTTATTGAAAAAGTTTACCTCTTTAAGAACATATCTCTAAAATTAAAAAAAAACTAAATTCCTTTTTTTTTAAGTTTTAATTTGTTAATAGCTTTTGAAATTGTTTATGTGGGGGTTTGAAATTTTTGCACATTTTTCTAGACGTCATTCCGAATCCAATGAGCGCTCACTAATGTTTTTACTAGCAGTAACAAGAATTAACACCATTTTGAGTTTGTAAAGACTACAAACCAAATTTTGCAAATTAAATAGTAATTCTCAACATTAAGCAGCCATTGCCTCTGGGCACATAAAATATACAAAGCTTAAACAGAAATCAATGCCCGGAACATGCAATCTACATGTTCCAACCACAGAGAGATACTAAATCCCCGAGCTTCTTGTTCACGTCCACATTATTCAGGCACAGAGAAGAATACAAGGCAGTGAATTCGAATTTAAAACGTGCCATACACATAGCTCTCCTAAACGTCGTAAAATGTAGTTTGCGCTTAGAACAACACATCATATTAAATATTATATTATCAGACTGATATCCCAAATACCAGAGCATTTATTATGCAAATAGCATGTTACATATACGACCTTGATTTTGTCTACGCTAATACTATTGTCCAGTAGTGAAAATTTCTCTAATCAGTACATAGGCTATTTTACAGTTTTAAATATTATATAATTTTAATAGCGTACAGACTTAAAAACCCATAATCTCTAATTTACTAGCTAATAATTATTAGCTAATTCATTTTGTTAAGCAATGGTGTTGTCAAAGAGAGGGCATTGACGCTCAAAAGCTTCTCGTGACCTGATCCTTACAACATTTAAACAGCAAATAAGCTGATATATAAATGCAGTATTTCATAGAGCCATCTATAACTGCACTATCACTCTCAAGATGATCCATCTATCGTTTGTGTATATTTGTTATAAACAATTTAATGCAAAAAATCGCGTTTTTTTTTTGTTTTTAGCCTATAAAATCGAAACTAATGAAGCTATCTTGATGTTCTAAAGAGATGGATTGTAGAGAATAATATTACAAAAAATATGATATGGTTATACGACTCGATCGGACCATTAGAACAGGAGAAAAAACTGAAAAACCGGAAAAATTAGGCTTTTTTTCGAATATTCTTATCTCCGTTATTTCTCAAGTTGTAGCGGAGGCCCTTTGCGAAATAATAGTTATTGATATGTACTTTATGCATACCAAATCCAGGCGTCGATAAATAAGACTTGACAACGCATTTTAAATTTACTGTGATATATTTTTTAATGTTTTTATGATCGCCTAGACGTTTTTTTAGATCGGTGAATTTTTTTTATTTATTTCAGGGAACTTTTTGTGGGAATATAGCTTATAAAATCGAAAATTTGGCTATTATAGATAGAGCGGCACTGCGCATATACATTTTAGGTTTGCACTAGTAAAAAATTCCACCAGATTGTTATTAAAAATTATAAAGCTTGTTATTAACAAATTAGATATAACGGAATTTAGGAAATCGTAGCGAAATAAAAACTTGGGTTGGGAGACTATAAAATGAATTTAGATGTTGTGAGCAGTGTCGTACTAAATATATTTAATAGAGAAAGTCGTTATTGGTTATTTTTGATGATCCAAATATTAGATATGAATAGAGGCACCAAAGACAAAGTGAAAAATTTTAAACTGTGGAGGTTTTGCAACCTATTATTGCATCCCCGGAGCGGTAAAACTTATATTGACAAGCTATTGGTTAAGTATAGATAAATAATTTAGTATGTAAACTATTGATGTTAAATTTATGACTAGTTAATGCAGGAAAAATACATTATTTCTTTAAATTTTGGGTGCCTATCAACTGGTAAAATGGAAGTTATTAATATTATATACAAATGTGAATAAAATAACATGTAGGGTTGTTGAAAAGACAAACGGACATTACAAACTTAAAATTACGTTACACTTAGTTAAAACGAGAAAAAATAAATATATAAAATTCTTTTAAAATGCAATACAAGTAAAATTTAATTCCAACCCAACATGTTTTGTGATCTTGAGAAATCACATCTATTGGATTCCAACCCCGAAAAAATAAACACACAAAGGAAAGAATGTTATAAACATATCCTTTTATTAGGAATAATGAAGCGGGAATCTATTTAGTTTTGCATATAGTTATTAAGAAACTCGTATATAAATTGTGTTTTTTTATCATTTTTGTAGACAAAATGAAAGGATTTAGGAGGAAATTCTGGTTAAGTCCCCTCATAAGGAATCTCTCTTTTTGCCTAGAAAAAAAGGGATATAGTACAATTTTTTTATGTAACTACTAAATGGCTATGTTCATTCATATTTTACTATTCATTATAATAAAATGAAGAATTAATTACGTGTCAAGTTCCAGGTAAAGGGAATATACCGTTTTTATGTTGTTTTTTCAAACAATTTAATTTTGTTCCTTCATATTAGAAGCTTAGCAACATTTTACCAGTTTCTATTTATGCCGCATTTGATTTTTTAGGTAAAATTTAAATCAATTGTATGATTTTTAATATGTAGAAAAATTTTACCGGTTTATGCTTATATCAGTTCTGATTTTTTAAACATTTTATTTGGCCACCATTTTGCTGCGCCATCTTGAATTGAATTCATACTAAAATTGTACATTTAATTATTGGGTGAAATTCGAAATCAATTGAATAGTAGTTTTTCAGAATGATTTTTTAAAGAAACAAAAAACTTAGTTTTGAGCAAAATTTGAGGTATAATGAATAAGTTTTTTGGTAAATTTTTTTAGAAATCAACTAGACCGCCATTTTGTTCAGCCATATTATTTTTTCCAAAATGTTACCATGTTATCCTCGTATAACTCTTAATTTTTCACTCAAATTTAAAGTCAATCGGGTAAGTAGTTTTTAGCTATGCCCCGAACCAATAGACAAACTGACAGACAGTCCGACAGACCGACCAAATTGAGAAAATCTGTTTTTTGGCCTCTAGGGACGATGAAATGTAGGATGTAAAAGAATCTCGGAGGGTGATTTTTTCACGATAAGGATTCTTCCTCTCGAGGAGCAACCAATTTCATTTGCATAAAAACTAATTTTAATATGTTCAAGAGTATTTTTCTAACAAACACTATATTTAGATGCCAATATGTTTTTATAAAAACTGAGAACACCAGAACAATTATTTGACAAATAAAAGCAAAGCAATTCCTGTGCATTCTGCTTTATTCACCAGGGACCTACGTTCGATTGTTTACCTTTTAAAATTAATATTCGAGCAGGGCTCAGAAATAATATTTGCCAAGGGAGAAATTAAACATTTCTGAAATATACAAAAAAATGGTTTGTCCTCGTAATACAAAAATTTGATTACAGTTCTAAACTGCTGGACATAATAAGCGGGACACGCGAATTTTAAAGGAAAATTAAGAGCATATTTTCATAAATTAAATAAATTAATATTGAATTATAAGCATGTTCAAAAATTAATTTTAGATTAGTTAACGTAATACAGGAATAATTAATTTATTCTTATTACTTGATTATATAGGGTGTTTAAAAGTAATGATCTCTTTTGTCAAAAAATATTTCAGGACCATATGGGAAGTAAATTAATTCTTGTTCAAAAATCTAGGTAGTTTATTTCATAAAAATGTGAAAAAAGTTAATATAAAAAAACCGAATCGCAAATGCTAGTTTTTGAGCTGCAGGGTGTTAAAAATGATAATATTTTTTAGTGTTTTTTTTATACACCTTTTACAGTTCCAGAGATTTTTAAAATATTGCTACACGGTTTACAATGATTAGGGCCAATAAAATAAGTAAATAATTTTAAAAATTGCCAGTTTTTCCGGGTTGTGACACCGTTAACCTCCTCGAACTTTTTACTACAGCGTCACTGGCAATTTCTACGACAAAATCAAATTATATTCTCATTCTGTGAGAATATAATTTGATTTTGCCGACCCACATTACTAGAGGAAGCTATTAGTTATTCTTTTAGAATGTTTTGAGATTTTGCACTTTTTAGAAGTTATTTAAAAAATGATCAATTCTTACATAGCTAATCTTAGGGTCAAATACGTGTCAAAAAATAAAGATGATTTTTTATCAAACTTAATCAAATTATTGAAACAAAATGTACATTTTTTTATGATCCGCCAAACCCGATCTGTATATCCAAGTATAAAAAAATATATGGTTTTGTGTGGTGTCTTTTATAGAATTCAAACTTGAAGCAAAAACATTGAAATTTAAATTGATCCCTATTGTACAAGGCGCTGAAATGTACTCGAATATATTTTAGTTTTCCTATTACATTTACTAATGTAAAATTGTTTTCTGGCCACTCTAAATGATTCATGTATACTGATTACGGCTCCAAAAATCTTAGAAAATGAAGGATCAATAAGACTCTATTTAAAAAAAAATGTCTATTAGGTATTGTTAAAATTTTATAGGTTGAGATACAAAAAAAATTAAGTTTTCAAAAAAGTAAAATTTCAAAAAAAAAAATGTGACGGATTTTTCAAAATTGCGAAATTTTATTAAAATATTACAATATACAATTTTTAAAATGTCGAAAAATCTGTTTATTAAAGATGATGGTATTATTGCAAAGAAAAAATATAAAAAAAAATCTTAATTCTTGGAATAGTTGAACATTTTAAAAATGTTCCTAACTATTTGTACAGCTGGTAATTTGTATATTCTCAATTTCCCCTAAAAATTCAAATGTCCAATAGTTTATTTGAAAAAAATAAATAAAAATGTCTTCCAATTTAGCTTTTATGTGATTTTAAATATTTTTACAATAACATAAAAAGGGTTATTTTTCTTTAACGGTAACTATGGACATAATTATAATTTATTTGCTATTGCAGATACATATAAACTGTACTTTTATATTGAATTTTAATACATATAAATTACATGTTACTGCAAATTTCTGACAGAGTGTTGATATTAATATATTAATATTCAATGTCAATCTAAGCGTATCAATTTTATTGTATGAATAAACTAAAAAATCATGTGTAGAGTATGTTTGTTTTGATTTATTGTATTGTGATGTATCCTTTTTCTACTTTAGTATTTAGCAAATTCAAGTATGTATTATTAAAACTGAACAAGCTGGTAGACAACTATTTTTATTTAACAATCTTAAAGCACTTTTTTAATTTTATGATTTTTGGATCATGGCTCTTTGCTAGAATACTAGAAACATTCTAAATAATTTTGTGATTGTTATCGAGTGCATGTTGGTAAATGTTTGATTTGTGAAATTCTCTATTTTTATGTTGGTGTTCTGTTATTGTATAAAGGGGTTTGTAATTGGTCTATACTGATTTTGTTTGATTTTCGGATTCAAAAAATTTTGTTGTGCATTCTTTGGTATTAATATAATTTAAAAAATCGTTTAAATGTTCAATTTCTTGTTCGTAAATACAAAAAATATAATCAATATACCTCCACTAATAAACCAATAGTTTATGATTGTACAAAATTTGATTCAAAATGTTCTGTTAAAATATTACTTAAAAAAAGGAGATAAAGGGACACCCATAACAAAGCCAGAATGTTGTTGCAAATATTCGTTTTTGTATTGGAAATAGGTTGATTTTGGTGGGTCTGCTTTGTCTCTTTTTTTAGTAAATTTTGTCCAAAATTACGAAAAAGATAATTTGTAAAGATCAAAATTTTGTAAATGAAAAATATTTTATAAAAAGTATTTTAAATTGGACATATGATTGATGATTTCGTTGAAAAATGTATTTTTGAATTTGAAAATCCATAACTCCATCAAAATATAATCTTTATAACAAAAAATGTACATAGAAGCAGACTAACACCGTCAGATCGAAACTGAAATTAACATTCTCTCAGAAATTGGCAGTTTTCAATACTAGTAAATTTCTGATTTTTAAAATTTGTTGCTTATCTTTTTTCAAAATTTTTATAGTTTCTGAAGACGGGGCTGGACTTTCGTCCGTCATGTCCAGAAAGTTAGGTTTTTTTGTATAGTTTTGTTCTTAAACTACCTTCATTGCGGATCCAGAGCTTAAGCATCAAGTTCAATACTACAGGGTAGGATTTTTTATTGGTTTTGTTACCTGTGAGATATAAAACCCAACAAATATTTTGTTTCTAAAGCATGTTAACTACTTTAAATTTTTAATATTTTCATATAAACCCAAGGTAAAATATTCTGTTATTAATGAAAAAAAGTTGTATAAATAACAGGAGCCGAATTCAGAAAATGTTGTGCAAATACGAGACTGCATGAAGAGCGACTACACATTTCCGTCAAACATTTATTTAGGCCTCATACAAGTACTTAATATATGCACAGTCGGTATGTCTATAGCAAATTGTGTACTCAAATAGATGTTTGTCATATACCGGCAAATTAAAACGCGCTACTCTTCGTTTTTGCTAAAATAAATATCTATCTACAAAAAAATCTATTAAATTAAAAAATTCATTTTAAGGCAAAATGATACATACAATTTCATGCATAGGTTAAATCGAAAATTAAATATTCAGAAAGATTTAAAAATCCTGTAAATCTCATAGTTTTTACCTTTAATAGCTGCTAAGAAATGCCGGTTCTTGCAGCTAGACTGTATCAAAACATTCTGACGTTTCGCCTTCGATTGCACTAGGCATCTTCAGGTATTCTTACTGCATGAGATTGAAACACGGAATGAGCTAGGAGAGATCTAGAACGGCTTTTTATATCTGGCCTGTGTTCACCGAATTGTGACCTGGTGTAACCGAGGATTTCCGTATTAAAATTATTAGGATGTTTGTAAATTTCAATAGATTGTCTAATTTTTCTTTTATCAAATCTTTAGACCGACGCAAGAACTTTGGTTTCGTTTACATTTCTGACATGTCCAGTGGAATTTTAAATACAGCAGATTGTACAGGATGGCCCGTTTATCTTGGGCCAGTTGTAGAAAAAAACTTTAAATGCAAAAGTTTCTTGGATTAATGTTTTTTTATTTTTTTTTATTTTCATATATAGAGGGTGTTTAATTTCGCGAGGGAAGGTATCAATTTTTTTGTTTTAAATACAACACTCTATATATTGACATGGCTTTGAATAGCCCTCTCAAAAACCAATTCCATGATGTATAATAGTATGAGTTTGTGACGCAACGTTTCCGATTTATTTGCGTTTATCTTCAGTTTTTGACCTAGTTTCAACCCGATATATCTCCGGTATTAATAATAAACTTCTTATCTTGTGTACAACAATTGTGACTTGAATTATGAGTATTTTTGTAATTGAAGATCATATTTGATGTTGTAAGTATTGACTTATCGGTCCAGATGATCTTATCATCATATATTTTCCAAAAGATACCTTTCCATAAAAATACTAAAAATTAAAATCTCTTTGTTCTAACTTCTGAACAGGTGCGTACTTGTAGGGCTTCCATTTATTGGCATGTTTGAAACGTTGTTCGTTTAACGGTCTGGAGCTTTCGGGAATATCTTTAAAATGTAACAAAATATCCAGTTGCTCTTCTTCATTTAAAACTTGACGACGCCTTTTCTTTCAGTCTTTAAGCTTCCATTGTTTCTATGCTGCTGGTAGACCCTATCAATTTCTAGATGTCGCCTTAATGGAAATTTAATGATGTAATTCATTAGTGCCAAAGTCTGATTTTTGTTATTTGATTTATAACATTCAAAAAGATTCATTTTTCTTTTAAATTATACATTACTATTATTAAGATGTGAATGATTTATTTTATTATGACAGTTACCAGCAACAAAGACAATACTCCGTTGTCCGTCAAATCCTATTATACATATCAAATTTGATAACTCATTCGAGTGTGTTAACAGTATTTTTAGACAATTCAAAATCTAACGACTAAAAAATATATATGTAGTCACATATGGTAGTAAAATTAATACATATAATACACCCACGGTGCCCAAAATATAGGACATATATAAATACTCAATTTTAAAGATTCTGATACTAAAGATAATCCCCAATAAACGCGAAACGGTGACTCTCAGACCCTTGTTGTTATATATCGTTGAACTTGCGTTTTAATGCTCTATTTTTATTCGATGTAATATAAAGGGGTTGCATTTGAAAAAATTGAAAAATTTAAAGGTTCGCAAAATGTTGCACTACTGTTATATTTTTTTAATTTAAAAATTTTGCTACTACCAAAACAAATATAGAACATGAATTTGTCTTTTTTTTGTGCAGAAGAAAGAGTTGAAAATGTTTATTAGAACGGGAGATATATCGGGTTGAAAATAGGTCAGAAACTCATACTATTATGCATCATTGAATTGGTCTTTGACAGAGCTAGTAAAAGTCGTGTCACTATACAGAATGTTGTCTTAAAAATAAAAAGGTTTATACCTTCCCACGGAAAACTAGAGACCTTGTATATATGAAAAATAAAAAAAATAAAAATACAAATTATCCAAGAAAGGTTTGTCTATAAAGTTTTTCCTAAAACTCACCGCTTCTTAGATTAAGGGGTGGCCCAAGATAAACGAGCCACCCAGTACAATACGTTTCATTCTAATATCTCGTTCATGTTCCTTAAGCCTAATGGATATGGATCATCAAGTTTGACCAATATAAATATCTCCATAATAACAAGGAATGTACGTGCCCTTGCGTTTGGAAAGGAATAATGTTATCCAATTTTCTTGTGTGTGTGTGTGTGTGTGTGTGTTGAAGATTGTAAGTATTCTCGATCAGCAAGGTAACTTTCTAATCTTGACTGTTGTTCCGTGTATAAATGGAAGAACTACACTTCCTATTGGTAACTTCCTATTAGTTTCCTGTCGCAGAGTAGGAATGTCATACTTTTTAATTGACCGTCTAATATTTCAGTACAATGTCCATTTCTTCTTAAAGCTTAAATCAGTTTCTCTGTTACTGATTGTAAATAATTTTGATCACAAATGGGCCCTATAACCAAGGATTGAAATGTGTAGATGATAATTTTGTCGTATGGCCAGAAAAATCTTCCCCTGTTTTTGATCATTTCGATTAGCAGCACCCAAATACAAAATTGAAAATGGAAATTGAATCAGAAGAAACGATTGCCTTTCTAGATGTTCTTGTATAAAGGAAAGATGATGGTTCCTTAGGACAGTCTGTATATAGAAAACCAACACATATGAATAGGTACCTAAACTTATATCATAATCCAGCTCAGAAGCATCAGTTGTTAATTCTTTGGCTTATAGAGCACTCGCGATTTGTGACAAAATCGGAGAACGGGAAAACTTTAACGGGGGCTGTTTCCGTGCGCTGGGTTGAAAAACCGCACTTTACTTTATTCCAAAGGTAGATGACAAAAAAAATATGTCTTCAAAGAAGTATAATAAAAAATATTCAATAAACCTTGCATATACCCATCCTGCTTCTTCAAAACTATGCTGGTGTTGAAATAAACTTTATTAAAAAATTGTATTTGGAATTTTGATATAGTATTACTTATTGAAATTTTAGAGTAACCGTTGTACAATAGATATTTTTATATGTTTATAATTTCTGCCTCAAGATTCGTTGTATTATTATAACTTCATACAACTCTGTTGTAAAGGGTTGTTTGATGCCCTCTTTTGTTGCTGCAGAATAGAGCTCTTGTTAAGACATTGTTCAATGTGTGTGGGCTTTCAGTATACTAAATTTTGCAGTGGCACCAAAACGCACCCCACTTTTGGAAATAACTGCAGTTGTGAAAACAATCAAAGTACCTCAAGCTGGGGCATATGAATGCCGGCATGAAATAAGGATAGTTTTAGATAAAAAAAAACAAAAACACCAACTAATATATCCAAAGAAGAAATAACACTTAAGCGTTTTCAGAAAAACAGTTCCATAAAGATTCCTCCTGCAGAAAAAGGGACTGCAACAGTAGTTATGGACACCGAAACATACGAGCAGAAAATTGAAGAAGTCTTAACTAAAGGAAACTATAGAATACTTCTGGAAGATCTCGCAAGTGCAATCGAAAAAAAGGTGTACATATATTGCCTACATCTCAGGCAGGATACGCAGAAAGTTAATGCCACATCACAGCAAGCTACTCCATCTCTATGGTTTGCCAAAAATTCATAAGCTGCACTTGCTTCTAAGACCAATTACTAGCTCCAAGGACTCACCAACAAGGGGCAACCAAACAGATTTGTTAATTTTGATGTCGACATCTTATACACAAATATTTCGATATATGAATCATTAGAAATAATGAAGCAAAATAGTAGGGAAGACTTTTTGGATGTACAACCTTGCTTTTGGATCGGGTGATGGAACTATTGAAATGTTGTTCTCGTAACTCGTACTTTCAAGTAAAAGATAGGTTTTACGCACCAGATGATGGTCTTCCAATGGGGTCATCCCTTTCTTCGGTGGCAGTCAACATTTATAAGGAGTGGTTCGAAGACCTTGCAGTTAATACTGCTCAAATCAAACCCAAACTTTAGCTTAGGTATGTGGATGATAACCTAAAAACCTATAACGGAAGTAAAAAATACCTTAAAACAGTATGTAAAAACCTTGTGTCCGATAAACTAAAATTTAAACACATAATACCCCACAGTTATCTAAACTGTCCCAAAATCCATAAACCTGGGAAGTCCATGAGACCTATTGTTTCAGCTGTTGGATCACCAACGTACAATATTTCAAAATGGTTAGTAGAAGAATTCAGCAAATTAAATATCTCGTACAATAATTGAGGTTACTAACTCGTTAGAATTCATAGATAAAATTAAGAATGTTCACTTAAAAGAAGGTAAAATTTTAATATCTTTTGATGTAAGCTCATTGTTTCCTAGTGTACCCATACCACTTTAGAGAACTACTTGAAATCAATAATTTGAAGAAAGAAATTATTGATGAAAATTTGCTTCTCACAAAATTATGTATGAATCAGCATTTTTTTCAGTTCAACAATAAATATTATAAACAACTTGAGGGAACTGCGATGGGCAATTGCTTATCTCCGTTCCTTGCAATATTTGTTTACGAGTAGATTAGAAACCCAATTCAAAAAAGAACTCAAGTATTTCCCAAGGGTGTGGTATAGACACGTAGACGATATATTTGCTATTTTTGATACTAAAACAAAAAATTTGGACACTTTCTTAGAAACATTAAACAATAAATATCCTTCCATTAATTTTACGTACGAAAAGAAGAACAATGGGTAATTACTTTTTCTCGACACATTAGTTATTAGTTAACACAAAACGGCATCATTTCATTTCTTAACACACAGGTTAGTCAATTTTCCATTAAGTAAAGAACGTTTTAAAAATGAAATGAATCGGATTAAAAATATAGCTAAAAGTAATAGATATAATGATACTTTTGTACATAAATTAGTAAATAGACATAAGCATAAGAAAATGTTAAAAGATGCCACTACTCTTCAAGCACCTGAGCCTCCCAATAAGTTCATAGTAATCCCATATGATCCCAGATATACGAGAGGTCTAGAAAAAGTATTTAAAAACGTAGGTTTTAGAGTAGTCTACAAAACGGAGAACAGTTTGAAAAACCTCCTTGGAAACCCTAAAGACAAAGTCGACTTGAACGAGAGGAGTGGCATCTATGAAATTAGCTGTAATGACTGCGATCTAAAATATGTTGGGCAAGCTAAACGCTCCATAAACATTCGTTTTAAAGAACCCAAGGCACATTTAGGAAACGGAAGAACAGAAAAGTCAAGCGTTGCCTAACATGCTTTGGAAAACAATTACCAAATAGGAAGAAATAATCTTAAGTTGATTAAAAATGTATCTAATAATAGATTATTAGATGCATTTGAGAGTATAGAAATAGTTAAATGTGGTAAAAGCACTAAATAAAGACATAGCGCCTATTCCCTATAGTCCCCTATATTGTTTACTTGACAACGGTGCAGTCGGGTGCAACCAAGTGTGAATACATTTACCTATAAATAGTCATGGTTAGGATAAGTTACTTTAGTTTATATAATCTGCTGATGATGCTAACTTGGCTAGAGAAACGCGCGTCCAGAACGTAACAAGTTGTGGTGTAGTGTGGTTAGAACTCTTGCATTTTGACCCAAAAAACTGTTTATTCAATTTACCTAAAATTTTGCACAAAAATCAAGTGTTACGTAGGAATGAACTAGTAAAATTTTGGTACGAATTCAAAATAGCAAAGCACAATGGCGGTTTTATAAAATATACAGCCTGAAGAAACTACTTATTAGATTGATTTCAAATGGAGAACAAGAATTAGGTGTGATACCGAGATCAGTTGGTTCAATTGTGGTACGAATTCAAGATGGCGGCCAAATAACTAAAATGTTTATAATTGTGAAAAAGTCTCTCACGAGTTTACAGATCTTCACGTTTTCGGAGTGATGCCAAAAAAAAACTTTTTCTCACTTGCGTCGATGTGTCTGTGGGTATGTCTGTCAGTTTGAGGCATAGCTAAAAAATCTAGTTACCCGGTTGACTTCAAATTTTGGTCAAAAATTAAGGGTGATATAACATTTTGGTAAACATCCAATATGGCGGAACAAAATGGCGGCCTAGTGAAAAAAATTTTACTAAAATACTGATTAAGCCATGTCAAATTTCAAATTTTGTGTGCAAAAATTAAATATAAACTGGTAAAATTCAAGATGGCAGAACAAAATGATGGTTAAATAAAATGGTTCAAAAATTATCTTATAAAAAACCTCTTATTCAGTTGACTTCAAGTTTTGCACAAAAATTAGATGTGATACATGTAGGTATAAACGAGTAAACTTTTGGTACCAATTCAACATTGAATTTTTTAAAAATCAGTGTAAAAACTACTTATTTAAAATAGTTTAAAGGATACCCAAAAATCAAGTGTGGCATAGGTAGAAACCGGTAAAATATTGGTACGAATTCAATATGGTGTAACAAAATGGAGCTGAATAAAAATGGTAAATATGTGTTACTAAATTAATAAGTACGGAACTAAATTGGGCCACCCATAACTTTTGATAAAAATAGGAAATAATCGTGATGAGATAAGTGCCATGTTTTTTTATAAACCAAGATAGATGCTGATCAAAGGCCTTTTAGGCCTAATCGGTAACTAACTTACTTACTTAGTTATTACCCTCCTCAAAAGCTGTTATATATTTTATAGCTCTTGTACTGCAGTGTAGTTTCAATATTAATCGATCCAAACAATTTTAGAAGTTTTTACCATTTTTTTAATGTTTGGCTTTGTAGTACAAAATGTAAAATCAATAATATTTTAAATTTCAATTCACACTTCCAACAAAAGCGTAAACTACTCCGTTGAGTGTAACGTCACTTGCAGTGTCCCTGCTTTTTGTATGAGAAAAGGGAAGAATACTCTACGCCGAACTAATCTCAAGCCCTTTCTATTGTTGTTTTGGATGCCGTTTAAATGGGGGTAAATAAGGGAACGTATATTTATTTTTATACAGAATTCTGTGCACTCGTAATTATCCTACTTCTGTAAATTAAAAATATATATGTAGGAATTAGATCAAATTTAATGTATCCATTTATTAGATAAATATATGATTAAAAATCTTTATTTCGAATGTACTTAAAAGGTTTTGTTATAAGCATACATTTTACGAGGTGTTCTCTTTGCGCTGAGCCTCTCTAGTAGGTGGTGATATTAGTGAAACAAATTTTGACATTTCGACTTAGTTATTTGCAATTTTAAGTATAGTGACAGTTGCTAAATATACGTGAAGGTTTGTAAAATACGTAATTTTAAAAAAAATCGTTTTGCCAAGAAAACATTGAAATTGAGTTGAATAAAGAGAATTATCAAGCTGTAATTTTCTACTATTTCAAGGTGGCTTAGGCCATAAAGAATATTTCGAAGAAATCAGTCGACTATTTGGTGACAAGTCCTGTTCCTTAGCTACTGAAAAGTGGTGGTACAATGAATTTAAACTTGGTCGAATTTCCCTAAATGAAAACTTTCGAGCTCCTAGGCAGATCTTGAAAGAAATATTGGCCTTGAATGAAACATGATTGATGAAGGCCGGCATGTTACTGTCAGGACTATTCTGACAACTTTAAAGATTGGTATGAAAGCAATTAACAGCATTTTATATATTTTGTCCATAAGTTGCGTATTACTTCACTAGGCTCGGCGGAAAGGCCCTCGTATATCCAATATATAACTAAAATAATATAACTTAAAACTAAAATTGTTAAAAGGATACATATTTTAACAATAAAATGTATCAGTTATAATTTATTATATATATAATCAATAAAGATAATAGTAATAATAATCATAATAATAATAATAATTACGCAAGGTTGATAAAGTGTGTACAAAATATGGTAGGTTTGAGAGAAGAAATTGTAAATAGTAAAGGGGAATTTGGGATTACAACAGAGCATTCAAGCTATTGAGTTAAGTAGAGCGCAAAAAATAGAAACGATATTGAATGAAAAACATTATAAAACTTGAAAAATATAATATTGAACTAAAAAACCAAATAGAAATATTGGAAAGAGATAATAAAAAAATGACATAATTATTTTTGATCTCTCAGAAGGAAAAAGTGAGATTTCCGTAGAAGACATTTGTAACAGATTGATCACTCTATGGGATACAGAAATTAATAAATACGTTATCAGCAACATACAGAATTAGGAAAACCAGAAAAAGTCCTATAAAAGTTGAATTTATCTCAAATATTTCCAAGATCAACGCTCTACAAAAGAAAATAAACCAGTATAGTTCCTGATTTGACAAAAAACAACAGAAAAGAAATATAATATTGAGAAATCATTTGAGGGGAATTCGAGTTTCAACTCAAGACTACTGCTATACCAAGGGTGAAGAGCTTTATTGGAACAATAAATCATATACTCTTGACAATATATTGGAAACTGAGGAAAAAAGAGAATAAGGTCATTTGTAAAAATCCTCTAGTGAATCCCAACCGCCCTGGAAATTCAACAAGAAAGAGACATTTTGTTAAAAATTTAATATGGCGAAACAAAATGGCGGCATAGTAGATTGTAAAAAAAATATTACTAAAAAACTACATTTCAAATTTTACACCCAAATTAAGTGTTACGTAGTAATGAACTGGTAAAAATGTTGGTGTGAATCCAAGATGGGGAAACAAAATGTCGGCTTAATGAAATATTTTAAAAATCTGCCTGGAAAACTACTTATTACATTGATTTCAAATTGTCTGCAAAAATTAAGTTTGATATAGAGACGAACTGGTAAACTGTGGTAAAAATACAAGATAGCGGATAAAATGGCAGCCAAATAAAATATTTGTAATCACCAGTGACGGTCATTCAGGTGAAGTAGGTGAAGTGCTACTTCATCAGGAAAAGTAAACAAGCAAACATCTAACTATATTTATTATATATCTCTTAAAATTTCAGTTTTTACATTCATTTATTCACCTAATTGGCAAAAAATTAACTGTACATCTCAAATAAATATTTTACTTGACAGCTGGCGGCATGTCTTTTTAAAACTTTCAATCGAACTTTATTATAATTTAATTATACAACTATTACAGTGGCGCAAACCGCTTCGACTTTGCTGGAGGTGCTATGTTTAGTTTACGATTTTCCTACTGCGTTGCCATGACAACGCGTTCGCGATGACGTCGAGCACATGGAAGAATAATGTTAACCAGCGCCATACAACACTCTCGGTGATTTGCTAACGCAGTACACTACACCCACGTGTCGTTCAGTTTGGGGTGGTTGTTTACTTTTATTTTCCCGGATTTCGCTGCAACCGGTTAGGTCCTTTGCAGTTTACTTGACTGTTTTGTGTTATATTTATTTATGGTGTTGCTACAACTTTATTTGGTGTCGGGTTTATTAATTTACATTATTGATGAATCCGATCACGGATGTGGTTTGCATTTTAATCGATGGAAGGAACAAGATCAGAGTTTTAATCGTGATCCTGGTTTTCGGCGTACAAATGGTTATGTAGTAGTAAAATATTACAAAAATTGTTTTGTTGGCCTTGTTTACTAGTTTGCAATAAATATTCAGTGTGGAATAAGGAAGGATTTGCAGGTATGTTAAATATATGAAGGTCTTTACATAAACATGAAGACCCGGCGGAGCATTTAAAATGCGAATTAAGGCTAAAAACATTTGTAAAAAATTAAAGCCCTATAGCTGACACTTTAAAAGAAAATGCTAAACTATATAAAATACATTTTAACGAAAACGTCCGATTAAATAGACTATTTATGTGCTTGCCAATTGACGCAGTTTTGTACCTTGCAAAACAAGAGTTAGTCTTTCGCGGTCATGATGAGAGCAGCGAGTCAATAAATTGGGGGAATTTTAAAAAGCTTTAAGGTTTATTAATATCGAGAAGTTCCCAAGAACTAAAGATCATCACGAAAAAATTAAAAATGTTTCTACTGGTGACTCGAAAACTCTTCAAAACAAAATAATTGAATGCATTTCTGATTATTTAAATGATCATGTAAAAAGTGAAATAATGAACACATAGTTTTTTTCTTTGCAAGTGGATGACACCACTGATATTACGCAAACCTCCCAGTGCTGCATAATTTTAAGATACGTTAATTCAAAAGGTTCAGCAGTCGAGAGATTCTTAGGATTTTAAAACGTCAGCTCCGATAGAACTTCGGAGAATTTATGTTTTCTATTGGATCAAATTTTGGACCAATTTGACTATAAACATAAATTAATAGTTCAACGTTACGATGGCGCAAGTGTGATGTCTAGCCATCTAAATGGCCTTAAAAAAAAGCGCCGCAGGCTGTATTTGTCCAATGTCTTGCGTATCGTCTTAACCTTATGATGCAGCAAAGTTTAAAAATATTTCTAAATGTCGAATTCTTTTTGCAAGTCTTAGTGGTATTCCCTCATTTTTTCATCACTCAACCAAACGAACATATGCTCTTACATCTGCATCTACGAGGCGTATACAAACAATTACAGAAACTCGTTGGTCTTCAAATTCGGAGTTAGTAAATGTGATTGTTCAAAACTGGAATAAATGAAAAGACGTCTTTGAATTTATTACAAACTGTAACAAATCTCATGAAAAATCAATCCGGCTTGCGAAAGGATTTTTAGGTGAGATGAACGATTTTGAATTCACCTTTCTGGCATTAGTGTTTATATTTTTTCAATCACGGATATACCAAATATATCATATAAAAAACGCTGTCGTGAGGCGCTCTGTAAAAAAAGAAATGAAAATTTTTTTAATACCATGTTTGATAAAGCAAATTCTATTACAGAAATAAATCATTACAAACGTGAGCTTGCTAAGCTTTCACCTGAAGAAATTAGGGCTAAGTATAGAACCCTTTTTCATAAAATATTGGACCATATTTAAATGACACTAAGCTTTCAAGTTTATATTATAATTAACGAATATAGTTTAAATTTTCCGACTGGCCCGTTTGAAAATTTGTTACAGTTATATGGGGAAATATTTTCAAAAAGTCAACGACTTAAAAATGAGCTTGGTCTTATTTTTGCCAATGACAGTAATTGGAATATATCGCTGCAAGAGCAAGTGAAAAAAATTAATGAAAATAAAGATATTTTAACCAAAGCATATAAAGTGTATTCCCTTATTTTGACAATATCGTCGACAAGTGCTTCAGTGGAAAGACGTTTTTCTTGCCTCAAACGTGTAAAAATGTATTTAAGAAATACAATATCTCAAGGAAGACTTACTTCTCTAGGCAATATTTCAATTCAAAAGGAATTTCTGGAGGAGATTAGGGCAACTCATCCATTTTATGAGGATGTTATAAATAAATTTACTGCTATGAAGGATAGGAGAATTGATTTAGTATAGTTTGTACAGATCGTTTTAGGGTCCCCAGAGGCAAAAAAAATGCTTTTTCAATTCCGCCTCTCTGCCTGCCCGTCTGTCTGTTTTTCTGTCAGATCTTGATATAGCTCAAAAACTACTTAACCGATTGACTTACAGTCAAAAATTAAGGCTCATATGAGGATCACCCGATAACATTTTCGTAAAAATTCAATATAGCGACCTAGTGAAATGGTAAAAAAGTTATTAGTAATAAATTAATTATCGAATTTACCTTAAATTTTGCACAAAAATTAAATGTTATATAGGAACGAACTAGCAACATTTTGCTACGAATCCATGATGGTAAAACAAAAAGGCCGCCTAATAAAATATTTTTAAAAATCAGTTGGCAAATCTACTTATTAGATTGATTTTAAATATTGTGCAAACATTAAGTGTAGTGTAGATAAAGTGGTACAATTCTGATACGAATTCTATATGGCGGAACAAAATGGCGACGAGATAAAATTTTTAATAAATCAACGAAAAAATATTTTTTAATTGACTTTAAATTTTATACAAAGATTAGAAGTGATAAAATTTTGGTACGAATTCAACATGACGGAACAAAATGGCGGTCTGATAAAGTTTATAAAAAGTCAGTGTAAAAACTAGTTATTCAATTTATTTTAAATTATGCCCAAAAATCAAGTGTGACATGGGTATAAAATGGTGAAGCAAAATCTTTGAAAAGACAGTATATATGTTTTACTAAATGACTATATGTGGAACTAAATTGAATCACACTTCACTATTTTCAATAAAAAGATATTTTCAAAACGAGGGCAATTACCGACTTTTGATAATTTGGTCCGATGGCGCGATTTTCACGAGCTTGTTTGGACATTATTTTGTTAGTTTTTGACGAAAAAATTAATACCAATATATTTAATGTTTTGAGAAATTTTGCAATTCCTGTCGTAATATCGAAAAAGGCCCTCTAGTGGCGATATACCAAATTACAATCACCACAAGTAAGGTAGGTTTTGTTGACCAGGAAAAGCTCCTTTCAACGACACCAAATCTGTTGAAATCCGTTCAGCCGTTTTGAAGTTACAGATGTTTATTTACAAAAATATTAGCACACCCCCCGCACTTTATTTTTAGAGATAGGGCAAAAGTATTTAACAAAAATGACAGCTTTAAAAAGCATATATTTTTTTATTATCTTAATAGAGGGAAATTTCAAACTCCACTTTTTTTAATTCAAGATGGCGGTCACGCATCCTAGCGACAATCTTAGAAACCTGAAAATAATATCAAAGATTTTCTTTTGGCCTCTTCAGTTATAATTTTTTTTTACCGCAAATCTCTACAATGAGTAGTTTCCGAGACCTTGCCTGCTTATCTGTTCACCTCGTACATTTGCGAAAGGATAATTATCATGTTTATTTTCATTCTATCGTTAGGTACACGATCGAAACTGTATTTTTGCATTCTTTTCTTGGAAAATATACATTATTATTGTTATTATTATTATAATAATAATTATTATAATTATTTCTCCACCTTGTTATCTCCCAGTATTCCTGTGGTTGTATTTTATACTGACGAGAGAATACCAAGTCAGTGGAAAAAAAAGTGAATGGAAAAAAAATCAACTATTGTGTATTAAGAAATGATCTACCGATGCGACATGTTTTCAAAATGACCGATTTCTGGATGTTCCTGTGAATGTCTGTATCAGGTCCTAATAGCCAAATGCGGTGTAAACGTTGCTGGGGTGAAGCCTGTTACTGATATGACGAGAGGCACAATGATGACTCTTTCCTGTTTCCACAGCCTTTTTATTTCCATTGCCAAGTCGGTGTATTTGGCGATCTTCTCACTGTATTTCGCTTGGATGTTATCGTCGTTGGGGACAGCCATGTCAATTCATAAATGCTTTTTTCTTTTATGGATTGAAAGGTGATATCGGGTCTGTATGCAGGGATTGTTTTATCTGTGTGAATGCCAGTGTCCCAGTAGAGCTTGTAGTCTTCGTTTTCAAGTATGGATATTGGTGTATAATGGTAGTAAAGGTGTGTTGTTGATGATGTGCTTTTGGTAGTTCCTGGTTACTACGACTTTGTCCTGGATAGCAAGCAGGAAGTCTTTTGTTTCGGGGAACAGCTGTCCTTCTTGTGACCACGTATATGTTTTACAGACCAGGTGTTCATGTTTTCTAGTCGTGATTGGATGTGACTGTGTGCGTCTGCTGCGTGGCTCGTTTGAGACAGGTCGAGCGGTGTATAATTCTTGACTGGCTTCACTATTGCCGTGTGGAGGTTAGTTTGTTTGTTGTGGAAGAATTTTTTGAGTTCTTAAATTTGTTTTTTATTTAGGGTTTGTATATCTATAATTCCCCTCCCTCGTTCTTTTCTCTCGATGGTGAATCTTTCCTTGCATGCGTTGGGATGTAACTTCCTGTGTTTAGTGAATTCAGAGCGTAAAAGAATGTGAATGTTTTCTATGTCTGTGTGTGACCATTTAATGATACCAAATGAATACGTAAGAATAGGTATGGCGAAGGTATTAATAGCTTTCGTTAGATTTCTGGAGTTCAATTTTGTTTTTAGTAGTTTTATGAATCTGGTTTTGAATTCCGTCTTGAACTCTGATTTGATATAAATGAGGTTAATTTTGGTGCTTTGATCTGTATGTTTCTTCATTGAGCATGTTATCTATGGTTTCATTGTTGATTGTTTCCATGGAAAGGTGGTCTTTTTACTATCTCTTGTTGATATGAAGTAGCTTACATTAATTATTACCAAATTCCATGTTGATGCCCAGGGTAAACGTTTCTGTGATTTTAAGGCGTTCCTTTAGCTGTGCCTTTGTATAATTTGCGTATAATTTTATGACATCTATGTACAAGAGATGGTTTATCTTGCGTAGGTTATTTTTTTGGTGTTTAATACGGAATCTAAAGTTTGTGTTATTCAGTGTCTTTGAGAGTTTATTGAGGCAGAGGCAAAACTACAAAGCGTTGAGTGAATCTCCCTGGAATATACCTCGTTTAATGTAGATGTCTTCTGTTTCGATGTGTTCTTTTTGTGTTCTCAGGTTGATTTTAGTTTTTCACATACTCATGATTTGCGTAAGAAATTGCCTGAGATTTTGATTGACTTTGTATAATTCTAGCACTCTAGTTAGCCAATTGTGGGCTATTGAATCAAAGGCTTTTTTATAATCTATATAACCAGTATGAAGATTTCTATGATTTTTCCTGGTTTGTTCCATGATGACGCTGTCTATAATTAGCTGCTCCTTGCATCCTCGGCTGTTTTTCCTGCACCCTTTTTGCTCTTCCGTTAGAATGTTATTGTGTGCTAGATGTTGTTCTATTCTCCTGGTAATTGTTACTGTGATGATCTTATATAGGGTTGGAAGGCACGTAATAGGTCGGTAATTTCACGGGTTCTTAGTGCCTGAGTTTTTGGGTTTAAGGTTTGTTATTCCTTGTGGGAGAAAACTGGGGAGTGTGCTAGGTTTTAAAATAATTTTATTAATTTGGCGAGTGAAAGCTTCATGTGTGGAGGTAAACTGTTTGTACCAGAAGTTATGAATATTATCTTTTCCAGGACATCTCCAGTTATTAATTATTATTATTATTATTATTATTATACCGAAATTATATTTATGGATTAATTATTTTTCAGTGTAAGAACGTATATTTTATCATTTTGATTTATTTACAATCATTAACTGAAATACTTGATATGACGCTTAAAAAAATAAAAATGTTAAGCCATTAAATCACATCATTCATAAAGAACTCAATTAGATCTAAATAAAAAAAAAACACTTCTAATGCATTTTAAGCGCTATAAATTTTGTCGTGATTCAAAAAGTTAACTTCAAAAGTGTCGGAACTACTCTTCCATTCAGCTTGTTTTTTAGAATTTCATTAAATCTGCTTTATCTTTCAAAGCTGCAAAAATACCCTTACAATTAATTTAAGAACTCAAATCTAGAGGCGAGTTTAACAAGCTTTTGCCTAATCTTCTTTCCGGTTAGAGTTAATATTTGCTAAGAAAGCTTAAGGCTGGGCTATAAAAGTATCAGATTATAAAAAATATTGGGGTTAATATGTAATACCATTTTAAATCGAATACTGTTGCAAGAGGTAAAAAGGTCTAATAGCACCAACTGCCTCCGAATTGGGAATTGCATCACACTCGTATTTAAATTTAAATATAATTATTCGGAGTAATTACTGCATTTATTTGAATAGTAATGTTATACGATATTTTGCCTTAATGTATGTATATTGCTTAAATATGTAAAAAATATTAACTTCAATTTATATTTTGGAGCAAAAAGTATGTATATTTTGTGCATATATATGTGTACATTATAAAATAACATAAATTGTATTTTATTTTATTATACTGGTTTTGCTATTTACATTTTTATTTTTATAAAATTTATGTATACTGGTGTCATATTGTAGGCTTTGAAATAAACAGCGAAATAGTAGAAACATAAAACTAAAACAAAACTAATTTATGATCAAGTTTTCTTCCATTCTTTAGAGATACTACGCAAGGAATGTTAAAATATAACGTTAGGCAAGCCTATTTTTAAAATGTTAATATATATTTTTAAATACAAAAAGAAAGTCTTCTATATTAATTATAAATAGACCACTAGAGATAAAAAACAGTGCTATAAAAAGCAAGTTAAACAAATTGGACTCCAAAATTTTTCAAAAATATGTTTATATACTTTTGATTGGTTGTCTAAATGCCTAAATCGAAAAAGGATAAACAAGTTGATATTAAATAATAAACTTAAATGCCATATATGAATATAAACGTATAATAATAATAAAACTAGTTAATATTAGGTTTTATACTAAACAATCACAATAGTACGATTATGCAATTATCTTACTATAAAAAAGAAAAAATCGGCAAATTTCGTTATGAATCTTTCCTTTTGTTAGGAATAGTGAAGTGTGACCCAATTTACATCAGAACATAATCATTTAGTAACACGTATAATACTGTCTTTTCAAACAAATGTAATAATTAGTTTTTTGATTGATACACACCGTTGTTTTGTTACGTCATGTTGAATCCGTACTGGATTGAAAATTGATATCGGGTCTGTTTGCGGGGATTGTTTTATCTATGTGAATGTCAGTGTCTCAGTAGAGCTTGTAGTCTTCGTTTTCAAGTATGGATGTTGGTGCATAATGGCAGTAAAGGTGTGTGTTCTCCGTTAATTTGTATGATGTGGCTAATGCTTGATGAACGACCTTCGCTGCTGAGTTGTGTCTCGCGGTGTATTCAGTTCCGGCCATTATTCTACATCTACTCGTTATGTGATCGATCGTTTCTCTCTGCTGGTGACATCTCCTGCACCTGTCGTCTTCAATGGTTGTGTCGTTGATGATGTGCTTTTGGTAGTTTCTGGTTACTATGACTTTGTCCTGGATGGCAAGCAGGAAGCCTTTTGTTTCGGGGAACAGCTGTCCTTCTTGTAACCACGTATATAAAAGCTTTTTATGTATGTGGTCTTGCTTTATGTGGTATTTGTGTCTTCCGTGGAGTGTTTTTGCAGACCAGGTGTTCATCTTTTCTAGTCGTGATTGGATGTGACTGTGTGCATCTGCTGCGTGGCTCGTTTAAAAAAGGTCGAGCGGAGTATAATTCTTGTCTGCCTTCACTATTGCCGTGTGGAGGTTAGTTTGTTTGTTGTGGAAGAATTTTCTGAATTCTTAAATTTGTTCTTTATTTAGGGATTGTATATCTTTAATTTCCCTCCCTGGTTCTTTTCTCTCGATGGTGAATCTTTTAAATAAACAGCGAAATAGTAGAAACATAAAACTAAAACAAAACTAATTTATGATCAAGTTTTCTTCCATTCTTTAGAGATACTACACAAGGAATGTTAAAGTATAACGTTAGGCAAGTTGATTTGATGGGCATAATTTAGAATACATTTAATAAGTGGTTTTTACATTCACATACCGCCATTTTGTTACGTCATGTTAAATCCGTACCGGTTTATCCCTATATCACATTTATTTTTCTGTGAAGTCGGTTGAACAAGCCTTTTTTTACGTTGATTTTTTAAATATTTTATTTGGCCGCCATTTTATTTCGTCATCTTGAATTTGCACCACAACTTTACCAGTTTATATCTTTGGATCAACTTTCGTTTAGCTGAAATCAGTTATAAAAAACAAACAGTGGAAAATAAGAATTGTTCCGCGAGAATGCATAAATTTCATTTTCACATTTTAATATACCTGAAATCAGTTACATGAAAACTTTGGTTTGTTTGCCACTCCAAACATTTTTCTGAACATAAAAATGCCAAAATATTTATTTTTTATTTCCATATTACAAGGAAATTCTTTACACTTTAGAATACTTGAAATCAATTACATAAAAAAATTGCTTTGATTTGCATTTTGAACATTTTTCTTATCATAAAAATGCAAAAATGTTTCTGCGGAAATTTGTTGTTTCCATTTTCTGAGGAAATTTCTATACTTTGGAATACCTGAAATCAGTGACATGGAGATTTTGCTTTCTTTGCCATTCGAAACACTTTTCTGAAAATAAAAATGTAAACATGTTATTGCAGAAATTCCTCATTATTATGACTTTCCTTGGAAATCAGATACATATAGATCTTTTAGTTTGATTCGCCATCTTAACATTTTTTTTGAATATAAAAATGAAAATACATTTATATTATTATAAAAGAAAGCGCGCGGTAGTGCGCCAACAAAATTTCGAGCCTATATTAATACTACGATTTTTTTTACCAAAACATGTACTGTTAGGTGGATCTAACTCATTAGGTGTTAGGTTAGCGTTCGTCGATAAACCCATCATTAAAGCCATAAACTGTTATTAAAGTTATAAAATCAGATTATTTTTTTAAGTTCTACATTCAGCAGACTTTATAGAAGTAAACTATTATAAAAATGCGAACTAGGTTAGGGTAGGATTGGTTAAGTTTGCTGTAAAGGAAACGCGCTAACAAAATTCCGAGTATATATTAAAACAAGGATTTTTTTTTAAAGAAAACCTATACTGTTAGGTGTAGCTATCCAGTTGGGTGTTAGGTTAGCCCAGGTTCGTCAATACAAACAGTGTTTAAAGCCATTAACCATCATTTAAGTTAGAAAATCACATTAATTTTTTAAATCCACATTTAGAAGGCTTTATCGAAGTAAAAAAAATGTGTTTTGAATGTACCACATGTCAGTGAAGAAAAAGGTTAAAAATAAATAAATAAATAGATAAAATAAAAATTAAGAGTTTCCGTAGAGAATTTTTTCAATTCAAGGGATTCAGGAGGCTTTATAGAAGCTAAAAAAATATTTGATGGATATAATATGACATTTCAGTTAAAGTTTACAAAATGTCCTCGGAAACTGAAAATAACGTATTTCGCAGGAACACTTTTGCATTTTTATATTCAGAAAAATGTGTAGAATTCAAAAGAAAAGAAAGTTTCCATGTAACAGGTTTTAGCTATTCTGAAGTTTGAAATTTTTTTTTATGTTAATATATATTTTTAAATGCAAAAAGAAAGTCTTCTATTTTAATTATAAATAGACCACTAGAAATAAAAAACAGTGCTATAAAAAGCAAGTTAAAAAAAATGGGACTCCAAAATTTTTCAAAAATATGTTTATATGCTTTTGATTTGTTATCTAAATGCCTAAATCAAAAAAAGATTAAAAATTTGATATTAATATCATCTCAAAATATTTTTTATTGCGATTTATAACTTATATTAAATAATAAACTTAAATGCCATATATAAATAAATATAAACGTATAATAATAATAAAACTAGTTAAAATTAGGTTTTATACTAAACAATCACAATAGTACGATTATGCAATTATCTTACTATAAAAAAGAAAAAATCGGCAATTTTTTTTTACCCGGAACTTCCCTCGTTATGAATCTTTCCTTTTATTAGGAATAGTGAAGTGTGACTCAATTTACTTCAGAACATAATCATTTAGTAACACATATAATATTGTCTTTTCAAACAAATGTAATAAGTAGTTTTTAGATTGATACACACCGTTATTTTGTTACGTCATGTTGAATCCGTACCGGTTTATCCCTATATCAGATTTAATTTTTCGGCAAAAATTAAAGTCAGTTGAACAAGATTTTTTTTACGTCGATTTTTTAAAAATTTTATTTGGTCGCCATCTTGAATTCGCCCTACCTCTGTACCAGTTTATTTATATCACACTTAATGCTTGCACACACTTTTAAATTAATCTAATAAATATTTATTTCAGGCTCGTTTTTTAAACGTTTTATCCGGCCTCCATTTTGTTTTGTTATCTTGGAACTGACAGACAGAATGACAGAGGGACCGACGAAATTGATAAAACATATTTTTTCGCATCTAGGGACGCTAAAACGTAAGAACACGTAAAACCTAAGAGGCTGATTTTTCTCACGATTACGTATATTTTATTTGGCCGCCATTTTGTTCATACCAAAATGTTATCAGTTCCTCTCTATACCACAATTAGTGATAGCAAATAATTTTAAATCAATCCGTTAAGTAGTTTTTCAGGCTGAATTTTTAAATATTTTATTAAGCCGCCGTTTTGTCCCGCCATATTTAATTCGTACCAAAATTTTACCATTTGATTCCATATATAATATTTAATTCATTTCAAAAAAATTTTTGGCATCCAAGATGGCGGAACAAAATGGCGGCTTAATAAAATATTTAAAAACTCGAAATGAAAAAACTATTTAATTACATAGCTTATTTGATAATAAGAAATTAAACTAAATAATTGTGGTATAGAGATGAACTAGTAAAACTGTGGTACTAATTCAAAATAGCAGAACAAACAAAAATATTTGTAAATCGTCCTGTCATGTTTTATATATATTTACGGGTTTTAGCGTTCCTAGATGCCAAAAAATATGTTTTATCAATCCTATCCGTCCGTTTGTCAGTTCGCGGCATAGCTTAAAAGCTAAATCATCGGATTGACTTTAAATTTTAATCAAATATTAATGGTCATATGGGTACCTGGTAATATTTTGGTAAAAATCCAATATGCCTGTACAAGATGGCAGCCTAGTGAAAGGTTAAAAAACTGGTTATATTAAAAAAAACTAATTATCCAATTTTCTCAAATTTTGCACAGAAAACAAGTGTTACCTAGGAATGAACTGATAACATTTTGGTATGAATATAAGATCAAAAACAAAATGGCGGCCTAATAAAATATTTAAAAAACCGGCCTGAAAAAACTACACTATTAAGTAAAATAATTTCAAATATTGGTGCAGGCATTAAGTGTGATATAAAAATAAACTGGTCACGTTATGGTACGAATTCAAGATGGGGGAACAAAATGGCTAAATAATTTTTACTTCCCTTGGGCTGTATTGTAATCGTGAAAAAAATCACCCTCCGAGCTTTTTTCAGACCTTTACGTTTCAGGGCCCCTAGATGCCGAAAAACAATATTTCTCGATTCCTTCGGTCTGTCTGTCTGTCTGTTCGCGGCATAACTAAAAAACTACTTACCCAGTTGACTTCAAATTTTGGCCAATGATTAAGGCTCGTATGGGGAGGAGCTGATAATATTTTGGTAAAAATCTAGTAAGGCAAAACAAAATGGCGGCCTAGTGATATGTTAAAAAATGTATTATTAAAAAACTACTTATCCAGTTGATCTCAGATTTTGCACAAAATTATGTATTATGTACGAATCCAATAGTAAATTTTGGTACGAGTCTAAGATGGCGGAACACAATGGCGGCTTAATAAAAAAATTAAAAATTCAACCTGAAAAAAACTATTTTTTGGACTGATTTCAAATTATGTGCCATAACTCATTGTGGTATAGAGATCAACTAGCAGAACTGTGGTGCAAATTAATGACGACGGAACAGAATGGCAGTCATATTGCCACAACCAGTCCAGACTATAGTAAATTCGATTCATTATTCGCTTATACTACTAATGTTTACTAGAAATTATAAACAGTTTATTTTAAACAAACTAATTAAACTTGAACCTGAGCTGGAAACTGCAGATTGTAAGCACTTTTTCTAATATAAATATCGGTGCAAATCATTGCAGCGGCAGACTTGACCAGGTCTCAACTTAAGGGCTAGCGAACCTCCTCGTCTGGAGAAAGCACCCTACCTTTCTAAATTACAACCCCTAAAGGCTAGCGAACCTCCTCGTCTGGAGAAAGCACCCTACCTTTCTAAATTACGACATCTAAGAGCTAGCGAACCTCCCCGTCTGGAGAAAGCACCCTACCTTCTAAATTACAACCCTTAAGGTTTAACAAGTGAATAGTAATTATCTAAAGCCCATCAGGCTCTCATAAGATTAAGGGGTACTTCTTGCCAATATTTGTTCTGTAATTATCTAATAATATTAAAAGGGGCTACGTTAAAGGGCTGGGTTTCTTTCGAGTGAAGAGAATGTGCATCCTATTACTATGGTAATTGTATGAGACTATTCTGAATAATATAACCCCACCTTATTTTTATGAAACTTGTTCTTTATTTCAAATCCAAAAAAAAACTCAAGATTCGTAAAAACTCTTTATTGCCAAAGAAACATATCGTATTGGCAAAGCAAAAACTAATTAAAAGAAATATCAATTAAAAAAATCCATCTGAGCTTACGCTTATCCCCAAGTGAAATCGCTCGCAGTCAACCCGAGAGGTGACAATATAAAATATTTTGTAATCGTGAAAGAATCATCTTCTCAGGGTTTCCATATTTTCAGGTTTTCGCGTCCCTAGATGCAAAACAATATTTTTATCAATTTCGTCGGTCCGTCTGTTTGTCAGTTCGCAGCGTATCTTAAATACTACTCATCAGAGTGAATTCAGATTAAGGGTCGTATGGGGATGACCTGGTAATATTTTGGTGAAAATGCAATAGGCCGGAACACGATGGCGGCCTAGTGAAACGTTAAGAATATTATTACTAAAAAAACTAATCCAGTTCTCAAGTTTTGCACAATAATCAAGTGTTACGTAAGAATGAACTGGTAACATTTTGGAATGAATATAAGATAGCAAAACAAAACAGCGACCGAATAAAATATTTAAAGAATCGGCCTGAAAAAGCTACTCATTAGATGAATTTCAAATTTTGTGCAAGCATTAGGTGTGATATAGTGATAAGCTAGTAAAGTTGTGGTACGAATTCAAGATGGCGGAACAAAATGGCGAAAAATATTTTTTTTTAAAATCAATGTAAAAAAAATTCAATTGATAAAATTAAATGTGATAGAGGGATAAACTGCTATGAATTCATCACAACCTAACAAAATGGCGGTGTGTGTCAATGTAAAAACTGCTTATTGAATTTATTTTAAATTATGCCCAAAAATCAAGTGTCGTATAGTTAATTAATATATTTGAAAAGATAGTATATATGTGACTATGTACTGAACAAAATTAGGTCACACTTTACTATTCCTAAAGGCCGTTTTACATGCTACAATTCTTTCTTGCAAGTTGCAATAGTCTTGAACAAAAGCATAGGCAGTGGCAAGACATTTGTACCTTTTGTCAAACTGCGCATGCCTTTGTTCAAGACTATTGCATATTGCAAAGAAGAATTGCAGCATGTAAAACGGCCTTTATAAAAGGAAATATTCATAACGAGTGAAGTTCCAGGTAAAGGAAATTTACCGGTTTTTTATATATTTTTTCTTTTGGTATAGAAATTGTATTAGCCAATGTTTTTCTTGTACCTAAAAAGAAATAATTTGAATTATTTGTTGTATCAGTTTCATGTCTGTCAAAGGTTCAACTCTGCTTTTGAATTTGAGTTACAGGAATTGCTTTATCTGAATTAGAATTACTTAATAGTGTTCCATAAATGTTTGACAATATTTTATTTTGGAATTTTAATAAGGTTATTTAAACGGTTTTTTTAGATAATATATTCCTGTTTGTGTAGGTAGTATTATTAGCTTTAAATTTCTTGTATAGTTTGTCTTTAGTTCTAGCTGAACAATTTATACTGGGAGTGATCCAACATTTTCTCTCCTTTTCTTTTTGATAATTACGATATTTTTATTAGTGTTTATGTAAGAAAATATTGCAATTTTAATATTTAAGATTTTTAATATATTTTTGGAACTTTATATATTGGACTGTATCAGCATAAGTTTCATTTAGAACCCCTAAGAAAATAATCAAGTATATCTGTCTGTATCAAGTACTATGAAATGCCCTGTTTATTCTTATTATTATATTCGATTTCCATTATTGTTTTGCACCCAAGTAAGTGTCTTTGTTTATAAAAGAAAACAATATATTTTCTAAAATGATATTTAACTAGGAATAATTATTAATATGGTCGAGTATTATATGTTTGCCCATGTAATTTAGCTATTACGTCCCTGATCGGCATACAATGTCAAATGTTCTAAAAACCTCTGCAGATTAGTCAAAATTGTATTTCTATTATTGTTTGAAAGTTTAATGTTAATTTTTGTTGATTGGAACTCTTGTAGTTGAACAATATTACTATCAAAATCGTAATAATGTTTAATGTAAGCTATCAATCCATCATTCTGATTTACGCGATGGTTATTATATGTAATCCTATAATCAGGGATGTTACTCACGTACCAAATTTCGGTCAGAATTAGCACATAAAAATTCATATTAAGTTTTCTGATTACAATATATAATTGCAATGTTTCTAATATGTCGATATAGGACTGTACAATTTCATTTACCGTTTTCACATATTTTGTAGTTTTACAGCGTGTTCTGAAAAGTTCTTAACAAATGGAAAACTTTTTTATTTTTCATTTCATGAAAAATGTTACTGTTTAAAAAAGTTCTGCTTCCTCCGAAAATATTATTGGAATTATAAAACTTAAAAAATATTGTACAGGGCTGCCAAAAACTTAGAAAATCTATAGAGGAAACTACCCATAAGTTTGGTTTTGGAGCAAAATGCCATAAGAGAATTATTCTGAGTATTCCGAAATGTGATAAAAAACTAAATTTCATAAAGAAATTCAAATCTGAATGCCATGTACCGGTTATACAAAAAGTTTTATTTAAAAATATCGTATAAAAAAATCAACTAAGAATGAACAATTAACAAATTATGCTTTTACGTGAGCACCATTCCCTTTCATCCAAATTATGGTTCTTCTATTGGTTTATTCTATATGCTATTGTCGCTCTTATCATAGCTGGCGTAATTTCTTGTACACACTGCCTGATGAC
The DNA here is from genome assembly GCA_030620095.1 of Kuschelorhynchus macadamiae. Taxonomy (NCBI): domain Eukaryota; kingdom Metazoa; phylum Arthropoda; class Insecta; order Coleoptera; family Curculionidae; genus Kuschelorhynchus; species Kuschelorhynchus macadamiae. The sequence goes on along the minus strand of JAUTXW010004306.1, from coordinate 677,989 downwards.
TGTTTCCAGGTGATCGAAGATAAACCTTCTCTATTAACAGTCCCCAAAGGAAAAAGTCCAACGGGGTTAGGTCAGGAGACCTGGCTAGCCACTATGACATGGTGCTCCGTCGTATTGGTACCAAAGTGAACGCCTAATATTTAATGGCAATTCTTCAACAAATTCAAACAATTGCAATGCAAGATTATGTTTCTATAACAACGCCATGTTCAATTTTTTTTCAGCCTACTCAGTTTTTTTAGTAATTAACGTAAGGGCAAAACATTACGTTTTCTGCTACTAGAAAAGTACTTCTGAATTTCTTTATAAAATTTAGTATTTTATCGCACCTCGGAATACTCTAATAATTCTCTTATGGCATTTTGCTCTAAAACTAAACTTACGGTAGTTTTCCCTTCAAGCAATTTTAGATTTTCTAAATTTTTGACAACACTGTACAATATGTTTTACGTTTTATAATTCCAATAATATTTTCGGAGGAAGCAGAACTTTTTATGAAGAGTAACATTTTTCATAAAATAAAAAATAAAAAAAGTCTCTATTTGTTAAGAACTTTTATTGTATATGTCGCCATAAAATTGTTTAGACAGGTATCTATTCAATGCCCCTTATATATCAAGCCATTATGATAAATTATGGGCACTTTCAAAATTTTGTCACTTTTACCAAAAAAAAATAAGTACATAAACATTTCCCATGGCAAGTTTTTACTTCATGAGTATCAATATGTTGTTTGTTAGAAATTACCATATTTTTTTCACGTATTCATCAACTTGATGTGAAAAATTTTAACTAATAAGGGAGGCCACATTTTACAGTCTCAAATTTAAATTTAATTGGATAACCGAAACGTGAAGCTAAAAGGGAAGGAAAAAGGCACAAAAGACTATACAATTTTATATTAGACGGGGTTAACTCTGCCATTGTTTATGTAACAGAATGTGAACAGTGCTTTTAGTTTTAGTAAGTGGTTCACTCACTATTTGCAATAAACGGTTTTGTTAGTAAAAGTTTTGTTTTAACAAAGTGTGCTTGAAACAAAATTACCAGAGGTATAGGCTACCCTGTTAAACAAAAAATGCTAAATTGGCTTTCGATAGAAAACTTAACTTTTAGCTTCGTATAGTGTATTATTATTACATCAAACGATTTTCGAAAACACGTCATCCAATTCGGCAGTACTTTATAGAAATTCTAGCATTTTTTCGTTTGAAGAAATTTGCTAAAACATAACATCTTTTAAGTTCACTTCTATTCAGAGAAAAGTGGTACAAGTCTTATAGTTTGTTTTCATCACATTTGCTTGCAACCGGCTTTTGCATCTGACGTTTTTTTACGTTGTCACTTGCTAGAGGTTATAATATGCCAAACATTCAAAAAATTGGTAACACCGCTGTTTAAGAAAATATAAAAATGCATATTTTATACTATGTTTACTACATTTAACTCATTTTAAGTTATATATGAATAAAACACAACAGTGGCCTAACTACAATGGTGCGAGTGGTGCGGTTGCGCCAGGGCCCGAGCCTTTGGTGGCCCGGCGGCCCAGTTAAAGTCTACACAAAAAACTATGGATAAGAACTATCGATAGAACTAAAAACTATTGATTTATAGAAGCGCATATTTAAGTAAGGAAATTCGCCGTGTACATAAACTTTAACGCGCACCAAACAGGCAAACAGCCTTTTATTTTTACCCGGCCTTCACCAGCAGGTTCATTTCTGTCGCAGCGGTGCGCTTTACGTCGGCAAAGATCAATCGAACGAAATTTCTACGGGGTATAGGGAGCGAAGATGCAAAATAATTACTGAACTGATAGTTTATTTTAAGTTATTTGCTATTTGCTTTGGCAGAGCCGCATTAGCCATCAGGCCCGTGAGGCCCGCCGAAAAGAGGGCCCGCTACCGCCTCGCTGCAAAAAAATCATTTATATAATTTTCCATATTTCATTTTATCAGTAAGTAGGTAATTTTTAGGGGGATAGGGCCGATAGGGGCCAGTAATCACAAGCGTGCCTAGGGCCCCAAAAGTTGTAGATGCGATAATGGATTTGGGTGCTAATTTTTTCTGTTCTGTTTTGGGTGCTAGACTAAAACAGGCGTATAATTGCAGTGACACTAATTTTATATTTTGTTTTGTTAGTATTCAGCGTTGTAGTTGTGATAAAATGAATTACAATATTAATCGGGAGCAGCGAAAAGAAAAAAAGCTGCGGAAAACGAAGCGAAATTGAAAAAGCATGTAAAAATAGACAATTTTTTTTAAGTTATAGACAGAAGTAACACCAGTCAGTGGTCTAATCGTAAGTAGGTGTAATTAAAATTATTATTATACTTTCATTTATATGCAATATCTTATGGTTGATATATAAGCTTATTTCATTTTTCTGTGGTACTTATCCGATTTCCTGGAGCTTTTCTGAATGGTAAACAAGATTTCAATATGTTTTGTGGTTATATCGAAATATCCTAAATTATTTTTATTTATATGTAGTTATTATAGAGAGGAGAGGAGGCCTGGTTTTATGATTTGGCACGAGGGCCCCACGTTGTGTTGTTACGCCACTGAAACACAAACACAAGTGTAACTCTTAAAACAATAATTCATAAAAATGTAATGTAATGACAGCATAAAATATTAAAGAAATATTTTCCTAACCTTGCAAATTCATCAATTAGATTTTAATGGACTTTTTGCAAATACCATTCTCTATTGAAATAATGGATTTTAAGCCCTTCAGGGTAGAGTTTTGAAAGAATCGTTTTAAAATCTCATTTAGTTGCTGAGATATTGTAGAAAAAGTTAATTACTCTTTTACATGTTTTTACGCCTTAATGGTAGATTATTAAGTCACTGACGAAAGAATCTCAAAATCTCCATTAAAATTTTATTAAGGACGTATTGTTAAAAGGTAAAAATATATTTAATCCAGTTAAGGACAGAATTTCAAAAAAAATCACAAACTGATTTCTAAATAAATATTTTTGAAAGCCGTGGACGAAAAAGTCGATTCAGAAACTCATGTATTATAAATAGACTGTAAAAAGAATACATTATTTTTTGACGCCCTTAAAGATGGACTTTCGAATATTACGGCAATTGTTTCTAAATAATTATTTTTGAAACCATTGGCAAGAGAATTGTCTTAAAATCACATTTAGTTATATATTTACCGTCCATGCCAAATGTAAGAGAAGTTTTTACCATGCTCCGGTTTGGCTGATCGCTTCGAACCGCAAGAATTCACAATGCAAGTACTGACGTCACTGGCTTAAGGGTTCGATAACTGGTATGTCAAATTGCTAACCACTTCGGGGATATGGTCCCGATCGCGGTTCCAGAAACAAACAAAATATGGCGGTTTGTTTACAAATTGGAAACAGCGAAATTATTTATTTTTATCATTAAATATATGATTTTTATAGTCTTCTAGCGGTGTCTGTGCTTCTGTGTTTTATATAACATCGGTTTTTGCATATTATAAGGTTGGTGTTAAAAGTTTTATGAAAAATGACAAATTTCTTATAACAAACACAATATTGCTATTAAAGAATAAACTTTGGCACATAAATTACTGATTGTTTTTCCATATTTGTTGCTATTTTTTGCAAAATTAAAACACAATTAATCATTTACTTTAGCTGTCACTTGAAATCTGTAACCAAACGTTTTCACCATGTTCTACACATGAGGCAATCAAAGCATCATTATCTGAAGGGCCAATTCTAGACATTTGAGACCAGAGGTTAATCGTTTTCAGAAATAGAATTTGTTTATGTATGATTTAGGTATAGATAAATCAATCAATAAATATTTTTAAATTTTGATTCTAGAAGAATAACAACCCAAACTTTTTTCTGGAATCAAAAATTTGGAAAATATCTGTGTGTCTAATAAATAAACTTACTTTTAAAAAACAAACCACTTTTAAAATTTATAGTTAATTTAACAAACGACAAAAATATTCACAATATTCAAATTCACAAATATCATGAATCACAATTTTATCCTATTTTGGCCGCCTAAGAATCGTTCGCCTTTGTACAGGCACAATGTGCAAACCCATATGAACGGCACTGATTGGTGATGAGGAAATAAACACATAGCGAGATTTAAAGCAAGTGTACGATATATTTTAATATAAACAACATGAACATGAAAAAGAAAAATTGTAAAATAAGCAAGAACACTCAACGAGATATAAACAATTAATATTTTATCATAGCGGCTTCTTTCTGGATTACTCGATTCAGTGGCAGTGGCGGCTCGCGGGTAAAAAAGTAAGTGAAGTGCAAATGAAGCAAGAAAATATCGCAATAATTTTTTTCAAGAATTTTTTTTTATATGTGGAAGGGGTAGAATATATTTTTACGACTTACCTAAATTTTGTATACTAAATCAATTCTCCTGTCCATAGCAGCCAATTTATTTACAACATCCTCATAAAATGGATGAGTTGCCCTAATCTCCACCAGACATTCCTTTTGAATTGAAATATTGCCTAGAGAAGTAAGTCTTTTTTGAGATATTGTATTTTTTAAATAAGTTTTTACACGTTTGAGGCAAGAAAAATTTCTTTCCACTGAAGCACTTGTCGACGGTATGTCAAAATAAGGGAAAACACTTTATATGCTTTGGTTAAAATATCTTTATTTTCACTTGCTCTTGCAGCGATATATTCCAATTACTGTCATTGGCAAAAATAAGACCAAGCTCGTTTTTAAGTCGTTGACTTTTTGGGAAATATTTCCCCATGTAACTGTAAAAAATTTTCAAACAGGCCAGTCGGAAAATTTAAACTATATTCGGAAAATTTAGCAGAATCTGCCAAACATAAAAATGTAAGTTTTTCAGAGTCTTGAAAGCTTAGTGTCATTTCCATTAAAATATGGTCCAATATTTCATAAAAAAGGGCTCTATACTTAGCCCTAATTTCTTCAGGTGAAAGCTTAGCAAGCTCACGTTTGTAATGATTTGTTTTTGTAATAGAAGTTGCTTTATCAAACATGGTATTAAAAAAAATGTTCATTTCTTTTTTTACAGAGCTCCTCACGACAGCGTTTTATATTGGATATGCAAAAATGAATGTTAAACGATTTTTTTTAAAGAACGCAACTTTAGCAATCACATTTACTAACTTCGAATTTGAAGACCAACGACTTTCTGTAATTGTTGGTATACGCCTCGTAGATGAAAATGTAAGAGCATACGTTCGTTTGGCTGAGTGATGGAAAAATGAGGGAATACCACTAAGGCTTGCAAAAAAATTCGACATTTAGAAATATTTTTAAACTTAGCTGCATTAGGACAAATACAGCCTGCGGCGCTTTTTCTTTTTTTTTTTTGAAGGTTATTTTAGATGGCCAGACATCATACTTGCGCCATCGTAACATTGCCCTATTAATTTATGTTTATAGTCTTACGCTATCTTAAAAATCATATATATACGCATCTTAAAATCATGGAGCACTGGGAGGTTTGCGTAATATCGGTGGTGTCATCCACTTGCACAGAAAAAAACTGTGTGTTCATTATTTCATTTTTTACATGATCATTTAAATAATCAGAAATGCATTCAATTAATAATTAATTATATCGTTTTGAATAGTTTTCGAGTCACCAGTAAAAACATTTTTAATTTATTTGTGATGATCTTTTAGTTCTTGGGAACTTCTGGATATTAATAAACCTAAAGGCATTTTAAAATTCCCCCTATTTATTGACTGGATACTGGCCGCGAAAGACTAACTCTTGTTTTGCAAGGTACAAAACTGCGTTAATTAGCAAGTACATAAATAGTCTATTTAATCGGACGTTTTCGTTAAAATGTATTTTATATAGTTTAGCATTTTCTTTTAAAGTGTCAGCTATAGTGCTTTGACTTTTTACAAATGTTTTTAGCATTAATTCGCATTTTAAATGCTCCCCGAGTCTTCACTGGTGGCACCGAAAATCCTACTTACACAAGCATAAATCAGGTGTACCACTTTTCTCTCAATAGAACTTCACCAGAATCTTTACTAAATGGCCCACGTCAAAAACATAATTGAGCATTTTGTTTTTACAAAAAAAAAACGGGAACATTTCTTTTTGTCGGCGACATCAAATTAAAGTAATAAGATTATGGATAAACATTTATATTTGTTAATGTATATTTATATTTCATAACTGAGAGAAACACGGCATTGTGCTCGAACTTTCAGGAATGAATAACTGAAGTCTTCGGAATATAGAGGATATTCATGAACACATTGCCTCATAGTTATAGATTATCAAAAGCTTTGAAATTGGCTGATCCATTGTTAAATAAAAAGTATATTATTTCGACCCCCTGAAAACAAAAATAAACATACTGAATATATTTCATTTGTACGTGAAACGTCTACCTCAACATGTTTTCAGATAAAAGTTTCAGCTAATATTGTTAAATTACTATTTCCGTGTTGCCCGCGATGTCACCCGGTCTGTACATATAAGGCTTTAGGGCGTGTAATTCAGTGAAAATGGCCACTGCCTAATCACATTTCACAGCTCGAAATGAAAAATGATATCTCTCAAGTCTACAAAACAAACTGTACAGTTGATACTATTACTTTTTCCTCCTATTTTATTAACATCGAGGAGCTACTTTAAATTAATAAAAGTAGTAATTAATAAAGCATCCTTCACAGTTTTAAAAATATTAGTAAGCAGCATTTTTGGTTAAATTACACTGGCCGACAAACATTTTTTTTTTGTTGTAACACAAATCAGAATAGCATAATCTAATAGAGTGGACCTATCCAAATGCGAAAATGACAAATAGAAAGTTGTAGCACGTAGGGTTTTCTTGTTAGAGTTGTAGAACCATATCGAGTGTTACGATACTTAATATCTATAGAAAAAATGATTTCAGAAAATTCTTAACCCTGTTTATTGACTATGTTTACAGTTTTCGCCTATTAAACATACCATACATCTAAGAGAAAAGCAAACGAGAAAAATATTAACTTAAAACACTAATTAAACTTTATTTTTTCCGTTTATGAGGTGTCCTATCTTCTCTCTTCAAAAACCAACAGTAGTCACCCATCATGGCTGGATCCCATCGTCCTTGATACCGAATGTCCATTGTTCTGATATCTTGGTGAAACCTTTCACCCTGCTCGTCACTAACATCTTCCAAATTTTTAGGAGAAAACGACAAATGGGAATTTAATGACATTGTGGCACCAAGCGCTTTATAGGCGTCTAAGAGTTAACTTTAACTTAACATTAACTAATTGTTCATAATTTTCATCCATATTGTTGCCTAAAAATTCTCTTACTACATTAACAAATGAATTCCATGCTCTGAGTTCCTGCCTGGTAAGCTTTTCCGTAAAATTGACATCGTCCGGCAATTTTCTGATTTGTGGCCCAATAAAAATGCCTTCACAAAGTTTTTCATCAGCCCAAGTTTAATGTGAAGAGGAGACAAAAGGACATTTTTGGGATCAACAAGAGGTATAAATTTCATATTTTGAGATCCCGGTTGAAATTTGCTTCTTTCTGGCCAAATTTCTATTACATAATGCTGATTTATTGCACGACGCACAGTGGGGCAGGGTTCAATAAATATGTCGAAAATATTTGCCCATATGTTTTGAGGAGAATTAACTCATTTTAAAATGAGTTTTATCGAAAAAATCGGATTTTTTAGAAATATGACTATAATACAGGGTCTATTATACAGGGTGAGCCGACAAAAACGTTTCACTCGGATTTTGTGAAAGTTTAGCTTTTTTTTTGTTTTATTCCGGGTTACTTCTGAAAAAAAATCAAAAACATGAAAACAATTAATTTATGTCAATAACTTATCTTAAAATAAACAAGCTTAAAATGTATAGGGTGGATAAAAAAACGGAATTTTGTGTTTGTGTTGTAACTTTTTTATTAATGAACCGATTTTATTGGTTTTAGTCTTGGTTGAAAGAGGAATCATCAAGACATATTGAAAATCTCATGTTTTGACATCTGTTCAAAAAACAAAATGGCGGATATAAACTTAGTCAAACTTTGAAACTAACTGGAACTTTTTAAATCTGTCAGAACTTGGACATTTTTTGGCATATTTGTATGTTCGACATCTTGTTCCTATTCAAAGAAGTTCCAGTATGTTTCAAAGTTTGACCAAGTTTAGATGTGTTCGCCATTTTGTTTTTTGAGCAAATGGCAATGACATGAGATTAACGATCTATCTTGATCAATCCTCTCTCAACCAAGATTAAAATCGGTCCATAACTGAAAATAAGAAAATTACAACATAAAAACAAAATTCCGGTTTTTTTTAATAACCCTATATTAATAATAATGAAAACATCAATATTCTTCATCTAAAACATATAATTGATCTTCTTCGAAATGAGCTAGTTGCACTGAAGGAGGTAGTAAAAGTTCCACGGCCTCTTTTGGAAGAAGAGCAAGCTTCTTTTTAGGAAGGTTTCTCTTACTTGTTATGAAAGGGTCTGAGGATAAAAGCAAAAAATTGAAAACATCTTCATTGGATGCTGCCCGACTAGTTTTTCGAGAATGGTGTTCGAGTAATTTCTTAAAATCTTTGTTTCGGGCTTCTTGTGCCTCTTCTGTTGGTTGTCCTATTGGCAACAAGGCACTTTCGATAATTTCTGGGCCATGGATAAGAAACTTATGTAATGTGGGTGGCATGTTATACCATGGATACTTTAGAATAAAATAGTTAGCAGTATCGAGTGCATACTGTCTAAATTTTGCTACATCAATTTCATGACCACTTGATACCACAATTAGTATTACATGGAGTTGTTCAATAAGTTTTAAGTCCACTTTGGTTATTTCAGCAGAAATTGTACAATTTTGAAAAAACCGCCTGGCCGTGTTACCATCATTGGTATTGCCAAATCCTGGTTTTGGCTTGTCAACGATCAAGCCAAGTCGTTCTTTAAACTGAACCTGAATATGTTTTTTCGTTTGTGCTACAATATCTTTATCCGAGCCTCTTGCTTGCCATTTCTGAATGGGAATTTTATATGCCAAATGAAGAAGACATTCGAAAAACCTTATCCAGCCATGTAGAACCGAAATTCCAAACTCCAGATTTTCTGGTTTTACTTTCCTCTTAAGAAGTTTATCGATGTCGTTAAACTCTTTTGATGTAGCTCCACATATGTAACATTTTTGTGTAGAGGTCGTTTCTGTTATGGCATTGCAAATTTTTCCGTCAATCATGGAAAATATCATGTTATGCTTAACCTTGACAATATCTTCACCCACCTGCATTTCACTTAAAGTAAGTCGTTGAATCTGGGCATCTATCCTTGCTTTTTCTCCCAATGATACAGCTGTAGATTCTTTGATAAATTCAAGTTTTAACGGTCGACAGTATCTCGTAGATCCTGGCCTTGGATTCTGCCATACTACCTTCGAACCAGTCACCAAACGAAGGGGAACAAAACTTGTTATAAATACCGATGCATCATCAGCTTCTAAACCACAGAATGCCTGTTTGTACGAACTATGGCCACTACTACCATCAAAGCCCCATTTAGAATATAAATTAAGATTTTTCTTTTCATCGCAGCTTAAAGTGCCAATTACGTCACCCTGGGAGGCAATCAAACGTTTTGTAGTAAGATTAAGTGCAGCTTGTAAGTCAACATGTGCAGAAGTTTCAGTAATAGTCATTGATTCAGGTATTGGATAACATTCCTTCTTTGCGGCCTGTACGTTTTTATAGGATGGAAAAATGTTTGGAGCTTTTGATCTCACCAACTCATACTGATGACGAGATAAACCTGCTTCTACTATAAGAGCTAGAGCATCTTCTATTGATAAAGGAGTAGTTTTCAATGATTCCCTATATGCATCGGTGTATTTAGCGCAAGTAGCTGAATCAGATACAATTTCTTTTACTAGTTTGGCGGCCTCTGTTTGCCCTGAGGCTCGCATTGCCATTTGTGTGGCGTAAGCTAATTGCGGTAGCGGAACCGAATTTCTCAAATCTTTGGTTTTTTGCCTTTTCATTCTTTCTGAACTGTCGTCAAATGGCAGTTTCGGGCGACCACTACGTTGGCGTTGTTTAAAAGCACAAGAGAAATTTAAAATTGACTCCAGCCAGACTTTGTTATTTTTTAGAAATCTTAATTCCATACGGTGAGATGCTTCCCATCGGGACTTATATTCAGACTTAAAACGACTAAATATTTGATTATTATGTGCATCGGCATCGTCTACACCTCCTGTTCTTGTATCGATTTCTTTTTTTAGAAAATCAAACTGAATTTTTAAATTCCGCGTGCCAGAATTGTTCATGATATCGACCATGGCACGTCTACTAATGTTTATAGTCGTAGTCATGATTCTCGGATAATCTAGAATAAAGAGTAGTGGTCACTAGTAGTATGGTTGCCGCCAAAGGCCAGAGATAGTTCATTTTGACCCCACCGGCTAGCCACCAGTTTCCATTAGAAATACAATACGAACTGGCTGCTAGCAGGTGGAATCAAAATGGATTATTTATGACGGTTACTATATATTTTTTGAGTAAATTGAAAGTTATTTTGAAAATAACTCATAAAATTTGCTCCAAAATTTTTCCAATTTCCTTTATAAACAATACCGGGTGTAATCGAGATTTCTTTCCGGCTGCCATTATGTTATTTTCTTTATACAGAGTAACTCAAAGTTGACAAAATCACTTATTTCGAAATTTCTCGCAAAATTTAAATATAAGTATACTATTTTTATACTATATCTAAACGCGCCATTTTAATACGAATCAAATGAATATAAACACATAAGGTCAATAAGCAAATAAAAAATCACAATAATTTCAAAAAAAGATAAAAATCAATAGCTGTCAAAATTTCAAAATGGCGGATTAACTTAATTTTTTACTGCAATATTATGTAGAAAGAGGTGTAATCCAAAAATGTAAAATTATATTATATAAGGTGTTCCATTAAAAAAAAAAAATTGAAGCCACTTCCTGTCAAAGCGGAAGTTATACAAAAATGTCAAATATTTTAAAAAATGGCAATTGACTAATCCTAGATCCTTGCCAAAATTCGTTTCTATCGGATAAAAAATAAAAAAATGGCAGGAGGAAAGAAATCTCAATTACACAATTTATGATGCATTTTTAACAGTTCATAGGTTTGTTAAATTTAAAATAATTTGCAATGGGGCAAAAACGGGCATAAATTTAGATTATAATATTAAATTGTTTGAATGGAAGAAAAATTATAGCTGATAAAATCAGACGGATGTGCCCAGATTCATAATTAAAGCTCTTTGTGATTTCCACATTGTATTAAGTGGATGCGAAATTTTAACGTACATGATTGTAACTTTTTTTTCTTTCGAATAATGACGTAATATATTTCATAAACCATGAAAATATAATAACTTACTTACCAATAATAATGATAACAATGTCACTTTAAGAGTAAATACTAACAACTTAGCGCAAAATTAATTATAAAAATAAATGATTAGATCGGCCGGCACAAGAAAACCAAAACAGATTTACTTGACTTGTATAAACAAGTATGCGGTTTCCAAGCAATGCTTATCGGTTCAGCGCCTACTAAGTCGTGTTGGTATTCAGCAGTTTATTGCCTACAAAAATATATTAATTTTAGCTGAATTAGGAAGATTTCATTTTTATGACTTAATGTATATAAATTGTCGATTCTCCCCAGTGTGCGACGTCCCATAAACAAAGAAAACAGCAATATTTCGTAAATCCCCCCTGAAGTCCCACTAAAATCGCTATAACTTTTAAGTCCCCACATATCTGCCATTTATACCCATTGTAGTTTATTTTATCCAAAATCGTGCGCATATGTTTACAATTTTCTTTCATTGCAACTGAATGGGCAACTGGTATAGAGGGTTTTAAATTTCCATTATGCAATAACACAACTTTTAAGCTATATTTAGATGAGTCTATGAATAAGCGCCACTCACGGGGAGAATGTTCAATATCAAGTTCCTGCATTAAACTGTCTATATCACTACACGCGCACAACGAATTTTCCATACTGTAGAATTCAGAAAACATAGCATTTTTTTTTCTGAAATTCGTAATTTTTGTTATAGTTTCCGTTCCTTAAGACGGGAACCCAGAAGTTCTGACTGTTGCTTGGATAACCCCAAATCACGTACTAAATTATTTAATTCACTTTGAACAATCAAATGTGGCTCGCCGGAACTGGGACCTGTGGTAAAAGTGGGATAAGGGTACTGTTCTTCTGAGCTGCCTGATGATGCGTTATCTCCATTATCTCCCAAATCAATAGCTTGCCAATTTAAAAGCGCAATCGGCACTGGCAAATTTGCATTATGAGGAAAAGGTCGTATGGCAGATTGCAAATTTGGATATTCTATATTATGGTTTTCCTTTTTGGAATAACCTTTAGTCTTTGTCAGACAAAAATAACAATCATTAGAATGATTGGTCGGTTCTCGCCATACCATTGGAAGTGCAAAATGCATTCTTTTTTTTCCCTTCATCCACTGCACCAATGATACACTACAACTAACACAGCACACATGGGGAGCCCACCGCTTATCTTGATCCCCAATTAACACACCAAAATATTTAAAGTAGGCTTTTTTTACATTTTCGGAAAATGGCCTGGCTTGTGATTTCACCAGAAATTCTCCACAAATATAACAAAATTTGTCAGGAGAAATTTTGCAACTTCGGTGCGTTTGACTCGACATTCTCATCTTCACATACACTTGCTTATCGATGCACAGAGAACCACTCAATTCGAAACTCAACAGAAGAGTGATGTTTAACGTTTATTTTATGTCTAATGTTGTAAACAACCCAGTCTAGGTAATTTTTCCGTTGTCAAATGGACCCATTTTAGCCGCCCCACAATAAAATTGTTTACCTGTCAATATAAAAGGTTCTAATTAGGCTATTAAAAAATGGTAGGTATTAGGGCTCTCCGAATATTTTTTTTATTATTGGGAGGGTATTTCCGTTGTGAAAATAATTGGCTGGCCTGTGTTAGAAAAATCTTGTCGGCCAGTGTTATTAAAAATATATTGATCGTAATGTTTATAGTATCATTCTATCAAAATGTTTAATTATAACAAAATTGAAATAAGTGGATTTAGATTAAGGTCTGCAAATTAATGTAGTTTGGTATTACGACTCATGATAATTACATTCGTGTACAGAAATAGACTTCGACAGGAAATATTTGCTCAATGTGTGGCCAGTTCTCATTTACGTTATTGTTTTGAAGGAACTTCGAACTTATTGTTTACAATATTTTTAATGGATTATGCACAGGAAGTGTAACAAGGTAATCAGATTTCGCTTGCCTTTATTGGAAAGTTTTTAATTGGAAAATCACAATTGTAATTCTGCGATTGTTCGATTTTAATTGTAATAGTTAGCCGTGTTTGTTTGTGCCAGAATTAAGAGTGATATAGAGATTTACTGGTAAAATTGTGGTACGAATTCAAGATGGCGGAACAAAATGGAGGCCAAATATAACGTTTAAAAAACCGTGAAGCAGAAGATCTTATTTAATTACTTTAAATTAAATGTGATATAGAGATAAACTCAAGAATCGTAAACAACACAGGATAGTTATATCATTTTTTTTCGTGAGTTTAGCGCGAGCGGACGTTGTTACAGTGACGTCGCCTGGCCCGCTCGAAACAAGTTTCATACGTTATTTCTATAGCAGGATAATATGGTTTAGCCTTTTGATGCTAATGTTTTGGTTTTTAATGTAATAAATTTCGACAAATTTTATATCAAACTAATAGAGCAAAATTAGCATATGAATTTCGGTCAATAAGCAATGGTCAATTGCTCATCAAAATGTTTTAGAAATTTGTATTTGGACAAAATAAATTATTAGGAACAATAATGTAAACATTATGTCAAGACATAAATATATATTATGAATGCCTTCTTATGAAATTTTGTTATATTATGTTCTTTTATGACAGGATGCCCCAAATCGTCAAATAGAAATAAGCACGGTTCCGTAATTTAGGTATCTAAACGTATTGATATAAAAAGCAAATAGGCAAAGTGATTCACAAAGTAAAAAACATGGTATTACGTTTTTTAATAATTGTTACTATTGTCATATATATTTTATTTTATATATTTTTTCAAAAAATTAGAGAATAATGTTTTCTAGAGATTATAAAAAATACCTAAATATAACCACTTTTACAACGAAAACGGAAACAAAAACGCAATAACTACAGAGGCTTCTGATACCTAAGTATGAATAACTTCCAGATTACCTAATTAACAAATTTGAGATTTGCATTAATATTAAAAAAGCAACAATTCAGAACAAAAATTAAAATTAAAAGTACCTGTTATAGTTGAAAGAAAACACAACTTGCCTGAAAAATTAATAAACAAAATAATAAAGAATCCAAGTATATCTATAACCTGGCAAGTGATTTTTGTAACAATTTTTTGACATTGTTTTTTGTTATGTAGACTCCTGCAAAACTAAATATATCAGTTATAAAAAAGGTTTTAATTCTTTCGTCGGCTAATTACGTTTCACTACGCACGAACAACACTTTTTCAAACTTGTGTGACCTATTACCACTTGTAAAAACTAAAGAATATTGAAAAAACAATGCCTAAAAGACGAATTTCCATTAAAAGAGCGATATAACTAAATCTAAATCTTTAGACTGAGAGAGACCTTTGTGTTCGGCGAGAAGCTGGCGAGCGTTACGCTTACGAGAAGTAACTATCCTGTGTGTTTGACGGTTCTTGGGATAAACTGGTACGAATTCAGCATGACAGAAAAAAATGTCTTAAAAATTCAATGCAAAAACTGCTTATTCATTTTTTTTTAATTAAACCCAAAAATCAAGTGTGGCATATGTAGAAATTGGATGGAAATGGTGGAACAAAATGGAATCCAATAAACCATAGGCAAAGCAATTGTGTTTCAATAAAATTGATTTATTTTAACGCATAATTTTCTTTTAAATAAAAGGTCTCGAAATATTTTTAATAAAATTATATATAATTACTTAAGCTTCATAAGTAGTCACTCGTATGTAGAATGTCCAAAAAAATTTAATTAATATAAACTTTATGTACAGGGTAGTGCCAATTGGACCCTTTTTAAATGGGGTTTAAAGAGCTACACATTACAAAATTTAATCTTTGAGAAACTTTGAAAGTTTTATTTAGTTTTAAACATTTTCGGAAAATAATAAAATTTTTTAAAATGCTTCTTTGTTCTTTACTGGCTTTATTTCAAGTGTTGCAGCAAAATAAATTTAACAATTTCACTGTAACTTTTGTCTTGTGTAAAAGGCAGTTTTAAATTTTTAATTCGTTATTTCTGTTTTAGATTCCAATCAATTCAATCACTCAATTTTAAATATTGGGACATTTATAGATTTGAGACTTACTTAACTTCTTACATAAGGAAAAAATATATATTTTTATATATACATATATATATATATATATATATATATATATATATATATATATATATATATATATATATATATATATATATATATATATATATATCTATATAGAAAGGTAAACTGCGAGAATTACAAATTGGGATCTTAATTTTTTAACATCCAACTTATTTCTGATTCATTTTTAAAGTTATTTATATAACTGGCAAACACCAGATTAGGAGTGCAAGATTTATAGACCACCAAACACAGATACTGCATCTTTTTTTGGTAGTTTTGAACAAAATCTAATTGATATCTTTTTGCTAACTATGACAATATACACTGTATGGGAGATCTTAATATTGATTTCCTGAAAATAAACAACTCATTAAGCTATCAATTATTACCAATTGTTGAACCCCTAAACTTAAGTCAAATAATAACAGAACCCACTCGTGTGAATAATTTATCAATCTTCTTAATTGACCTCATTTTTACAAACTCGTAATATTATTAACAAAGGAACTTTCGATTGCCCTTTTTCGGATCATTTAGCAGTTTTCTGCGAAATGAAGTACTCTCCAATTACAGAAATACCTCGTAAAATAACGTTTAGGTCCTTAAAAAAGAATACTTTTAACGCGATCTAGAAATGCTTCCAATAGACCTTACTTATACCATAAATGACATTGATGACAAAATTTATTTTTTAAATCATACTTCACTAGACTTATTTGATCATCATGCGCCGGTACACACTCTCTCCACATGCAGCAATATGTTTAAACCTTGGATAACAAAAACCATAAAAATTTTGCGAAAACTTACAAATAAGGCATTGAAAGATTTTAAAAATATTAGATCCACAACTAAATTGGAATATTACAAACAGCTGAGGAATTATACTAATTCCGCAATTAGGAATGAAAAAAGGGCTTATTACAAAACTTCATTTAGAAATTCAACAGTCAAAGAAAAATGGAGGGAACTGAAAAAACTTAGGCCTTTACCTTAGTGCAGAACTCTGAATATGCCGGCCTTTTTTTACTTTTCTAAAAAAATATATATACATCCGTATGCTATTATTATGTTTGCGTTGAAGTAAACAATAAACGATTATTATTATTATTGTAAGATGGACACCAAAATTTGCGTGTTCTTGTTCTGGCAGTTCCTCGCCTCTCAATGAAACAATCTTTACCTAAGATATTTTTTGCAACCATTTCCGAAATAAAAAAAATTGTTTGCTTGGGTCATAGCATAGATCTATATGCAAACTGTCTGAATGGGGTCTCCCAAATATAAAAGCTAAAAATAATTAGGCAATGAAAACTAAATGGTGCTTGTTTTAATTAAAGTCACACTGCATACAGTGAAAACACTATTATGTCGTTATTTATTACCCTCCTATGCTACTTAAATTATATATTTGTTCCATAGCAGCTTTCCCAATGTCAGCTAGGTCATGCTTTATTTCATTCATTTCTATTACGAATTGTTTTCGTCATTTCACGGTACGATTAATAATGTTTAACAATGGTCGACGCATTAAATGTGTGCTAAATTTCACTGAACATAGGTTGAATTTTAGTATTAGTTTCCGTTATACATTTCTATGAATTTCGATAATTAGTAACAAGATATTTTTAGCATATTTGGACAGGTATATAGATTATTTACCATTTGTTTAAAGGTGGTAGACAACGTACAATATTGTTCTGTAGAACTTTTATTGTCTGTTATTTTTCATTTTTTGGTTTCACAACATTGAAATTCGTTTTCAATTAAATTCTAACTTTAAACCTACGGGCTTATAGATTAGTGTGTGCGGTGATGCGTGAAGTCTCCTTCCCGTGGTTAACTCAACCGTGAAGTTTAGACACGGGAGTTTGAGCTAGAAGTGGCTTCCATACAGCGTGTAATAATGGTAAGGAAACTGCGAAATATCTCAGGTACCGCTTATCTCAATTTAATGAAAATATGTACACTTAGGTATGAAATTATACCAGATCCAATGGAGATTCCGCATTGCTGCCAAGTTTACCGTTTTTCTGTTATAAAAAGAATTTTTTTTAAGGAACACTATATATTTAAAATATGCGTAAAATTCTCTATACTTTTTATTGACAGCACTTTCTATAAAAGTCAACAGTTTTTGCGAGACTAAGGGTCTAATATCCATAATTTAATGTATTACCTTTTATTAAAATACCTGCACACAAACGATTACCTGATATGTTTGACAATGTCAGTTTTGTTGATTTACAAAAATGAATCGTTTAATTGAAACCCAAAAAATTGAATTGATTATACTGGGTTATGGCGATAGCATGCCAAACCTACAAGATGTTTTTAATATTTTTAATGACAAATATTGTGAAACTGGAAAGGTTAAAGATGCTGTATGTTCTGGCAGACCTTAAAGCGCAACAGATGTTTTAATTAGTTTAGAAGAAAATCCGCAACTTTCTACCAGAACATTAAGAAGATAAAATGACGCCTTACATATATCTGTAGACCAACTTCTAAAAAAAGAAAAGTGTCATCCATCCAAAATAACTTTGGTGCAAGAACTCTCTGAGGATGATCACGATAGGCGCTTGGAATTATATGAAATCATGATGGAAAAGTTAACAGGCATAATTGTTGATTTTGGGCCAGGGAAAATCCACATTGGATACGTGAAGATCATACCCAATTTTCCCAAAAGATAAATGTTTGGTGTGGTAGAAAGGGTGCAAAAATAATCGGTCCCTTCTTTATGGCAAATACGTTAACTGGAGAAAGATATTTGAATCTTTTAAGGACCGAAATTGTCCCAGCTATTGCAGAACTACTTCCGCATAACCGTTCCTTACTTTACCTGCTGTATTAAGTATTTAATATGGCATTTATTCGGAATGTTTAGACAATATTTAGACATTGTTTTTTTAGGAAGAATGATTGGACGTAGGGGACAATAGAGGGGCCACTCGTGGTGTCCGGCCTTGATGCCCCTCGACTACTTTTTGTGGGAACATCTTAAACATTTAACCTATTAAATGTTTTCCCACAGTATTTGGCCTAATGTCAGGAAGTAAATAGACAACATTTTAAACACCTTACTTAGTTTCATTCATTTATTGTTTGTCGTATTAGTTATTTCTTTTTTGTACTGTATTGTTTCCGTTGCTTTTTACAACCTACTTTTAAAGTTGACAAGCTGTTCTCTCTTGCTAGTGTTTTGGTAGCGAGATGAGGAATTATTGTTCTTTCCGGTCTACCAGAACGTACAGCATCTTTTACTTTTCGAATTTCAGTTATTTTTTGTTAATTTTGCTTACTGTAGATTTAGTTATTGGATTTCTGTTAGGATATTTGTCATTAAAAATTGTAGAAACATCTTGCAGGTTTCACAATCTATCTCCATAATCCAGTATAATTTAAATATCAGTTCTTTAGCTTTCAGTTAAATGCTCAATTTTTGTAAATCAACAAAACTGGCATTGACAAACAAAATATTTTTTGGCTTTTTCGCAACTGAATAAAAATATTAAACTTTAAATTAATTGAGGCAAATATTTAATAAAATTACATATCTCAACATGTAGACTAGTCTGTCTACGGAATGTTTTCGATACATAATATAAATAATATTATTTATAATGTAAACTAGCATTGTCAAACATATCAGGTAACCTTTTGTGTGCAGGTATTTTAATAAAAGGTAATACATTAGATTATGTGTACTATTCCCTTATTTTCGCAAAAACTCTTGACTTTCATAAAAGGTGTTCTTAATAAAAAGTATTGAGAATTTTACGCAGATTTTAAAAAAGTAGTATAATATATAGTTAATTTGGCAGCAATGCTGACTCGCCATTGGATCGGGCCTAATTTCATATCTAAGTGTAGATATTTTCATTAAATTCAGGTAAGCGGTACCTGAGATAGTTCGCCGTTTCCTTACTTTTGATAAACGCTGTATATTTTCTATTGTTTTTTTATGTCTTTGAATGAGAGTTGCATCCATGAAATTTCATTTTCTTTAGTGCTGTTCTCAACGAAAACCAGGAATCTACAGTTTAATTCAATGCCGATCGTGGTATTAGCCAGCGGAGTAGCCGTTTCTGTAATTCCATTTGGTACATTTGCCCAACACGGGGCTCCCTGGTCTGTAGCGGCCTCATGAGTCCTAAAAAGAACTAAATCGCAATCGTCTTTTAAATAAAATGGATCATTGCGCCTGCGGAAATGCCGGACGTGTTCCAGACAGGGATCATGGTATCAGGGTTACCATTCTATTACAATTGCAACAGATCGATTACTTTTGTATTCTGTTGGCAGATCTCAATATTTAATGAAAACGAAAGGAGAAAAAATGAAATTGATGACTTTTTTTCCTTTTTTTGGAGCTCACATTATACATACATTTGAATAGTATTATTTATTATTTTGGTCTAAAATGTAAAATAAAAAAATGATTTTTTTAAATTAGTAAATTTCACTTTCTCTGATGTTTCCACCTGGAGTCGAATATACATGTAAGCCTCCTTAAACTTTCACATAAAAAGAAATCTAATGGAGTCATGTCGGGCAACCTCGGTGGCTATAAAATAGGCCTACTCCGACCTATCTATCGATCACCAAAAGTATTTAATAACTGCTGACGTACTAAATTGCTAAAATGAGGCGGTGCTTTCTAAGGGCACATTTTCTAGTAATAAACCGTTTTAGTTTTGTTGAGTTGCAAATGCAAGGCACCATATCTGTCTCCAAAAAATACTGTCCAGTGAGATGATTCTCAATAATCCCCTTCACACACTAACTATAAACATTTCTTGGTACTTTGTCTATAGTATTGTATGGAGATTTTCTTCATTTTTACGAATTATGGCAATTTATTACTTCTTCTTTGGTGAAACCCTCTTTGACTCTAACTGAGGGTCCCTTGCCCTTCTCCACCACGATGCGACAAAAAACTTCCTAAAATGGATTTGCAAATCTTTTTAGCATTTTGTTTTAATTTCACTTGGTTTTTTACCTGTTTCTCTTAAGCTACAAACAATCGTTTCAAAAGTTCTTCGGTGCGGTAAACGTTTCATTTGGAAATATTTCAGAATAAATTTTCCTTGTATCCACACAATTTCTAAGTTCATAAATGTCATGTCAGCATATTGGCTATAAGAATAATGGTCCATTATTTAATTCTTGTGTATGTACTCAATCAATCAGTCAATTTTGACAAGTGTTGTGAATAACATATTGTTAATAAAATAAAAACGCCGGGTGTTTTATTGTAGTAATCTCATTTATTATTTCAATAATGTGTTATACAAAGACCTGATTTTTTCGAAAACGGCTAATTTGATCGAAACAAATGTTGAGTATCTTTTTTAAAGAGGCAATTGCCAAAGTATTTAAAAAAGCAGTTTTCTGCTTCGTAAAAAGACCCTGTCAAATTTTTGGCCTAATGAATGTGGTGGCAAATCCGTTCCTGCCTTCCTGACGATATTAAAAAGCTACTTTGTGAGTCTTTTTGACCTACATAAAATAATAAAATGTCATTAACTTATGCAAGTCGATTCAAAAGCTAGAGCCGAAAATGTTAATCCTGGGAACTCATGGGGCTCTGTATCTCCGTGAAGGGGCATTTATTTTGACCTCTATACGCTTCCGAGAGTATGCCATATACTTACCCGACATCCTGTATATGTTCTATAATTAATCGTTAATATTTTACATTAAAACAAAATTAAGCTTCATGCTCAAGTTGTCTGGTTGGGCATATTCACAACTGCCATAGCTAGTAGAGGCGACTTCGAAGCAGTGGCGGCTCATGGTCATTTTTCAGGGGGGTCAATACATATACACCACAAAGAGTCATCATACGGAACAATAAAATTCCTTTTTTACTTCTTTGTTTTTGTCTTTACTTGTTTGCTGAATTTTAAATTTCGGCAAAGGACGACTACTGGTCTAAAATTCGAGTCATTTCTTCAGCTCGCCAAAATATTTGAAACCGGCTTTTAAAGACTTAATATTCTGAAACAACAACAAAATCAACAAACAAAACGTAAAGTCTTCAAAATAAAATCTATAAAAATACTCGTAACCACAACCTATCACCGATCCACATTAAACGCATTAACTGACAAAAATATTTAAGATTCCTCGGCGCGGCTGTTGACCCAAAGTTTGCCAACGTGAGCTGTGTATTACCTATGCGCCCCTATGCAAATTTGATCGGGAACCCTCGGGAAAAATCCGCCTCCGTTTATAACCACAAGGACAAGGTGGGCTGCCAGCCGTGATCGATGCCAACGAAACGAATCCTCCGGAGATCGCGGCCCGAGGCATCGATAGTGTGTCGCAGAATCAAGTGAACGATCAACGAGTTTATACTCTTAGAATAATTGAGGGAATTTACAAAATTAGAAAAAAATCAAAAAATATGAATTATGTATTATTTTATTTTTTTGTTGGGGGGTCATTGACCATATGCGATAATCCCGATGAGCTTCGGCAATAATTGTTACTTTTTTTGACAGATTTGCGATGTTAATTTACTTACTCTAATAAAAAAGCCAAGCGGTTCAGGCAAAACTCTACAACTTTTACGTTTCAAGTTTTTCCCTATCTCTAAAAATGAAAGCTGTAGGGGAGGCGCAAAATACAAAAGACACACTGTCACCATATTTCCACTGGATTTGGTAAATGCCTTCTTTTTCTCTTGTCATTTGGCTTAATTTTCGTTAGAAGTACGGGAATGTATCCCAATTTAAAAGCGTTTGATATTGAAATCCCTGGTTATTTTTCAGTTCTTTTCAGATTTTCCCTTAATATAAACTATCGTGAGGAACGGTGAAGAGTCAAAAAATCTCGCGTATGATGATAACTTTTTAATTTTGATGTATTGTTTAATAACGTTTCAGAGTCACCATTTTGTAATAGATATTTTTAGCTTACAATGTCTGCCTCAAAGTTCGTCGTATTATTACAAGTTGTTTCAGCTCTGTTGTAAAGCATTCTTATTCTTTTATTGCTGCAGAAGCGATTCACCCTAGCTCAGGTATGGTCAGTGTGTGTACGGGCTTTTGCTATACTGTAGTTTTGATGCCTTCGGCAGAACTTGCTAGCGTCAAGAGAAGGAAAATATAAGTTTTCTTCTTTCTCCATAGTAAACTTAATACATTTTCTTAGACTACTGAAGTGATTTAAAAATTCTGTGATATAATTATCGTTTACTGTACAAATAATAAAAGTATCATTCACTTTTCTAAGCCAGGTTTTAAATTTGATTTGAACAGCATTTATTACATGTTCTGCGAACCTGCCCATATAAATATTGGCTATAACCATAGAGCGGGATAACTCCATTGGAAGATCATCATCTATATTACTATATAACACTATATCACATATACTAAAAATAACGCATACAAAGCAAAAAAATAAGAATAAATCTAAGTCCTGCGTATATCGAAGATAGCAACTGTTTCGAATCGAAGTATTTTCCTAGTCCTTATTAAACATATTGGAAGCAGTAAAAATATTTTGCCATTACCTGAACGAGGGAAATCCCTTACAAATTTAAATACAAACGTATAGAATATGTCCATACCTTTAAATCTCCAAACCATACATGTATTTATTATTTATTTTATTATAACTATCTTCATTTTATATATATATATATATATATATATATATATATATATATATATATATACGTATATAATAGAAATTAAACAAAATTATTTAATTTTTCTTAATGTTGATGTTGCTTCTTTTTTATTTATTAAACATTTCGACCATTTAGGGTTGGCCTTCATCAGTAATTTTTTTTGTCTGGAACAATAGAGAAATTAATTTTTTTCTACTATATCCTAGTTAATTTTCTTTGAAGGCCAGATCACCTTGAAGAAGTCTCAGTTTTCTATTAAATAGAAATTATAATGGATATTTTTAATCGGAATTCGATTTTACCCAATTTTTTGACTTCGGATAAAAAAAATATAAATCAATACCTTGTAGCAAAAAGGTTTAAATGCTTACTTATTTAATCGGTTTCTTCGCAGAAGGCACCGATACGAATTCAAATCCGTGCAAAACAATTTCGTGTACGCTACAATTCAAAAATTTCTCAAAATTCACCCTTAACTCTGATGGAGCTGAATTGTACACCAGTCTCTACAGGAAATCTTAGACTTTTTTATTTATTCACTTGATTAGCGTAGGTTCAACCGTACAGATGTTACAGGGTTAAACTTATACCACTACTGGAATATATGAAATAAATAATGCAAATTTATTTTTAAATTTCTCGCTCTATAAAAACCGGAGAGTAATTTTGGAGACGTGATTTTTTAATTCCTCTGGGGAACTTTGGGCCTACATAAACTAATCCCGTCCTTCATTACTCTTTTCGCAAAAATAAATAGTGATATTTGTGGAAGATGGGAAAAAGGGTAAAACCACGTTTTTTGTTTTTAGTTTTTTTTGAATTTCAACCGCTTTATCGGCATTTAAGCTATAGGAATCATATATTGATTTTGAACCTGAATCCTCTTTTTATTCCACATCGAACCCCCGTCTTACCTTGACAAAGTGGTCAGGGTTTCAACTCCGCAAAATGCCCTCAGTGCTACCCCATATTTTACCCCTTTCTTATTTTTTTTAAGCGATATACCGTGCTCCGATAGTGCCCTTTTACGAATTCATCCGAGGTTTTCGGACGAGAAATCCGAAAAAAATTACCCATTTCGAAAAATCAACCATAGCGACCTTCATTTTGAATCATCGGGATTTCGAAAAAAAGCATCTATTTATCCTCTACGATCTACCTGTCGTAAGATTTTTATCCGACTTACCGTTACCGTGCTATTGTAACATGAATTAATAGAGAATTAGTTTAAAATATGCATGCAACACAATCTCAAGAAATAATAAATATAGCAGATATATGGACAAATATTATTATTATTAAATATATTGATCACTTTCGACATATGAAGTATTATTGATAACAATCGATATATCGATTACTGTCGATACCTGCCGATAACTATCGATAATTATTGGTATACCTAGAATGTATCGATAGATGAATTGGTATCGTTTTTTGATAGGCTAAATCTAATACCGCCCATCCCTAGTCCCGATTTAAAAATAGAAAAATTTTTAACCTGATTTCTTCTTATTTCAGGATACATAACTTACCGATTTAATGGAACAGCGCATGACATCCGAATTCCGGAGGAGATATTGGCGGTAAGATATGAGGACGGGAAATGGTCCAAGCCTTACTATGATTGCGGGGGTGGAAATATTTGGATGCTCACCTATACTGTTCCATTTTTTGGTTTCAAGAATAATACCTACTTTTTCATGTAAGTTTTTCAAAGTTTATGTATATTTAGAACATGCTTTATTGAGACATAAGGAATATGGTTTTTATTTCTAACATAATGATGAAACTCTCATTTGTGATCTCGTCATGCAGATTTGTACAAAAGTTCACTATCTCCATTAATTGTAGAATACATAAAAATGCAACTCCATTTCACACACTCGTGAATTTCAAATCGTAAACCGACTCACACATTTTTTTTTTTGGCTAATAGTTCATTAATCTTAGGGTTTAGAGCAGGAAAATTTATATCGTATTGCAAGAAATAGTAGTATGTACGGGTAATCTGAAATGTAAAATTTGAAAAATTTGACAGAGGCGTTGCCAAAGTTCTGAAATTTTTTAATTCTCTGTAAAAATAAGTTTATTATTTAAAATTAAAAAACACCTCATTTATGTTTGATGTGGTGAATTTCCTGCAAGTCAATTATTATCGCGTCATTTCGGATATTAGAAATTTTACATTGTAAAAATATATTTGTATATTAACATATGAAACTCTTAAATAGCTTATTAATACATAGATGTTTAATTTCAAAAAATAATTTTCTTTTCTCGTCGCAGATGTAGAAAATAATAAATATTAGTTAATAGAGCTGATGACACAAAAAATATGACTAGGAAAGCCAAAAAATAACAATAAACCATCTTGGGCCAAAAAAAAATATTTTTCTTTCATCCACGTATAGGTGGAGACGTTGACACACATTTTACGAAACATTTCTTAATATTTATTAATTTAAACTTGAGTTGTAGCGTCAAGTCAATAAATCTTGATATGAATATACAGAACTCTTATTATATATATCGCGCATTAAAACTCTTACTGCATTATCAAAAATCATCTTCCCTTATTTAAAAACCAGTGACGGCTCGTGGTCAACTTTTCAGGGGGGTCAATATATATAAACCACAAAGAGTCATCGGAAAAAATCAGACACACGAAACAGCCTTTGTAACTTCGCAACCGCATATCCAGGCACATAAATCGTACATATTTCTACGAAAATAACGATTTACTTCTTTGTTTTTGTCTTTACTTGTTTGCTGAATTTTAAATTTCGGCAAACGTCGACTACTCGTCTTAAATTCGAGTCGTTTTTCAAAGTTCAGCTCGCCAAAATACTTGAAAACGGATTATAAAGTCTTAATATTCTAAAACACTGTGGCTGCCTATCCTTAAAACATTAATTTAAACCACACAATCAACAAACAAAATGAAAAGTCTTCAAAATAGAATCTAAAAAAATACGCAATCGTAACCACAACCTATCATCACACGATCCACATTAAACACATCAACTGACAAAAATATTTAAGTTTCTCGGCGCCGCTGTTGACCCAAACTTTAGCAACATAAGCCCGAACATTCGGGAAAAACTCGCCTCCGTTTATAACCACGAGGTCAACGCGCGCCGCCAGCCGTGATCGATTCCAAAGGAACCTCTTCGGAGACAGTTTTGCCAGATGAATTTTTCAGTCAACAGTAGGACAGGACCAAAAAAAACAGTAGATTGGCCTGTCAGAATAGTAGGTTTTTATTTAACGCGTTTTTTTTTTCATAAAATAAACAAAATATACTGAAAAACGAGAAAATAGGAACTTCTGAAACATAAGTCTTAACCTATACCCTTAAACTTATTTTTGACAGACGCGAAATAAGAATATTTTTTTTACGAAATTGCCAAAGGCCAGATTTATATCAAAATCGATGCTTTGACCAACCAGAATAATTCCGCAAGAAAAAACTTTTCGCAGCTGTCAGAACTAGCCCTTGCCTTAGAGTTTAGTTTGTACAATGATTTTCGTCTATCTGAGGAGTAGGTAAAACTGGGAAACAAGTAAACAATTAACAATTTAACTTTAACTCTACTTTAAAAGATAACCTAAATTAATTACCTACTCTTGTTCAGCTAAATTGCGAAAAAAAAACAGGAAAACAAATATTAAAGCACACGCACTAGCACGCATTGTAGTCTATGTATACGGGAATACCGGTCTAAAAAGTAAAGCATTGATCTAGGGGATTCCCCGACGGCTTATTACCAAAATCAGGGGGCGACAAGCCACCTTAGCGGCGACTAGGGATGCACGTTTTTAGATGTTTATCAAAAGTCGATATATCAACTGAAAATATTCATATTTTTATATCGATGTTTTAGAAGTTCTATGTTTAGTACATCGATACTTTTTTAACGACATTTTTCATGGATTTAAATCGACAATAAAAAGCAGAGCGAATATTTTCATATTTTCAGTGTGCATAGATGGCAAAATTTGGGTTGCTCGCGTTTTTTTTTTCGTATGTTGTATTAAAGAATTTCAACAGGAGATTTTGTAGTACAGTAGAACAGTAGGTGGAAGCTAAAAACAGTAGATCTACTGTTAAAACAGTAGATCTGGTAACACTGTTCGGAAATCGCGGTGCGAGGCAACGATAGTGTGTCGCGGAATTAAGAGAACGGTCAACGAGTTTATACGCTTAGAATAATAGAGGGAATTTCCAAATTAAAAAAAAATTGAAAAAATATAAATTATGTATTATTTTATTTATTTGTTTCTGTTTGGAAATATTTATTGGGGGGTCATTGACCATTTGACCTAATGGAGGAGCCGCCACTGTTAAAAACCTTGACTTTTTTTGCAAGACCACTCTGCAACTGTTTTGAGACGTTATAATTTTGTTTTCGTAAAAGTTACGTCTATCGGGTGCTTAAGTAAAAAAATTGGTAAATGCGCTTTGACTCATATTTTCCCTTTTACCCAGTTCCACTACGTACAGGTAACACAGTGTATATAGGCAAATAAATGTTTGGTAACATATCTGTACAATTCCTATAAAACGTAATTTTTTAAATTTTTTTGAAGTTATTACTAAATAACTATATGCATTCACACAATATTTTGTGGGTAGTGGAATGCTGTACGATGGAAGTTGCGTTAAGTAATGCGTAAAGGGTAAATTACCGATTTTTTAGGGAAGTATCGTAATCGTGACAAAATCCTGCCGAAAAACGAGTTTATATAAATACATATATAAAAATTCGGCCTGAATAACTACTTAATAGGTTGATTTCAAATTTTGGGCAAAAATTAATTGTGGAATAGAGATAAACTGGTAATATTGAATTCAAAATAGCGGCCTTTATTTTATTGTTATATTTGTAATTGCGAAAAAGGCGCTTTCCCAGGTTTTACATATCTTCACATTTTAGCGTCCCTAGATGTCAGAAAATGTTTTCTCAATTCCGTACGTCTGTGTATCGGTCTGTCTGTCTGTCAGTTGGCGGCATAGCTGAAAAAACTACTTACCCGATTGACTTGAAATGTTTGTCAAAAATTAAAGGTCATATGGGGATGAATGTAATGTTAAAAAATTATTACTAAAAAAATAGTTATGCAATTTACCTCAAATTTTGCACGAAAATCGAACTGGTACGAATCCAAGATAGCAAACCAAAATGGCGGCCTAATAATATATTTAAAAAGTAAGCCTGAAAAATCTACCCATTAGATTAATTTCAAACTTTGTGCAAGCATTAAGTGTGAAATAGGGATAAACTAGTACGATACTTGACGAAACATATGGCGGCCTTAGAAAAATGAGCGTAAAAACTGCTTATGGAATTCAAATTCAAGTGCGACATCTGTAGAGACTGGTAAAATATTGGTATTAATTCAATATGGTGGAACAAGATGGCGCCCAAAAATATGTTTGAAAAGACAGTATGTGTTACTAAATAACTATGAACGGAACTACGTTGTGTTACACTCCTAATAAAAGGTAAGATTTATAAAGAGGGAAATTTCAGGGAACGGAAATTTACCGATTTTTATATATAAATTTATTTTTATATTATTATTATTATTATTATTGATTTTTCATAACTTTATTTACATAGCCTATACAAAATAAATTAAGTAATGTAGGATTCACCCTAAAATTTTATCAAATTATATATCAGTCATATATGTTGTTTTGCAAACATTTCAGAGGCGGTTTTTTTCACGATTAAAATATAGTTTCGAGAATCCACTTTTATTTTAGATATGCGCGCCATCCCTTCAACGGTAAATAAGGTGTTTTGTCGCAACGGCAAAATGGTTTGTTAAGCCTTTCGCAACATATACATAACATTCTTAAGAATAATAATGACAAACGGCCATTAAAAATGGATTAAAAGATTATCTGGTATTCTTTGGTCACACACAGTGAATTAGCATTGTTTTAAATTTTAATATGGGAATTCCTAAAAAAAATAAATTTTAATATTTTTAGGATCAAAAAATTACTTTTAATTGAAACTTCTTTCTTCTAGTTTCAGAATTACTCTTGTTTCGTCTCCCGATACCAGTGTCGATAAGTGATTTTAGAAATATTACTAATCGTAAACCAACACATTAAAGAACACAGAACCTTCAAAAAATGCTTTTATAACATAATTTTACTGTGGGAAAACATAAAAATTACAGTATTGCATTAAACGGTGAAATATGGTTTTCGCAAGACAATAAAATTATCTCCAACGTCGGCGGTAGATTTCGAAAAGAAATATCTCTGTTACAAAGAAACTACATCGATACTTATAATCCGAATGATTTCCGCTTCATCTAACCTTGTTCTCTGGATAAGATGAAGCTGAGAGCAATAGATAGATATTAAAGAGACTAATTTTTTCCGCCAAGGCTATTTTCTGTTTCGTTATAGTTCATTTCTGTTTTTCGAATACCAGTTCAACTGTTAAGTTCGAGATGTTTAATCCCTTAATTAGCTTTAATTTTCTAGCAATATGATATCAACTTGTCCGAATTTTATTTGGGATATATTTTATG
Organism: Kuschelorhynchus macadamiae; assembly: GCA_030620095.1. Lineage (NCBI taxonomy): Eukaryota > Metazoa > Arthropoda > Insecta > Coleoptera > Curculionidae > Kuschelorhynchus > Kuschelorhynchus macadamiae. The sequence goes on along the minus strand of JAUTXW010004306.1, from coordinate 648,330 downwards.
AGGCTTTCATAGAACGGAAACTTTCACGGCTTTGGTCAATTAAGAAATCATGATTCTTGATATTAAATTGTGTCAAATTGGAATTACTCTCCGACGTTTCGCCTTCGATTGCACGAGGCATCTTCAGGAATATTTACTTCAGGCAAGGCTTTTATACCCGACTTGTGCTCCCCGAACCGTGACCCTGTATTAAGATCGGTTTCCACATGTGATGTAGTTATTACTAAACAACTATATGGATTCACACAATATTTTGTGGGTAGTGGAATGCTGGATGATGGAAGTTGCGTTAAGTAATGCGTAAAGGGTAAATTACCGATTTTTGAGGGAAGTATCGTAATCGTGAAAAAATCCTGCCGAAAACCCTGTATCTTTATTGAAGTTTTTTGTATGTTTAAAATTTTCAAAAGGTCCTCTGATTTTTCGTTTATAAAATTCTGGAACCGATGCTAGAACCTTGGTTTCCTTTACATTTAAGATATGGCCCGTGGTACGCTGGTGTTCAGCTACAGCAAATTGAACAATTTGTTTCTTTTTAATACATTGTTCTTGTTCCCTAAGTCTAGTGGAAATTGAGCGACCTGTTTCTCCCACATACACTTCTCCACAGGAGCAAGGAATTTTATATACTCCTTCTGTCTGCAAAGGTACAATATCTTTCGGGGATAGCAAGCATTGTCCAATTTTCTTATGTATATTGAAGATTGTACGTATGTTGGACCGCCGAAGTAATCGTCCTTTTTTGTCTGAAGTGCCATGTATGTAGGGAAGAACAACACTACCTAACTGTGGCTCCCTGTCACTCTCGTGCACTTCAGTGCAATAGCCATTTCCTCTCACAGCTTCGGTCAGTTTCGATGTCTCTGATGTTAGAGAATCTTGATCCGAAATCGAAATGGTCCTAAATAGTAGTGATTCACTAACCGATTTCTTTTGTGATGGATGGTGCTGGGAATTTGCATTTAAGTATCTATTTCTATGCGTCGATTTTCTATACATAAAATGTCCTAATGTACCATTTTCCTTTCATTGAACAAATACATCTAGAAAGGAAATCGTTCCATTAGAATCAATTTCCACTGTGAACTTAATATTATGATGTTGTTGATTAAGGTGGTCGAGAAATATGAGAAGATTATCCTCATTAGCATATCCAGTCTTCCACTAGCGGAGAAGAAATCGTTAAAACCAAGCAGCTCCAAGATTCCCAGGTTCTACGGTCTTCCCAAGATACACAAGACTTATGTACCACTTCTAGTAGACTCGCCCACATACAAACTAGGTAAATAGCTTTCAAGTTTTCTTAATTCATTTACTGGAAAATCAGATTCTTTTATAAAAAACTGTGCACATTTCGTGGAAAAACTTAAGGCAATCTAGTTGGAGTCCGAAGATATTTTGATCAGTTTCGATGTAGAATTACTATACCCAAATGTTTCTGTCAACGACTCAATTTCCATTATATCAGACATATTGGATCATTATAGTCTTGATAAGAACTAAAGAGATCTTACATTATTTCATTTTTCAATAAGCTTTTTAAGAACAAACTTCAAGGGTAGCTCTGGGATCTCCTCTATCACCTGTGGTAGCGAATATCTTTATGGAAGCCTTTGGGATATTGATCTAACATCCTCTCCACTAAAGCGAAAACACTGGTTCAGATATGTAGATGACCCTTTTGTTGTTTGGCCTCATGGGCGGGATAATCTCCATATATTTCTGACCACCTTAATCAACAACATTATAATATTAAGTTCACAATTCAAATTGAATCTAATGGAATGATTCCCTTTCCAGATGTATTTGTGCAATGGAAGGAAAATGGTACATCAGGACATTCCGTGTATAGAAAACTGACGCATATAAATAATTTTTAACTCACTAGTAATTAGAGCCATTTCGATTTCTGATCAAGATTCTCTAACATCGGAAACATCGAAACTGACTGCAGCTGTGCGAGAGAATAGCTATTTCACTGAATTAAAATATATAGTAACCCGACTCCGCGAAAGGAAAATGATAAAGAGCCACATTTAGGTAGTGTTGTTCTTCCCTACATACATGGCACTATAGATAAAATAGGACAATTACTCCGGCGGTCCAACATACATACAATCTTCAATACACAGAAGAAGATTGGACAATTCTTGCAATCCCTAAAAGATATTGTACCTATTGAAACAGGAGTATATAAAATTCCTTGCTCCTGTGGAGAAGTGCATGTGGGAGAAATAGGCCAATCAATATCCACTATACTTAAGGAACATGAACGATGTATTAAAAAGTAAAAATTGTTCAATCTTCTGTAGCTGAACACCAGCATATCACTGGCCATATTATAAATGTAAAGGAAACCAAGGTTCTAGCATCGGTTCCAGGATTTTATACACGAAAAATTAGAGAATCTATTGAAATTTTTAAACATAAGGATGGAGTAAGGATCCGTGAAAATGCCTCGTGCAATCGAAGGCGAAACGTTGGATAGTAATTCCAACAAGAACTATGATTTTTTATGAGGCTTTTTTTAGTTTGTGATTAGTTATACAGACTTCCTTAGAATTTATATTTTCTTTACTATGCCACTAAGCTTATATAGATCAGTCAAGACCATGGGCGCCGGTTAGGAAAATGTGCAGGGAGGCAACTCCGTTTGAAAAATTTTCTTGGGAGCAAGAGTCTTCAGATACGGGAACGCGATATACTTTTAGTATTAAAGTTTGGCGATTAGTTCGCTTGTCTAAAATCCCCCTCTTGCACTTACGTAATGAATAATAAATAATAGTAATAAAGACAAATCAGTTTTGTTCTTAAATTCTAGATATTTTACAGAATATAAATATGCATCTGCTTAAAAATTAGCCAAAAATGCCCAATGTTGATTTATAAATGAAAGTAATCCATAACTTATTCTCTAGCAGTTTTTTAGTAATTCGTTATCGGGAATTTTTGTTAAAGTTAACTTCCTATTTGGATTTAGTTACTAGTTGTCCGTTGAAACAATTTCGTCAATAATAGAAACCATTAATCAATTCAATGGTATTTTTGCAAAAAGTCAAATATGCCATTTATTTGATATTTAATATTTCTAATTGAAAATAGAATACAGTTGAATTTCATCTATGTAATTATTAAATTTTCAGTAAAAAATGTTTATAAAGTTATTTGTATTCTGAAAATTATGTTTTTTAATGGATATTCGCTCTTTTTCCCCATATATTTTTTACAAGTGATCTCTTTCACGTTCATATTTTTACCTAAACGTGAAATAAACTCATCCAAACATTTCCGCTGTAATTTTATTGGCGTAGATTACAATAGAAATACCTAATAAAATTTATCTATTTAGAAGAATATTAAAATGCAACCAGAAATAATCGGAACATATAACCAACACATTTTTATTATTGATTTATCAGAAAATATTATTCTTGATAAAAGTTGGCGTTAGGTGAGATATACAGTGTGGTGCAGTTTGCATAAGTACACTCCTGTATCTCCATATGTCTCTGTATAGATCCAAAATATGGTTGTTTCGCCGCACTCAACTTTGACATGCCCATTGGCGTGCGAGAGTAGAAACCCGTTAAATTAGTTTTTTAATTGCTCACATTTTGTTCATTGGTTTTTGTATTGACATTTGTCAAAGGTATGACGTCATCGACCTTTTTTTTAAAAGGTAACATACAGCTTGTGATACATCTTACATACAGCTCTTATATCATGCAGTTTGTTCCTACATTTCGGCGCGATTCTGTCAAGCTGTTTCAAAATGGCAAACGTTCAAAATAAAATAAAAAATTTTTGGTTAATGAATTTATTTTTTCATATAACACTAGATATCTGTTTAGTGCATTCAAAAACTCTACAATAGTTTGTTTTGTCAAAAATAAAAGAATTAAAATTAATAAAACAGCATGGCAAAACAAAACAAAATAAAAAGGTTGTTTAATGTCGCAAATTCTGAAAATGTTCTCCACCCGCTACTTGGCATGCTCCCTGGCGATGATAAAATCAGTCCTCGGAATTCCGAATGGCTTCAGCTGGTAAGTTATTTGACTCCACTCGAATTCTGGTATTCAAATCTTCAATATTATTTGGCCTGTTTTGGTAAATCTTCTCTTTTAGATGTCCCCAAAAAAGTAGTCTAAAGGCGTTAAATCTGGGGACCTCGGTGACCATACAATTGTACCACGTCATTTGTCACGATCCAGTGACATGGACCAAAATGTGGTGGAGCACCGTCTTGTTGAAACCAAATTGTTTCATTAGGTATATCTGGATCTACTTCGTTAGAAAAAATAACAGCTAGAGCAGGCATCAACTCAAAGGTTAAGAAGTCCAGGTATCGTTCAGCTGTAAGGTCTTCTTCAAAAAAGGATGGCCCTATAACTCGGTTATTAATTATACCTGCCCATACGTTTACTTTCTGGGGACGCTGCGTATGAGCTTCACATATCCAGTGTGCATTTTCGTGACTCCAGAAACGATAATTGTGTCTGTTAATCAGTCCGCTTAAAAAGAAGGTACATTCATCCGAAAATAATGTTATGAGGAAACTTATTATTCTCGTCACACCGTCTCATCATTTCCTCGCAAAATTGCAAACGCCTATCATAGTCATTTTCTAAATGCTCTTGGACAAGATATACTTTATAACGATGGTTTTTTCTACTTTCAAAAACCTGCCAATTGTACCTCTAGACGTAAAATGATTTTGGGCCAATGAAACTGTTGAAACGTGTGGATTTTGCTGCAGAGATAATGCAATGTTCAATTTTTCATTGTCGCCTAAAACACGTGGCCGTCCATTTCTGGGCAAGTCCTTTACTGTACCATGTTCCTCAAATTTGTGGAATATCTTACTAACAGTATCCTGTGAGATTTGATTTTCCGGATATTTATCATTAAGCAAAGCGGACATTTCTTTTTCATTTCTCATTTTATCTCCACATCCTAACCATATCAAGACTTCGATACGCTGAAGAGAACACTTTAACAGTACCAAAATTACTTTTACTAAGTAATACTTGTCACAAAATGTCAAAATGTCAAGCAATGCGGGTTTTCACCTTTAAAGGTAAAAAAGCGTGGATGATTGATCATTTTCGCTTAGTGAAATATCTTTTCAAATTTGTGGAATATCTTACTAACAGTACTCTGTGAGATTTGATGTTCCAAATATTTAGCATTAAACAAAGCGCACTATTCACTTTGACTTCTCATTTCATCTCCACATGCTGACAATATCAAGACTTCGATAAGCTGCCTTTAGGACGATATCATTTTTGTTAAGATAATTGTAAAAGTACACTCTACTAGTAATGAAATTAATTTTACTAAGTAGTACTTGTCACAAAATGTCAAGCAAAACAGGTTTTTATCTTTAAAGGTAAAAACAACATGAATGATTGACCATTTCCTGTTAGTGAAATTGTATATTTTTTTATTTTGAATGGTCTTCATTTAAAAAAAAAAGCTGTATGTTTTTTTTTTAACATTTGTCAAATATATAACGTTATCGACCTTTTTTTTAATGACAACAGACAGTTTGTAAGACGTCATTTGAAAGCTGTTATCTCATACAATATGCTCCTAAATTTTGGCTCGTTTCATGTCGATTTTAACTTTAAAAGCAAAAACTGGCATTACTTGACATTTTGGCATTTTGTAAAAAGTATTACTTATACATTTTGGTATTATTAAAGTGTTCTTTTATAATTATCTTAATAAAAATGGTATTGTCCGAAAGACAGCGTATCGAAGTCTTGATATTGTGGAGATAAAATGAGAAGTCAAAAAGAAGTTTGCGCTTTGTTTAATGCTAAATATCCGGAAAATCAAATCTCACAGGGTACTGTGAGTAATATATTCCACAAATTTGAGGAACAGTAAAGGACTTGCCCAGAAATGGACGGCTACGTGTTTTAGACGACAAAGAAAAATTGAACATTGCATTATCTCTGCAGAAAAATCCAATTTTCAACAGTTTCATTGGCCCAAAATCATGATACGTCTTGAGGTACGGTTGGAAACACATTTATAAAGTGTCTTATCCAAGAACTTTTGGAAGACGACTATGACCTAGCTTTTGTCTAAGAGTTATTGAGTGAAGCTACATTAATTTTATCTGCAGGAAACGCATGTCTTTATTTTTTCTTTTAAGTGTTTTAAGTCCTTTTTTCACCATAATGAGTCCGACGAGTCCTTAGAAAACAACAAACAAACAACAGTAAAATGAGTTAGAGACTTCCCAACCACATATCCAGTTAGTTAAATCATACATACTTTTGCGAAAGTTTCGATGAACCTCTTTATTTTTGTCTTTACTAGTTTGTCGTATACTAAGTTCTGGCAAATCGCGACCATTTACCTTGAGTTCGGTTATTTTCTCAAAATTAAGTTCGTTAGCACTCTCTAGTGGTCATTCTGTCAAATAAATACTTTGAGAGTATCGGACTACCATAGAAGTTGTCAGTGTAGACCGAATGTCCTTTGTTTAGATATGGCTCTGTAAGCATAGCCACAACATTCCCCGAGGCTCCCAGGCCAGTTATATTTTCTGGTTCAACGTAGGTGTCTTTGCCAATATACACAATGAAATCCAACACAATTCCAGTCTCACAGTCACATAAAACAAACAGTTTTATGCCAAAACGATGACGTTTCGTCTTTATATATTGTTTGAATCCAAGCCTACCCTTGAACAATATCATGCTCTCATCAATCACCAAATTTTCAAATGGATAAAATTGTGATTTGAATCTACGCGTGATTTCTTTTAAAACATACTGGACTTTGTGCAGGCGGTTATTATTATCTTCTGTCTCCTCATTATTTGCAAAATGAAAATTTCTAAGGATTTGTAAATATCTGTCTCTTCCCATGTACTTCCCAAAAGCTGGGGTGTATAATAATGGGTTTTTTGACCAATTTTCTTTAATTTCCAATTTTTTATTTCTTGGCATTAGCATGGTTAAGGCAATGAAAGTAAAAAGTTCTCCCACATCTAATTCTTTTCACTTCTTCTCATTCTGTTGAATTGCATATCGGTTAGTTTCTACTACTATATGCTGAGCAATATCTTCTGTGAAAAGATCTAAGAAAATTTCAATCTGAATTTTGATTTTGTCAGATATTGGTTTTTTACTCCGCTATTACTATCATCAAATGCATGTAATTGGGGTACGAAGTTGTGTTTTGTCCACGTAAAAATTAGGTCTCTATAGTCTGTTACGTCGGCGTCAAGATTATTGTCGCTATTTTCAACATCTGGCACATCTCTATCTTCGAAGCTTATTTCATTTACCTCACTGTCGCCGCTCTCCTCCTGGTCCGTGTTATCTCCGCTTGGTAGATATTCGCTCCCGCTATCGAAAAACGGCTCCTCTTCACTATCAGAGCCAAATATATCATTGTTTTTGAGCAATGAATTAATATGACGAATCTCACGTTCATCCAATCCGCAATAAGTAGTATTATCGAAATCACTTTGCACTCTAGCCCGCTTTTTTGAAGGCCCTGCCTGCTTCTCTACCGACATTGTAAACGATACTAATGTGCCACTAGTCACGTAGGCTACGTACTCTCCCGAATCACCCCGACAGCTGTCGTATATTTCCGCCACTGGCAGATATACCGGTCGTCACTGATAGAATTTGCGACCCAGACGGCTGTTATATATATCTGCCACGGGCAGATATATCGGTCGTTCGTCGGTATGGCATGGATGTGTGGTCACGATTAATCGGTCAGCCGTCTGTACGGCAAATTGATTTTTAAAAGTTGTCCGAAATATATGACATTAGTCCCTGGGGTGTGAATAATGCGCTGGCATATATATCGGTCAGCCGTATGTGTGCCAAATTTCTTTGTGGCAGATATATCAGTCAGCCGCACTGAAAGGGTTAATTTTTTGCATTACCGACATTTTATTTCATCTACATTCACAACTCAAACACAGACCACCTTGAAATTGGTTATTTTTGCAAAATTAAGTTCGTAAGTACTTTTTAGTTATTTATTTTTTGCCCTAGTCCCTACCAACATTTTATTTCCTGTATATTTCCAACTCATGGATCATAAGAATAAATTTTTTTTTTCATTTTCATCGATTAAAAACGTCCGAAACAATATCGAGTCAGAATATCGACCGCGCGACCTCTGAACAATTGAACTTCCGCATGCCCACGTGATGCCGCGATGACCCAAATCGCGATTTCATAGTCCATTTGCTATCACGTTCGGCTGCCGCTCGGTAGCTGTGAAATCACTGGCACTCATATTTAACATTCCCAATCACTTGGCAGGTAGAAAGTCTTAACAAAATGGCTTGTCCATATAAATTTTTTTTTCTGGTATAAATATTATTCAGTCTACATCTCAGCCTGCCTCAATAATTATTTACCTAACAAGTGCGGAAAGTGGTACTTTAAGGGCGGAAAAGACACTTTCCGCATGTGTTAGGTACAACATTTTTCCTACAATCGATATAGTCCTCAGATAAACGTCAATTGAGTTCGATAATAATATAATGTAACTACAAAAGTTATTGAGCTCTTACAAAAAAAAAATACTTACTTTGCAAGCATTTCACCTTATTGAGTGTTAGATACGTTATTCATTAATATAACAAATCGCGCGGAAAAGTTACTTTTCAGTGCTAGTTGTTCTGAAAAGTTACTTTTCCGCACGATTTTTTTTTCGGTATTTTTTGCAAGATCGTAGGAAAATATATTTTTTCGATATTTCTGAAACACAATTGTGAAACCGCCTGGCAAAATTTTAGACAGGACTAAATAATCTGTTTTTTCATTTTTTACTTCATTAAATCACCACCGCCGGGACTAATCTGTCCTCTATAAAAAAAGCTCTTGGGAAAGAGTGACCAAAAAAAATATTTTAAGTTGCTATTATTAATTTTTCCTGCGATAGTAACGACAAAAAAAAAGAACAATACTTTATCTTAGTACGTACTTATAAAATTTATTTTAGTTTTTTTTTTCTGATGCCAATCTAACGCCTTTTGAATATTTCCCGCCGGGAACTAATAGTCTAATAGATTGGCTATGCCCACAATCCTTCACCCAGGTCTTCGATTTTGTAATCAGACATTACGACAGAAATGATAAACACATTTTTACGGTACCTAACGGCTCTTGAACAATACTTTCAATGATTTCATGTGTCGTATAGTATGTTAAGATATCAGCATTTATTAATAGAGGTACTAATATATAAAACACCGATAAATAAATAATTATTACTATTATTAATTTATTATATTTGTATTTATTCAGAGGTACGGTTAAAAATTGTTGCATCACTAAAAGCTATTCCACAGATTTTCAAAATTTTGTATTGATTTAACGAAGAATTCTTGCCAACTTGCACTCAAGGGAAACATTCAAATTTGTGAAGTCTGGAATTGCACCACTTGTCACAACTTCCGCAGCTATTTATCATTAGAACGTTTTTAAGATATTTAAATGCGGTTTTCGTCTCGTCTCACTTTTGTTTTGTTAGATAATAGAAAGAAAAGACAATTTTATTTCCCTCCGGAGATAAAACTATTGGGCTAGGGTTTTTGCTGTTTTCTATCGCTATTTTCTTTTACCTCTTGTGCTTCTTTTATTAGAAAGATATGTACGCCTTGGCTGATCAGTTAGTTACTTGGCAGAAGTTCTAACAAAATGAGATAAACAGGGACGTACGCTAAATTTTATATTTATTTTTGTATGAATTATATATATATATATATATATATATATATATATATATATATATATATATATATATATATATATATATATAAATGATGTGTTTTCATTCCAGGTGTACATTCATTCACTACTATCGTTTTGAAAAGAACAGTTTTGCTGACGTTTCCGAATATAGATTGAAGTGTTAGTGACTGCGAAGCTTCTTTTTATACCCCCACCCGGGGCCGAAGGTTATATCTGAGCGTTGCTGTTGTTATTGCGCTAATTCCGCTTGATTTTCTTGCAATTTTAGATTTGTCGATTATTGAGTTCCATACTGTTGGTAGTTTTAGTGATTCATCCCTTTTAATCAAATCACCTTGTTTTTCAATTTCTATGGCTTTTCGGGTTATTCTGGTCTTGCAATGCTCTGTATCGGCAATCTCCCTACACCTATCGAAAATAATTTTGTGGTCGGTTTCCTGGTGGTGTAGGAATAGGGCCGAAGTTGTTTATTTCTGATGCTGAGTTTACTATGCTAATCTTGCTGTTATTCGCCTGTTACTCTGTGGTTTCCAATTTGATTTTGTCTTTCGGGGTTCCAAGTAGTTTCCCCATGGTTGTTTGTGACTTGTGTATTTATTATTTATAGGTTGTGTTTTCTAAGAATTCTTCCGATTCTGTCTGTTGTGCCTTTTACATATGACAAGACTACTTGTTGCCTCCCCGCTTCATAATTTTTGGTGTTTGTTGTTCGAGAACCTGGTGCATTAATAGCTTTCTCTATGATGCGATTTGTGTAGCCATTTTTCCTTGAGGCACTAGATATTATACTTAGTTCGTTTTATCTCGCCTCTGTTCAGTTAATCGCACGGATCTAGATATTAGGGTATTAGCCACAGCTTGAATTTGTGCTGGGTGATGATGTGATATTGCATTTAAATATCTGTCGGGATGTGTTGGATTTCTATATACGGTGAATTCGAGATGTCCGATATGCAGTTTTCTCACCATAGCATCTAGAAATGGAAGTTTGTTGTTTTCTTCCAACTCTAGAGTAAATTGTTACCGGAGATACAATGAATGTACGTGAGTCAGAAAATTTTCGAGTTCTGTATGACCATGTGGCCATATATTAAATATATCATCCACATAACGAATCCATAACTTGGGCTTCAAGCTTGATTTCTCAAGAGCTTCTTTCTCAAAGTATATCATAAATAAATTCGCGACTAGTGGTGGGAGCGAGGACCCCATTGGGGCACCATCTATTTGCTTATACATTTGCCTGTCAATTGAAAAATAAGTATTTTTAAGGCAATGCTTCGAGAGTTGTATTATATGTGCCTGGAAATCCTCGTTCATAGCAATCCTGTCTAATGTTTCGTCGATGGGAATACTAGGATACAGCGACTTGACGTCTAGACTTGCTATGATATCGTCTTTTCCAAGAATGCTCCGAGTTTTGATAGGCGCCCCTGGTTTATGTATTTTTGGGAAACTATAGAGTTTAGCACATCTGCTCGATTTTTCCCGTTGTATGATTTTTGGTTGTATTTCGGGGTTTTTTGGTGAACCTTTTATTTAATTTTTAGTTGTTTTTTCTAGGTACGTAGTCGGGTCCCTTGGAAGAGAATTGTCCTGTACTAACTACGGTTGTATTTCCTTTATCTGCTGGAAGGATTGTGCGGTCTTTATTTTTTCGAAGGTTTGTTAGGGCTCTCTATTCAGTGGCATTTAGGTTTTGATCCGGTGGTTTGCTTGATCTTAAAATTCTTGCCACTTCTGGTCGAATCTCCTCTGCTTTCATTTCTTCATAGGACAGCTTAATTTTTGGTCAAAATTTGAAGTCAGTCGGATAAGCAGTATTTAAGCTATGCCGCGAACTGACAGACAGACCGACGGAATTGATAAAACATTTTTTTTTGTTATCTAGGAACGCTAAAACGTCAAGATATGTAAAACCTGAGAGGGTGATTTCCAACATTTTATTGGGCCGCCATTTCGCCATTTTGTTACACCATTAGTAACACAATTTTACTAGTTGTTTTTTATACCCACAATTAGTTATGGCAGACAATTTGAAATCAATCCATTAGATAGTTTGATTGAACTGACTTTTTAAATATTTTATTATGCGGCCATTTTGTTCCGCCATCTTGAATTCGTACCAAAATTTTACCAGTTGATTCCAACATAATACTTGGTGTTTTTCCAAAATTTCAAATAAATTGGATACGTAATTTTTTCATAATAATTTTTTTAACATTTCACTAGGCCGCCATTTTGTTTTGCCATACTGGCTTTTTACCAAAATATTACCAGATGATCCCCATATAACCATATGAATTTTTGGTCAAAATTTGAAGTCAGTCGGTTAGTAGTTTTTAAGCTATGCCACGTACTGACAGACAGACAGACCGACAGACGGGCCGACAGAACTGATAAACATATTTGTTGGCATCCAGGGACGCTAAAAAGTGAAGATATGTAGAACCTGAGAGGATGACTTTTTTCACGATTATAAATATTTTATTTGACCGCCATTTTGTTTGGCCGTCTTGAATTAGTTCCACAATTTTACTAGTTGACCCCTATACCACAATTAGCTATGGCACACAATTTAAAATTAATCCATTAAGTAGTTTTTCAGGCTCAATTCTCTATATATCATAATTCTTAAATATTTTATTATGCCGCCATTTTGTTCCGCCATCTTGGATTTTACCAGTTGATTCCAACATATTACTTTAATGTTTGTGCAAAATTTGAGACAAATTAAATAAGTAGCTTTTAATAATATTTTTTTTAACATTTCACTAGGCCGTCATTTTGTTTCGCCATATTAAATTTTTACCAAAATATTACCAGATCATCCCCATATGAGCGTTAATTTTTAATAAAAATTTGAAGTCAATCGGGTAATATAGTCTTTAAGCTTTGCCGTGACCTGACAGAGAGACAGGCAGACCGACAGACGGACCGACGCAGTTGATAAAACATATTTTTTGGCATCTAGGTATGCTAAAAAGTAAAGATGTGTAAAACTTGAGAGGGTGATTTTTTTCACGATTTCAAACATTTTATTTGGCCGCCATTTTGTTTGGCCATCTTGAATTAGTATCACAATTTTACTAGTTGACCCCTGTATCACAATTAGTTATGTCGCACGATTTGAAATCAGACCGTTAAGCAGTTTTTTCAGGCTGAAGTTTTAAGTATTTTAAACGGGAAGATCTAAAAAATCTGGGAGGGTGATATTTTCACGATTACAATACTTCCTTTTACGAGGGAAGTAAAAATTAGGCAATATATATTATAACTTAATCAGAAACTAGAGGGTAAAAAAGTATTTCCATACTACGCACGTATTTCATCTGTACATTTTACGTTGCTATTAAAAAATCATTCCTGCATTGGCAGTCGTCACAAATAACTCGATAGCCAAGCGTGCTTGAAAAAGTTTTTTAATTTGTTTACATTGTGTTCGTCAAAAAATGAAAATTGAACAGTGTTTCAAATCGTATGTTTGCTTTGTTTTTAAAAAATCTGAACTGTGGGGATTACATTATACAATGAATCTCGAAACTTTTGTTTGTGGTAAGTTTTATAAACGTTTTTCTATTTACATGTATGTTTGACTACATATTACGGTTTTTTTTATAGACCAGATCATAATTTTCTGTTTATCGCTATGTCATAAGTGAATTTTATATTCAAACTTGTAACTTGTATTTTTAAAAACTTTATTTTTATTTAAAACACGAAATTACAATGAATGTTGACCGATCTAGAGCTACTTAATGACTAAAGATGGTTACTCATTCTCCTGTATTTATATAAAAATAATGCTGAAATGGCAAGAATGAATGAGTAATTGGAAATACGATGCTTAATTCTAAATGATTCATCGGAAGTGGCCATATAATTCCTCCCTCCTTAAGTTTGAGAAAATCGGGGTTGATTTTCGAGAGATTCTAATTTTATGTCCACTTTTACATTTTCTTTAGATTTTTCCTTTCTACAATAATAATACAAGAAACCTATGATAATTGTAAATATTACAATAATAATTATTATTAGAGTAATTGAAACTCCAGAGCTTACAAAGTCCATTTGTTTTAGGGGATGAATTATTAATCTTTTAGCATTCTCTAAATCTTCATTGATTTTATCAAGATTTATTTCTTTTAGTTCCAAGGGTTCAATATCTTGGATTAATTTTTCATCAATATTTATTGATGGGAGTTTTAGTCTTAAACTAATTGTTTCTAGTTTTTGAGAATCGTAAATATTATTTTGGATTTTTACTTTGCAATCTGAAGGCAATATTAAGGATACTTTGTCAATAGTTTCAACGCTATGTTGATTTGGACATTGAAAGTATATGCTTTCTTTAGAAGCAGGTATAATTATAAGGGAATTGTCTTCAAGTTGTGTTATAGAAGTTTTATTATATTTAATTGGTATTAGTGGACAATGGTTTGCCAAATTAATTGTTTGAGGTATACAGGGTTCGTTTTTATTTAGTGTGTCTCTAGAACGTAAAGATATATTTTCTATCTTATAACAATTTTCTTTTGAGTTGTAAAAGTCATCTGTAGATCTCAATAAATACAGATTATTTAAAACCGTTATTTGATTATTTATTGGTATTGGATATATTCGATAAAGTATATAAGGTTTCTCTAAAATTAAAGGTATTGCAATATAAAATATAATTAGATCGTTCTTAATTGTCACATCTGCGTGTGCTACTTCGTAATATTTAATTATATTATCGAAATGAATACGACTCTCGGGCCTTATCTTTGTGATTATTCTGCGAAGTTCTTTATACTTAATAATACTATGATGCATAATGTTTATTTCCGCGAAATTTATTGCAGTTTGCAAATTACTTTTTATGTCATGAATGACACGTAGATTAGTCTCAATATTGTCTAGCGTAACAATATAGTAAGACGAAGTGGTTGTAGTATAAGTCATATTAGTGAGGTCTTCCATTCGGGTTAATAACTTTTGCTGATTAGTTTTAATATTAGTCAGCTGTGCGTCAAGATCTTTTGTTAATTGTTTTACAATAGTCTGGGTTGCAGACAAATCTTTATGTAAGATTTCTTGATTTTCTTGTAATATTTTAATATAATTGTCGTATCTTTCTCCATCATCGGCATCTAATGTACCATAGAGATATTTTTGTGCTTTTCCTAGGAAATTGAAAAGTCCGCGTTTAGTTCGCTTTTGTGGGGTAGTATAATGTTTAACAAATAATTCGATTGATTCTATTTGATCGAAAAGGTTACGTGTTCTTATAGATAAAAGTTGGTATATAGGTGCGTATAGTTTACTTAGGGTATTATTAATTTGTGTAAGTGTTAATTTCGAGTTTTCTACACAATCTTTTATATTAGTTAGATTTACATGATAATAGACATGATGATAACCTGTTATTATGTAACCTGTTGATTGGTAAACTGGTAACAAAGGGTTATTTAATTCTTCTATTTTATATTGTGCGTTGACAAGTAGTGGAAGTAGTATCAGGATCTTCTTCATTTTGTCAGTAAGTTCCTGAAAATTACGAACGTCTTTTAATATCTTTTGGGTGTCTTTGGTTTTTAAAAGTAGTTAGTTTGTATTTTGGTTCTAACTTTAATGGTAATTTTCGAGGTGTATGTAATAGTTGTTTTGTAGCTTCAGCTATTTCCGGGTCAATCTCGCGTTTTTCATTTAATTTAGCTAGGACATTAGCCTTTTTCGCACTTAATTTTAGATTTATTTTTTCATTAAGTTCACTAAATATTTGGGCGAGTTCGTGAATGTAATCAGTTTGTATTTGATTTATATTTTTTTCAAAATTCAGTTGATAATTTAAATTTCCTTTTAATATTTGAAATGGTGTATATTCATGTGTTGAATGTATACTGTTATTATAATTGAGGATTGCGATATCCATTAATTCTTGTATTGTTTTAGTTCGATGTTCGTTTCTAAGGACAATAAGACTTTCTTTCAAAGTTGAATGCCATCTTTCGATTGGTGAGTTCGAATTTGGATTATAGGGTGTAGTAAAATGTAATTCGATCTGATAAGTCTTGCAAAGGTCTTGTACTAAATTACTTTTAAAACTTTGTGCATTATCAGTTGTAATTTTACAGGGTGTACCATGATGTGAAAAGAATTTAATTAGATTTTGACAAATCTCTATTGATGTTTCATTTACAGGGTATGCTGTAGCAAATTTAGAGAAGTTATCTATTATTGTCAAATATTTTTGACCTGAAATGGAATATATATCCATATAAATATGTTCCATGGGTTTACAGCCTGTTGGTGTTGGTTTAAAAATTACTTTATAGGGATGTCTATCGTATTTGGTTTTTTGACATATTTCGCACGTATTAACAAAATTAATTACGTCTTTTTCAAGGCTTTGCCAATAATATCTTTGCTTTATATTTTTTATATTTTCAGTCATTCCTCTATGGGATGTTTTAGTGATATGATATCTTTCAATTATTTCTTTTTGTTCATTTACGTCTACGACGTCCTCTAATAGTGTATTAGAAATAACAAGGTTGTAGGCGTTATTTTGAAAGGTTTCTTGGAAAATTCGAATTATTATTGGTTCTAATTCTTTATTGGGAAAATGTAAACAATAAGTATCTGGGGGTAAATAATCTCTTAAGAGTCTTTGGATTATTTCAGTTATTGGGTTTTGATTTATAAAAATTATTAATCGCTTTTTGGTTTCAAATAATTTTTTAGTGACAACATAAGGTTGTTCCTTTTCAGTCCATTTAAATATGATTTGATTTTTAAAAGTGTTCAGGGCTTTACTAACATACGGGGCTCCTAATATGGGGTCTTCTCTTGACGTATGTATAGTTTCTGTGTCTGAGTTGTTTTGATTAATTTTTTCTTCGTCATTGATTTTACTTGTTGATGGCAATGGCGATGGTGTTTTAATTGGTTTATTTGGGGGTTTAATTTGAATATCGGAAATTATATTGATTTTTGGTTTCTTCTTTTCTTTATTTATCTTTTTTGGTTTTTCGAATAGGTTTTCTTGGGTGTCAAAGAAATGTTTTATTTTTTCGTGCCAAATATATTGGTCGTCAGAATTTTCTTCTTTTTCACATACTGCTGACATATGCGTCAATGGTGCTTTTATTATTTCGGTTGGGTACAATTCTTGAGGTGGTCTTGAAAGTGCATCGGCGTTGGAATTTAAGGTTCCTTTTTTATATTGAATATCATATTCATATTCTTGCAATTTTAGTCGCCATCTTACTAATTTTGAATTCGGTTCTTTTATTGAGAACAGCCATTGTAATGGTTTATGGTCTGTTACAATTGTGAATTTTCTGCCAAATAAGTAAGGTCTGAAATATTTTGTTGCCCAAACAATAGCAAGAAGTTCTTTTTCTATTGTTGAGTAGTTGCATTCTGATTGATTCAGAGTTCTGCTAGCAAATGCTATAGGTAGGTCGTTTCCTATTTTTCCTTGTGAAAGTATTGCTCCAATAGCGTAATTTGAAGCGTCAGTGGTCAAAATAAAAGGTTTATTAAAATCTGGATGTTGTAATATAGGGTCATTAGTTAGGATATTTTTACATAGATTAAATGCGGTAATAAATGCTTTATCATGATTTATTTTAACGTTTTTCTTTAAACAATGAGTCAAAGGTTTCGTTATTTTTGCAAAATTCTTTATAAATTTTCGGTAGTAACCGACTAAACCGAGAAATGATTTTATTTCTTTTGGTGTTTTAGGGATTTTAAAATTTTTTATTGATTCGATTTTTTTGGGATTTGGTTTGATGCCGTCAGGGGTAATAACATGACCTAAAAATTCAATTGTCTTATGCAAAAATTCGGATTTATCTAATTGGATTTTCATGTTAAAAGAACTTAATCTGTTAAATACTTGTTTTAAAGAGTCTAAATGTTCTTGAAGACTGGTTGAAAAGATAATTATATCGTCCATATATACAAGACATATTTTTCCTTGTAATCCGCGTAAAACGTTATCCATTGCACGCTGAAAAGTGGAAGGTGCATTTTTTAATCCGAAGGGCATTCTGGTATATTCGTAATGTCCATGTTCTACATTGAATGCTGTTTTTGGTATACTTTTTGGGTCCATTTCTATTTGATGAAAACCGCTGGCTAAGTCAAGTGTTGTAAAATATTGACTTCTACCAAGTTTATCAAGTATATCTGCGATATTTGGAATAGGATATCTATCTTCTATAGTCTTTTCGTTGATTTTTCTGTAATCTATCACTAGACGCCATTTTCTTTGTCCTGATGCGTCAGCTTTCTTCGGGACGATCCACACAGGGGAACTCCAGGGAGAATTTGAAGGTTGAATGATACCATCTTGTAGCATTTGGTCTATTTGTCTATCTACTTCTTGTTTATGTATGAATGGGTATCTGTAACTTTTCGCATGTACGGGTATTTCATCCGTAGTCTTAATAGTATGTTTGACTTGATTGAAAAATGTTAATTTATCTCCAGGTTTATGTAAAATATTTTGAAAGCTTTTAATAAGTTTAAAAAGTTCTTTACGTTCTTCAAAGTTTAAGTGTTCGTGCCTAATTAGTGATTTTAAATCGATATCTTCGATTATGTTTTTTCCATTAATTTGATTCTGATTTGGTTCGAAATTTATTATTTCAAAATTGTTAAGCTCGATTGGTCTTAAGGGCAAATTATCATTAGTGGTTTCTATTAGAGTAAAATATTTTTCTGTATGATTAAAAATATCAATAGCGTGTTTTCTTTTACTTCTATTAGGGTAGGTTGAATTTCTATATTTTCGTCTAAATAATAGGGCATTAACCAAGTAGTGTCATTTGGTCGCGAAGTTTTCAAAATTACTTTTTGAATTGTTTTAGGTGGTATTTCAATTGTATATTCATCAAAATTTTGCCTATATTGAAAGGGTATTTCTAAATATTGGTTTTTCAATTTTTTATTTTTTAAATCAATATTTAAATTTAATTTACATAAGTCTTTAATTCCGATTATCTTATCAAAATATTCATGGAATGAATATAAAATAAATTCTATTGGTTCGGTTATACCAAAGCTTAAAAATAAAGGAATAGTAGCTTTACTTTTCGCTTTCTTTGAACCTGCACAAGTATGAAGTGTGCTTACGTAAGGTTTAATACATTCGGGAAAATATGTTTCCGCTAAAGAGGGTCTAAGTAGGGATGCATGAGAACCTGTATCAATTAGTAATCGAATATTATAATTCGGTATTTCTACATAGGGTAATTGATTTACTTGAAAACTGTTTAAAGTTAAGCAAGGTTTTCATCCGAGGCTGGTAGATGAAAATTTTCTATTTGCTCGACTAAATTCTCATTATCTAATTCACATGTTTCATCAAAATTTTGATAATCTTGATCATAATTGTCAAATTCGGGGTTTTCTTCATTATATAACTCGTCATTATTGGGTTCATTATTTTCTAAATGCGTTAATTCTTGGAATGTAAATTTCGGGTGATGTTGTTGTTGGGGTTGTTGTCTATAGAAAGTTTGTTGTTGTTGTGGTTGCTGTCTGGCAAAAGTTTGTTGTTGTTGTCTTAATGGTGGCATTGTTTTTTGTACACTCACACCTGACATTGGTTGTGGGTATTGTTGTTTAGGATATTGATTGCCTTTTTGATTAAATGTTTGATTTTGTACTCGATTAAAAAATTGATTTGGTGGTTTTGGTTTAAAAGATGAATTTGGAAGATTATTCGATCTATTTACCAAAAATTTATTAATATTATTTATTGGTGGTGTTTTCTGATTGCTAAGTAAATTATTTGATCTACTATTTTGCAAATAATTATTTTTAAAATTATTTTGACTAGTTAAGATATCATAATTGGTTACAATATCGATTGCATGGTCTAGATTTTGGGGATTTTGAACGATTAGTAAAGTTCTTAATTCGCTTGAAATGTTTGCAAGAAGATTTTGAGTTGCTGTTAATTCATTTTGTGCTATAATTATATTTCTAGCTTCAATATTACTTATTTCTGTACAAGTTTTCGTATTTATTTTGGTGACTAAGGCTTTGAGTTTTGGTATATAATCTAAGGTTGATTCGCCTTTTCTTGAAAAGAATATTAATTGTTGTTGTAAATTAGCTCTTGTTATTGGATCACTAAATTTTTGTTTTAATGAGATTTTTATTTCTGGCCAAGTATTAAGATCTGGTCTAGTTAAAAGAAAATCTTGGGCTGATCCTATAATTTTTGATTTAATTGCCAAAATTACAAATTCTTGTTGGGAAGTATCAGTATTAAAATATCTTGTATAAAAAGTATCTATTTGATTAATAAAAGATTCAAGACGTGATGGGGTACCATCGAAAGTTTTTAAGAGTGAAACAGTACTTCTCAAAGCGTCTGCCATCTTATTAATGTTAGTATCTATGCTTACACTAGGGTTAAAAATATTTTCTAAATTAATGTCTGAATAAAGTTCTGTTAATACACTTGCAGATTGATTTTCAAAACTGCTTTGTGATAATACACTTGTAGAAGGATTTTCTAAACTATTTCTTCGAAATGTTTTAGGATAAGTAATGTCTTTACTACAATTCTTAAATTTACTCATTAAATATGTACTTAACTACTGTTAACTGCGTTAACATTTGTTTTCTTTACAACTAAAATAATTAGTGAAAGTTATTTAAATAATTGTTCAATACAATTGCTTTAATTCAATTATTCACTTTTTCTTTCTTCAAAAATTTTCTTTGTTCAAAAAAAAAATTCTTTCTTCAAAAATTTCAAAACTTAATTAACAGGGATCTCAACTATAAGGGAAGTAAGTAAATATCTTACAATGTGTCCCCAGTCTTGGTCCTGTATCAAACGATGCTTTGCTGAAGAGATGAACTGCTCAGGTTGGCTACCGCTTGTCTTGGACGCTAGCACAGGCCAAATCGTCCTTACTGGCTTCTCGAATGGCGTACCAATAATCGATGTACCAGGAGTTACAAGTGCCTAGTTCGGTCGTAGATGTTCCTGATCCTTTTCTTAACTGTTGAAACAGAAAGATGCAGCACTGATAATCCTTATGGAGATGAAACGTTGTTACACTCCGATTTCAGGATAACCTTTTTTTCGCACTCCGAAAAGGAATCCTACCGACTGCGCCAATTTTATATTCAAACTTGTAACTTGTATTTTTAAAAACTTTATTTTTATTTAAAACACGAAATTACAATGAATGTTGACCGATCTAGAGCTACTTAATGACTAAAGATGGTTACTCATTCTCCTGTATTTATATAAAAATAATGCTGAAATAGCAAGAATGAATGAGTAATTGGAAATACGATGCTTAATTCTAAATGATTCATCGGAAGTGGCCATATAATTAGTGGATAGCAGAACATTTGAAAGCATCTTAAAAAAGAATTATGGATTTCGGCTCTTATAAGGAATTTTACCCATGGAATTTAACAAATTTAAAATATGCATTTGAAAGATTACCTTTTTTTAAAAATTCCTATACACAAAAATTTATGGATGAGGCACTTTTTCAAATTATATCCAAAAAAACTAAGGTTTCGGAAGGTTGCACTGAACTTATTTTTGGCGTACCGCTAAAAACATATTTTTCACAAACTTAATTTATGAACTACGTAAAAGACTGATTATATTATAATGCTTTATAACACAAAAATGATTATTTCTAACTGAAAGTTAGAAGTAATTATTATATTAGACATTATTAAACGTTTTTAAACATAATTACAGCTGCTAAATAAAGATAGAGCGGGAGTGTCGTCTATTGTCGTCTATTGGGCGGAAATCCAGTGTGCTGGGGATGCTACGTTGCCAAGTTTATTTTATATATGATCTATATAAATTATATAAGAAAAACAAAATGCATTTGTGGGTTGTGGATCCGGTACCAGCAGGAACGCGAAGGCACTAGGTGGATTGGTACCGGGTTAGCACCAGGTTAGGCGCCGTAAGCGTCATCGTTAAAGCCCTAAAAGACGAACAACAGCGCAGGACATCACTGATCACTGATGCACCCGCCTGTTGATTAGTGTTGACCGCACTAGGTAGATTGGTACCGGGTTAGCACCAGGTTAGGCGCCGTACGCATAATCATTAAAGCACTAATATAAAAGGCGAACGACAGCGAAGTGCATCACTGGAGAAAGTCTAATATTTGGGATCGGCACATGGATCCAAATTCGTTACTGTCGGGAGACAAACATGAAAAATTTAATACAATACAATAATGTAAGTGCAGTAAGGCAACAATGCAAGATAGCCTTTTTTCAAATTGTCATATTAAGGAATATGGCGCATTGGAATACAGTGAAAATATCGAATTTCTTGGTTTTTTTAATAGAAAAAGTGGTTCATCCATTTCTTATATTTTCTTAAAACAGTTAAATGACGGTAAACTTTCTATTTTATATTAAAAAATTATCATCATTATGGGTTTAATTATTTACAAGACCCTAGATTTCTTTAATAGATATTATTAATTATATTAAGAATATAACATACTCTCGGAAATCTATAGGCGAGATCAAAATAAACCTAGTTTGTCACAGAAAAAAAATCCTAAAGGGCCCATTAAGTAAGATACAGGGGCCCAAAGAAGTCCCCAGGGATTTAACTTTTGTATCGAGTTGTATAAATAATGAAAGTTTAATATTTTGTGTAGGCCATAAAGGCGTATAACAGCTGTTTTATATGGTCAGGGAAGTCGGGAACGGACTTGCCACCACACTTGGGCCAAGGTTGCCAGGTATTATTTTACCGAACTGAA
Organism: Kuschelorhynchus macadamiae; assembly: GCA_030620095.1. NCBI lineage: Eukaryota > Metazoa > Arthropoda > Insecta > Coleoptera > Curculionidae > Kuschelorhynchus > Kuschelorhynchus macadamiae. The sequence goes on along the minus strand of JAUTXW010004306.1, from coordinate 625,808 downwards.
AGCTGATTTTTTTTAGTACTTTGATCGTTCCTCTTTAAAAACATTTGTTTTGATAAAATTAGCCGTTTTGGAAAAGATCGGGTTTTTGTATAACACGTTTAAGCATTGACTTTGGAAATGTATTTAATAAAGTTTATTAATATAAGCCATTTAACCATAATAACTAATCGAATAACATCATAACTAATAATCCGCATTAAACTAATAAAATTCACTATTACATCACACTAATATTCATATGCATGTAACTTATGGACTTTAATAAAAAATCACTAAAAAACTTTATTCTCTCTCTTCAGATACGATTTTAACGTCGTTTGAGGAAGTTTAAGCTTGTATGCTGTTACTAATAACTTAAATACATAATCTTCACTAATATTTATTTATGATAAATGTTTTTTTTTGTTAAAGTTACATAAAACATAAATAACTCACTTTTTCTTTCTATTTTATTAAACGACTTTCAGCCATCTTTTAAAAATGATAAGTGAAGCTTATTTATTATGCCTCCCATTCTATTCCGACGTTGCCAGACCCGGTACTGATTTTGTAATATATTTTTTAGTTATTAATTAATTAATTAATAAAAATGCCGATTAGGTTAGGTTAGGTTTCGAATCTATATTAAACCAGAGATTTTTTTTCAACAAAATCTATCTGTTAGGTAGATCTGCCCGTTAGCGTTAAGTTTACAGTTTTCAAAATGTTCTTTAAGTCTTTCTAATTTAACAGCAACGATGAAAAGTGATGGTAATACACATTGACATTCATTTTCAATTTAAAAATTAAAGTGAAAATCTATAAAACTGTATACAGTGTATTACGACTATTGCTTCTTTTAACTGATAATTAATTATGTTTTAAAATGTGTTTAATTGTGTAAATGTTGCAACCCAGAAAGCACATACCCTCTTCACCCTCGTCCTTGAGTTGGATACAAACAAATGTGTTTGTTCTTAATTCTATATAGTTCAATGTTCGAAGTTTTGGACTGTTATTTTTATACGATTTTACTCTGGCAACTATTCTATTCTGTTTAAATAATAAGTTATAAATTTTGTACATTAAAATGTTAGAAGTCTTAAAGGAGCCGGGGAATCGAAAGGGGTATGTGTTTTTTATTAGCAAATGCAAACTGTGTCTGTAACTAGCCGGTCTGTAATACAAATGCTGAAGGGCCCCTAAAGTCGTGGGCCGTTCGGCAGTGCCTTATCTAACCTATAGGTAGTTACTTCTCTGGGTTAATGGAGGAGAAACTTTTATATTTCTCTGTATTATGTATCAATTCTAACTTAACGCTACAAAGTAGCGCCTTAGTTATAGGTTTTCGAATTGTTCAATTCATTATTTCATTTCCAACACTATACCTGGTGACCCGGAAGATAGGGTAGAGGCCGTCATTTTTTAGTTTTAAAAGTATCAATTTGAAATGTTAGATATTTCTATAACTCTATAAAAGGTAAATTTTTAAAAAAATTAAAAAAAAAACACTTGAAATTTACTTCCATAGTGACTCATACTTTTTATTTTAAATAGGACCCTGTAAATTTTTATTGATTTTCGTATTCAGCTTAAAATTAGCTTTTCAGCGATAATTCACAAGTTAACTTTTGATTTCAAAATGGCGGCTGGACACTATGTTTTTTAAATTATTAACATTGCCGCTTTATGGAAAAAATGCAGTCAGTATTTATAAAGTACTAGTTTTAAACAGTCCAAAATAATCTTATTTTAATTTTTTGTTTTTAGTAATAATAGGCTTTTTAAAATTTTTTTCACCTCTTGATTTATCGAAAGAGCGATTTAATTCAATATTTCTAATGACACCCTGTATTTTTTTACAGTAATTTTGGTCGTAAAATTACTTCTTAAAAATGTTAACCTTTATTTTCAAAATGTCTATAAAATAGCCAATTATTTTAAAGAAAATATGGCTGGCATATTGCCATCCTAAAAATAAACACTTTCTCAAAAATGACTGTATGAAACATATACAAGGTGTTACTAAGAATATTCGAAAAAAATGCTCTTTCAATTAAACGAGAAGTGAATGAATTATCGCCATTTTGAAACCAAAAGTTATTATCTCGCGATATATCATTGAAAAGCAAGTTCTAGACTGAAAACGACAATCCATAAAAATATACAGGATCACATTTAAAATAAAAAAGTAGGGGACACTTCCGGTAAAACCGGAACTTTCAAGTGCTTTTTTATGGAAAATTTTCCCCTTATGCATGAAAAATTAGCCTCTCACGGAGAAATGCCTTAAATTTAAAATTGATAGTTAAACTTTCTGGGTCACCCGAATTTTTTAAATATTTTTTTACTTTGTTAGTTTTTTAATTTTTTGGCGTCTGTATAATAATAACTATCAAAATGTTTTTAGTGGTATTCGGATAATTTTATTTAACCCCATAAGAAGGAAGCAATCACTTATGATAGCCCATACGGTCCAGCCTTTACGGGCCAGAGAAAAGTTAAAGTGTCACGGGAAAGTAGCAGTTGTTCTTGAAAGGTCTCATGAACAACCCACTTTATCGCCTAAACTGTGATCGACAGCTTTCTTACGCTATTAGAGAGATTTTCAGCAATCTTAGAATATCTAGAATTTCCTCCTTTTACTGAGGATTCCTTGCTGTCCTTGGAGGCCCTTCTCCACCTCGATGCACCAAAAAAACTTCCTAAAATGTATTAGCAAAAAATTACCAACTTTTACCTTTTTTTTATTTTACTTGACATTTTACCTGTTTCTGTTAAGCTACGACCAACCCTTTCAAAAGTTTTTCGGTACAGTAAACGTCGATTTGGAAATGTTTCAGACAAAATTTTTCTTGCCTCCACCCAATTGCAGAGTGCTTATTCATAAATTAGATGCATATCAGCGTATTCATAAATTAGATGCATATCAGCGACAAAGTTGGCAAGTGTTGCCAATAACACATTGTTAAAAAAAGCTGGTTGTAGTATCCTGATCTATTGTTTCAATAACGTGTTATACAAAAATATGATTTTTCGAAAACGGTTAATTTTATCGAAACAAATGTAGAACACTTTTTTTTAAAGAGGAATGACTAAAGTATTTAAAAAATCAGTTTTCAGCTCTATAAAATGACACCTGCCAAAATTTTGGCCCAACGAGTGTGGTGGCAAGTCCGTTCGTGACTTCTCTGACGATGTAGAACATCTATTGTAGTATGGATTTAGGAGTCTTTATGGCCTACATAAAATATTAAAATGTCATTAAATTATACAAGTCGATTCAAAAGTTAGAGCCGAAAAGGTAAATCGCTAGGTACCCTGTATCT